>CM053030.1:357629739-357998780 GCA_028564925.1 Lithobates sylvaticus | reverse complement strand
TTTAGTACCTCCTCCGGGGTAATCGGCCCCACCAGGGATTCTCTCTCTTTATCAGAGAGCCAACCAAACGCCAAGGAGTCTAACCAGGGTGCAAAGTCTTGTGGCTGGAAATCCGATGGTAGTACTGAGGTATAAAGGGAGGCATAGTATTTGCGAAATGCCTCCAGTATATCTGGCAGAGAAGAGACCGATTCCCCCGAGGGGGACACCACACTGGGGATTACCGTCAAGGGATTGTCATGTTGTGACAGCATCGCCAGGAGGCGACCGTTCCGGTCTCCCTGCTCAAAGAACCGTTGCCTATTCCGGTAAAGGTCTAGTCTGGTTACCTCAGTGAGGTGGAGGTGTAGCTCGCGCTTTGCTGCCTTGAGGGAGTCATAGTGTGCATCCGAGGGGTCGGCGGCATATGTATCGGACTGGGATTGCGCAGCGGCCTGTAGGATAGTAGTGGTAGCAGCTTGTTCCCTCCGGACCCCAGCAATAGAGGAAATATATTGCCCTCTGGTGAAAGCCTTGAAGGCATCCCAGGTCACAGTTGTGGAGGAGGACCCTGTGTTAATATCCCAAAATTCTGTCAAACGTGGCGGAATGGCATCAGCTATGTCCGCATGGGAGATCCAATGGGACCCCAGGCGCCAAAGGGACGAGGAACGTGAGGATGGAGAACGAATGCTTAGGAGTAGGGGGCAGTGGTCCGACAGTCCGCTGGGCAAGTAGGAGGCGTCGAGTATATCTGTCAGCATGGTCGGGTTGGCAAAGGCAAGGTCTATGCGAGAGGAAGTTTTATGCGTATTGGAGAAACAGGAGTATGCCCTAGTCGTGGGGTGTCTCAATCTCCACACCTCAGACACTCCCAATGCCTCAGCCCATGAGAGTAAATCTGTGGAAAATTGTTTAGGAGGGACGGGTCTGTCAAGGTCTGGGGCTAGAATGGCATTGAAGTCACCCATGAGTAACAGTTTGGCCGGGCAGTATGGAGTAATTTTCTCCAGGATGGTGTATAGGGTGGCGGAGGAGAAGGGCGGAGGGATGTAAACACCCACCACAATATAGCGGATACCCCAGACAGTAAACACTATTAGCACGTATTTTCCCTGGGGGTCAGTATGAACCTGTTCTATGACACATGGGAAGGATTTACTGATTAAGATAGTGACCCCTCTGGCATACGTGGAATAAGAGGCATGGAAGGCTCTCTGGATCCATGGTTTTCTCAATGCTAGTAGTTTGTTGCCCACAAGATGCGTTTCCTGCAAAATTGTTATATGTGGGGAATGTAATTTAAGGTACTTAAAGAGCACTGCTCTCTTAAACTTGGAATTAAGTCCCCGGACATTCCAGGATAGTATACTGTAGGTGGGGGTGTCACGTCCCGCCATTGTGTGGAGGTTTGGTGGGGGAAGAGAGGAGGACTGAATCGGGTGCGTTTGTACATCTCAGGAGCAACAAAAACCCTGTGGACCTGCGCCAGGTATAATCATGACCAATGGAAGACCAAAAAAGACAATAAACATAAACATATACAAAACTTATAAACAATACCTGTAATGACACCGAGGTGTCAGCCCTGCCCTCATCTGATGGCATCCCGAAAAACTGGGGAGCGATCAGATCGGGCCTATACCCAGAACTTACCAACAGTAAACCCTTTTAACTTTGGCTAGTATGGTCACGTCCTGGACCAAACAAAGGGGGAAGGGGGGTGCCGTAACTGGCAGAAGACCTCACCGGGACCTAGGTGGAGGGGGGGGGGGTGATTCAGTGGGAAGGGTTCCCGTGTAGGGGTCAAAGACAAAAGTCTGCATACAGGTTGCTGGAGCTCCTCAGACAGGAGGAGCTGGTCACAGTTCCATTGGCAGAGGATGCAGGATAAGGGGTTAGGGTGATGGTGAGGTGCAGCAGTGCAGAAGGTCATAAGGGCAGAGAACAAGTAATGCTGAATGTGAACAAGGGACCGAGAGGCGGATCGTCAGGAGAGTGAAGTATTTGGCTGGTCCCAGCCGGCTGCACGGCACTCAGAGTTCCAGATGGTGTCACGACACTAGCGGGTATCCAGCCATGCTGCAGCGGCCTCAGGGGTGTCGAAGAAACGGGTGTTGTCCCCATCGGTGACCCTCAGCCTGCTGGGGTATAGAAGGCCAAAACGAATTCCCTTTTCCCGAAGTCGGCGTCTGACATCTGTGAATGATTTCCGGCGCTGCTGCACCTCTTGGGAGAAGTCTGGAAAAAACAACAACTTGGCATTTTCATATTTGATTTCCGGCATGGATCGGGCCGCTGCCAGGATGCGGTCACGATCACGGTAGTTCAACAGGCGTAGCAGGAAGGGACGTGCAGGAGCCCCCGGTCTAGGGGGAAGTGGTGGGACCCTGTGGGCTCTTTCCACCACAAATGTGGGTGGTGTATCGCCCAGATTAAACAGGGTGGATAACAGTTGTTCAGTGAATTCGGCGGGTCTGGGGCCCTCCGCTCTTTCGGGTAGACCAAGGATGCGAATATTGTTGCGTCTGAGGCGGTTTTCGGTGTCTATGGCTCGTTCCTGGAGCGCCTTCACTTGTATTTGTAGGGCCTTCACCTCCCTGGAATCAGACCGAACCACATCTTCTACCGTGGAGACCCTATCCTCCACTTCCGCTATACGGGATCTAAATTTATCCATATCCTGACGGATGAGGCTGACATCCACAGTTAGGGAATCAATCTTGGTAGTCAGGGTTTCTTTACATGCTGTAATGGCCGCCAGGATCTCTGCTCCCGTGGGGGACTCCGCTGCCCCCGTTTCCACGGCCGTTGATGTGTTAGCTGCCATTTCAGCCGCTGGTCGTTGCACAGACAATGTGGCCACTGGTGGGGAGGGACGAGGAGGCTTTTTTTTTCCCCCCTTGGAATGTGAATAGCGGGTTTTGGGGGGGCCCATCCGCAGTATGGCTTGTGGTGAGATAGAGCCTCACTTTTGGTGAGGGACAGCAGACAGGCACCAGGTCTAGGGGTGCAGGATTGTGGGGGTGATATCTCCACAATGAAGGGTCAGGATTTGCCTTGGAGTGTAATAACTGTGGAGATGGAGGGGGCACTGGGAGGGCAGCACAGTCACACTGGGGCACAGTACCTTTGTGTATGGGGTGTTCCAGGCGCTGGAGGCCTCAGGATCTTTGCAGCAGGATAGCAGCCTGGAAGGGTCCGCTGGCAGTCACCCACAAGCCTGCCACCCCCAGGGTCGCCTCCGCCGATGCCAAAAAGCCGGCCGTCACCCGCTCGGACGAACGGGGGCACTTGAGACCGGGGATGCTGGAGGCTCTATAGGCCTCAAGATGGCGGCGGGATGCGGCGTCTCGGACCGGCCACGATCAGGCCCTCTGTGGTCCTCTTGCTCCCCACACAGCGCCGGCACCTCCCGGGGGCATCCGCTGCCTGAGCGGATGGGACGATCACTCCTCGCCGCGCCGATCGCGGCACCTGAGACCGGGGATTCGTTAGGCCTCGTAGGCCTCAAGATGGCGGCGAGGCTTGGAAGTGGGGAGTAGGCCGCGGCCCCAAAAAGAGCCCGATCCGCCGGCCAATCCCCACAATATCTACCAGGGCTGGTGCAGGAAAGGGTCTGGGGCAGCCGGAGGGAGTCTGGAGGTTTTCTTGCCAATGTGGTGTGCAGGATGGTGATGGATGATTGCAGGATCGGCGGAGCTCCACAGCAACACGTCCTGCTTCAGCTACATCCGGACACGCCCCTTCAATTGTGGAGAAGTTTAAAGCAGGGTTAGGTTATAAAAAATATCACAAGCTTTGAACATCTCATGGAGCACTGTTCAATCCATAATCCGAAAATGGAAAGAGTAGGGCGCAACTGCAAACCTACCAAGACATGGCTGTCCACCTAAACGGGCAAGGAGAGCAATAATCAGAGAAGCAGCCAAGAGGCCTATGGTAACTCTAGAGGAGCTGTAGAGATCCACAACTCAGGTGGAAGAATCTGTCCACATGACAACTATTAGTTGTGCACTCCACAAATCTGGCCTTTATGGAAGAGTGGCAAGAAGAAAGCCATCATTGAAAGAAAGCTATAAGAAGTCCTGTTTGCGAGAAGCCACGTGGGAGACACAGCAAACATGTGGACGAAGGTGCTCTGGTCAGATGAGATCAAAATTGAACTTTTTGGCCTAAAAGCAAAACGCTATGTGTGGCAGAAAACTAATACTGCACATCACCCTGAACACACCATCCCCACCGTGAAACATGGCGGTGGCAGCATCATGTTGTGGAGATGCTTTTCTTCAGCAGAGACAGGTAAGCTGGTTTAGAGTTCATGGGAAGATGGATGGAGCCAAATACAGGGCAATCTTAGAAGAAAACCTGTTAGAGTCTGCAAAAGACTTGAGACTGGGGTGGAGAGTCACCTTCCAGCAGGACAACGACCATAAACATACAGCCAGAGCTATAATGGAATGGTTTAGATCAAAGCATATTCATGTGTTAGAATGGCCCAGTCAAAGTTCAGACCTAAATCCAATTGAGAATCTGTGGCAGGACTTGAAAATTGCTGTTCATAGTTACATAGTAGGTGAGGTTGAAAAAAGTCCATCAAGTCCAACCTATGTGTGTGATTATATGTCAGTATTACATTGTATATCCCTGTATGTTGCGGTCATTCAGGTGCTTATCTAATAGTTTCTTGAAACTATCAATGCCCCCCACTGAGACCACCGCCTGTGGAAGGGGATTCCACATCCTTGCCACTCTTACAGTAAAGAACCCTCTACGTAGTTTAAGGTTAAACCTCTTTTCTTCTAATTTTAATGAGTGGCCACGAGTCTTGTTAAACTCCCTTTTGCGAAAAAGTTTTATCCATATTGTCAAGTGTCTCTTCTCCAGAGAGAATAAGTTCAAGGCTCGCAACCTTTCTTCATAACTAATATCCTCCAGACCCTTTATTAGCTTTGTTGTCCTTTGTACTCGCTCCATTTCCATTTATCCTTCCATCCAATCTGAGAGAGTTTGAACTGTTTTGCAAAGAAGAATGGGCAAAAATGTCACTCTCTAGATGTGCAAAGCTGGTAGAGACATACCCAAAAAACGTGCAGCTGTAATTGCAGTGAAAGGTGGTTCTACAAAGTATTGACCCAGGGGGGCTGAATACAAATACACACCACACTTTTCAGATATTTATTTGTAAATCATTTTAAAAACCATTTATCATTTTCCTTCCACTTCACAATTATGTGCCTCTTTGTGTTGGTCTATCACATAAAATCTCAATAAAATACATTTATGTATTTGGTTGTAACATGACAAAATGTGGAAAATTTCAAGGGTTATGTATACTTTTTCAAGGCACTGTAATGAAGTATTAATGAATACAGGACTGCATTAATTTGTGAATTTAATACCTGCCTAAAGTTCAGCTTCACTTTATTCATAGGCCACAGTGCCCTAAAGAAAATGTTAGTATGACATCCCAACTACAGTTCATCTCCCCATTATTACTTAAGATCAAATAGAAGTATATGTCCTCTAGACACCCCCATGGGGACTACACTGTGTCTAAGAGGAGAACGTTGCCACAATAATAGAACTTATCCAGGAACCTGTGTCCATACTCTAGAACCCAGAGGCAAAAGTGTATATCAATCTGTTAGATATGAGTGTTACAAAAAGTTAGTAATAGTCGACCATTGTTCCCATGATGCCCACTTGGTTTTTTCCTTGGGTAATTTACCCTCACTGGATGCCATCATTAATTCATAACTATAATGTAGGTTTACGGTATCTAAGAGGTGAGTGATAGAGGGAGTTGTATCTGACTTCCATAATCTGGTTATAGTTAACCTAGCTGCCAATAGGATATGTGTCGTCACATGACGAAATGAAAAGGGTATGTCTTCAATGGATAAATTCAGGATAGCTAGACCCGGAGACATTGGTATATCTATCTGGGATATATCTTTTAAGAGAAGAAAAAACGGTTTTCCAGTATTCCTGTATGAGGGTACATTCCCAAAATATGTGGAATATGCTTCCTATGTTGGAATTACATCTCCAGCACTTATTAGATAATGTGGGATAGAATGTTGCCAAGCGAGAAGGCGTCAAATACCATCTAAGGGACAATTTTTGTGTGAGTTCCCACAACGCAGAGCTTTTCGTGGATTTGTATACACTTCGTGAAGCTTGTTCCCATTGTGATTCTGTATAAGTCGTTGCTAGATCATTTTCCCAGTGTGTATGTGGTGTGGATTTAGTAAATACACGCTTTTGGTTCAGGGTGTTGTATACAAGTGAAATACCCTTCTGTTTAGGAAATTCAAAGTGCAGGTATTTCCATATTACTGAAGAAACTGTATATAAGAGAGGTTTGATTTTGTTAAGGCATTTCAGAAGTTTGGAATATGCAATAAAGTCTGATTCAGGCAAGTGAAATTCATTTTGGAGGGTTGAAAAGGATTTTGGGTTTGAGTCATGAAATAGTTGATTTATGAATGAGATTAGGTAAATGCATCATCTTGAACGCCGCTAATCTCCACATTATTAGAAGCAGAATGGTGCAGTAATAACAAAATGCCATATTAGACGATCAGGACCAAGTTAATATACCATGGGTAATGACATTTTACTAGCCTAAAAGCTGAACTGTGGCCAAATAGAAAATGCCAAATAATGTATAAAATGCATATAACTGGGCTGTTGTTTCTCTGAAGGCTACTTCTTTACTTTTTACTGGCTTCAGTTGATGTTAAAGAATAAGCCCTTGCCAAGCTGTGTGTCTGCAGAGCGGTAATACAAATTCTGGTTGATAAGATGGATTTGGGAAAAATTCCTCCTTGCACTTAAAGTTTATCTAAAACCCTTAACTTTTTATCTAAGATGTTGGCAAAATAGATTGTCACTTTTAATATTATATTGCTTCTTTCTCGTACAAAAATATAAAGAGAGTTAAGCAATATTGTTATGGATTTATGGACATCGATGTGTTGAAAATGCATAAGAATGTTGATCACAGACACACTTGTGCAGCTATCACAGTTTGTACACACAGGTGGATAACATTCTTAATCACCATATTGGATAATTGTTATGCCTAAGTTTTTTTATACCATTCCTGTATTATTTGTAGAATTATTTGTAGCGCAGCTCTTTTTTTTCACATATTATTTCTTATTTTACCAAGATATAAGCATTTTTAGTAGGGTTGCCTATGAATCACTATTTTTCAATCACATTTTAAACTACCAAAGCAAATAAACATACTGTAACTATCCAACAATGATTTACATTGTAATTAAAAGTAACAAGAAAGGAAAAATATTATTAAACCCTACTGAATGTAAGGTCTACATTTGAACTGACTTACTTGTTACTTCATATATGCAGTCGAGCTAGTGTGGCCACCATGTGATCTGAAAAAGCTGTCAGCATCTTAATTGATTTTCTGTGCCAATATGACTATGTTAACCACCTTCATAGAAAAGCCCCTTGGATAGCATTAAGTTTAATCTCTCAAATTAAGAAGCGGGGCCATGAAATAAGATGTTGCTTGCAAATACTCCAAGATTCCAAGTGGAACCAGAGTGTAAAACAAAGGATAGCAAGCTCCCTCGAGTGCTGCACCTATCTTGGGTTAGATTCCCTCTGATGTTTTTGAATCATATTATCAATAGCTGGAGGGAGATGAAGCAGCAGTTTGCCTTCTAGAGAACAAAGGAGAAAAGAGAGTTCAGAAAATGCTCATACATCTAATCTACTCTTCACACTGTTCTTTTTACACACAAAAAAGCCAGCGCTGTATATTCACTGTTGTTTCCTGTGTTTTCATCAGTTAGTTCTCTAGTAGCTAAGGGATAACAAAAGCAACAAAATTCCTTTGCATGTTCACTTTCTTTACACACAGCTTTGACTGTCCAATTCTGTTTCATCATTTTGATTGCTGAACATGCAAAATAGGGCAGGTGCGTAATTCATAAAGATACAAAAAACGAAGAATCCCCACACCTGTCTTTATGACAATTGCACCTCATTTACTCACTTTATATGCATACAAGGTGGTATGAGCTTACAAACCTTGGGATAATCAAGCTGCAGAAAGGATAAAGGCATATCATCCAGTGTAAGGTAAAAAAGGAAAAATCTTCACAGAAAACTGTTTAAAATCTGCTAGTTTGCATGCTTTAGTGCTCTTATTGCATTGAGGACCAGGCGAAATATGGACATCTGCTTTTCTATAAGCAACCTTGTACATGTTAATAGTAATTCTTTATCCAATTATTTGAAATGTACAATGTCTTCATTATACCCACATTCAGAAGAAAGTGTTTGATAACCTAAAAAAAATCAAATAAAGATCATGTTCCTTTAAAGCATGTTATATAGCACAGTGCTTGTGCTGTGTAATTTGCTCCCCTGTATCACCTGAAATACCTGGCTGATCCTACCAGTTTCTACCCTCCCTTTTGTAAACTGACCACAGTGTATCATGGCTTCTGAGCCCTGACACCATGGTTAGTTTATGTGTTTCCATCAGCCTTTCTCCTCTGTGCACTCCTCCATCCTCTCATCCCTCCCCTCCCTGCCTGTCAGCTCTTGTCAGTGCCTGCCCACTTCGCTCTTGCTGTTTAAAATACTATACCTTTTTTTACATCATCCTCTCTATTTATGTAAAGTGCTCCTGTGTCTGTGCCTTATGAAAATAATGCAGTATATACCTGTATATCAGTGGTCACGTGACCCGATCGGCGGTCATGTGACCCACCGCCTCTCTCCTCTCCTCCTCCTCCCCTCCGGACTGACGTCAGCGGGGGATACTCGGCCCACTCTATCTGGCAGGCCAAGAGAAGAGAGAGCCAGCGGGTCATGTGAGTGCCGATCGATGCTCTATAGACAGGTATATACTGCACTATTTTTTAAAGGGCATAGACACAGGAGCACTTTACATAAATAAACAGAGAGGATCATGTAATTTTCCATTGGTGGGTTAACAACCACTTTAAAGGAAACCTATTCTGGGAAAAATAGAGGCTTCCATTGTTGACTTTTCCTTGGCTGTCATGCTGATCCAGTGGCTTCAGTTTTCAGTCTCTTAGCTTAAACATCAATGCAGCTATGACTAAGCACTACATTGAAGTGTTTAAAACGCGTTAGCCCCTGTCTGTTCTTGCTGTGGCTTGTATTTTTGTTCACAAGAATTTTTGAATAAAAGGCAAAAAAACATTTTTTGAGTGCGTCTGTCCAGATCTTCTTCCTGTTTTTGATTGCTATATGCATTGCCGGCACCTGGGCTTCCAAGCTGGATGAGAGGGTTTTCCACTGTCGCTTGACCTACCTGGAGTGGTGATATCTCTCTCTAAACATCAATGCAGAATGAAACATTGGATTCCAATAATAAAAATCTGGCATAGCAAGATAATGTAGTATGGGGCAGCTCGACTCTAAAACTGTACTACAGCACTGTATATAAATACCACAATGGCAAACATAGCAGCAATGCCCCCGCAGTATGATGTCCATATTTCAAAAGTATATATTTCACATCCCAGATAAATAAAACAATGTTCTACCTCCCTGCCTTCTACACTCCCCTTCTGCATCCAGTACCAAGAAAAGCCTTCCTTTCTGGTCCGGAAAAAGTGACCACCATGCATACAGACCTTGCAGCACATCGGCACTGTCCTTCTCCACACTCAGCTCAGCCCATTTTCCATGTTGCCCAGTCTGTCTTCCCCCCATGTCAGTCTGCTTTCACGCCTTTTCTATCATTCATACTTCTGATTTGTCATGTATATCCCATTGCACTCAGTGGTCAATTTGCAGAGGACACTTTATTGCTCATTTATCCCAATAACATAAATTTTACATGTGTATATTATAATATATAATATTATTAATTAGTGATATTAAAGCCTATTTTTTTATTTTTATTATACTTACCTGCTCTGTGTAATAACAGAGCAGGGGCTGTAAAAACAGGTGGTTGTGTGCAATTTTTACCATCCCTAATTGCCCCTCTTTAAGCTGCAAACACAGCCAGATGGGGTTGTGTACTTGCTTTGCTTCCACACTTCTTGTTAAACACCCTCTACTTTGCATTCTTGTTTTAAATAATAGTTTAGACTTTATGTTTACTTTCTAATCTGTATACTTGTTTCAGGTCAGGGACTCAGAGACGAGTTAAGTAAATAGCATTTTCGGAAGGAGTTTAGCAATAGCAGTCCCCATATCTCTCCCAGTACAAATTTCCATTAAATGAGTTATACCATGGTGCCTATGCAGCATCCTCTCAGCCACAGCTGCTAACATTTCAAAATATTTAGGAGGGACACTTCGAAGAGATTGGGAAGAAATGTGCACACTGTCCACCAGAAACTTAGGGCATGGACAAACGTTAATGCAGCCAACAATGGTATGGTTGGCCCATAGTACTGAACGCCCACTATTCTTTGCTATATTTTAGGAAACATTGAGCTTGGGAGTATACTGAATGTAAAGTAGGAGTAAAAAAAGTCCCATCATTGGTGTCAATGTAAGTAAAATAAGCTCTATTGTTGGTGTCAGTGGGATTAAGTCCCATCATTGATATCATTGGAAGCAAAATTACCAAAAATCATTGGTGCCAGTGGCAGCAAAATTAACTGTTGGTGTCAGAAGAAGGAAAATTGACCCCAAGTTGTTGGTGTCAGTAGCAGCTAAAATAACCTCAAATTGTTGGTGTCAGTAATAGCATAATTAACCCCAAATCAAAATTGGTGTTGGTGGGATACTGTGTGTTGAAAAAATAGCACAGAAGTTATTCTTTAGTGTTTTACAGTGCATTAACAGTCCCACTCTTAATACATGTGGGATCACATTGATTTTGAAGCTGTCCTGGATCCTGCAGGACAGCCTGCTGTATGTGGACACCGCAGGGCAATGTCCAAAATAATGAGGCCATCTTGCAGGATTCATTTGATTTCCTGATTCAAAAATGGCTGCTGTGGATCCAAATCTGCCTAGTCTTAGTGTTTAAATACTGTGCATGAAGGCACAACAATATTTTGGAAGCTTTTTATGAATTTAATTGGACTTTTTATTTAAAAATGGCCAGTAGGGGTGTTTATCAAAATAATTATTTAAAGTAAACGTAAACAAGGAGCTAGGCTTTAAATAATGTACATGTAGAAACTAGAATATTTTGGGGGCTTACTAAAGCGCCTTACATTTGTTTTGATTTTGATTTCATGGTAAAAGTCTTACTATTGTCTCCTTCTTAAACCTTGCCTACTAAAACTGCTTACATAGTGTGCAAGTCTGTCTAATTCTGTAAGCACTCTAACTTTCAATTTCTCAGTTAAAGGCTGCATCATTCATTCACAGTATTCTGTGAATGGGAAAACTACAAGTACCATCAGCCTTTCCAGGTGTTGACTTGTAGTTCTCAATAGACATGTGCACACTTAAATATTTTGTTTCGGAATTTTGTTTTCGTCCGAAAAATAAATTATCTAGTTACTCCCGAAATTAGCTTTTGTTTATTTAGTTTCGTTAAAAAATGCATTCGTCCGAAAATCTGAAATAATTAAGGTCAAATCTGTCATTGAAGGCTTATGGTGTCTGTCGAATGTTCTAAGAAGATTTGATGGAGCAGCTAAACTGTACGACGCCGCAATCGTACATTTCCGGTCGAATGTTCCGCCTACAAGCTATAGTAGAATTATAATGTTGTATGACACTAGTAATAATTATATTTATCAATTATTATTACTAGTCAACCAACATTAGACATCTTCTATAGCCTATGGGCAGAGTATTTGACCATAAATGTCCACTCGCGGCGACTGCTTCGTCGAATCTTTTCTCTCTATGTCGTATAATCTTGGACTAATAGAGTTAGGTTAGGCTCTTTTCTCTCTATGTCGAATCTTTTCTCTCTATGTATAATAAACTTGGACTAATAGAGCTAAGGTTAGGCACATTCGACCACAGGTTTGATGGACACAGATCGCTATTGTCGCAACGGAAATGAAAATAAAGCATTTGTTTATGTTGGATCTTTCAGATTTCAGATTCTGCATGTTCGTTATCGTTTGTGAAAACGATAACGAAAATACCCGAAATTCGGACGAAAATGTATTCGGACGAAAACGAATGCACATGTCTAGTTCTCAATGAACTACCACTGTGCTATTGAGTGCTGTGGTAGTTCATTGGGTCTTACTGTCAGTGTGAAACTGCCTGCCTGTATGATGTATGGGCAGATATGACAGTCTGCAGGAGACCTGCATGCAATGCTTTCCAGAAAAGCAAAAGAAAACATTAAAAAATTACTAAATGATAAACAGTTGCTAAGCTTGAAATATTCTTTCAAATAAAAAACATAACAACATAACATAACATACCAAAATATAAAAATATTGTTGGTGGGAGGAAGAATGTCTGGGTCTGAACAAGTGTTTGGCAATCAGCATCAAAAGGTTATTTTTCTGCTCTTTCTATCTTTCTCTCAGAGATTGCAGGCCTCTCACTCAGGAAGCCCTAATCTGGTTCTGTCTTTGCTTCAGAAATGTTTTTTTTTTTTTTTTATATTATAGAGCTATGTCTGAGCTGGCACTCTTATCTAGCAAGTGTCCCTCTTTGAAATTTTTGCATAGGGACAAAGTGGTGTTTAAGGATCTTATTTTTTGTTATAAGGTAGCATCCAGGAAGCATTGTTATTCTTGCTCGTGTTTGCCTAAACTGGGAAAGGAAGGGTACTTACAAAAAAAAAAAAGACACATTAAAAAATTGTAGCACACAAAGGACAGCTTTTCCTGCATCAAGAACAAGTGGTAAAGCAAAGCCAACTTGTGGAAGGGTGGCCAGCCTAGGCCCTTTTGTTTCCCCCCTGGAGCTATGGTCTGCTGCTATAGCATGACCATGACCTATGTGAAATTCTGGCCTGTATCACATGTAAGGCAGCTGGTGCTGTCACTACATTTTAGCCAGGAGAATAGTAGCTGAGTATGACTTTCTAACTAAGTACTGCTTCAGTCTGCGAATCTCCCAGCTGAAGGGCAGCCAGCAGGTTGGTGCCCTTGTTACACATGATATGACTTGCCTGTTCCTGAAGAGCTCCACCACCAGCTCCAGCGTTGTTCCCCATCCTGCATTATTTCAGACACCATCAAATTTGCCCAGTGTATGTACTATTCCTGCCCATGGCTACTAGGCCACATGTCTATGGTCATTTAGAGCCTGCTTCTGACTGTGAGTGTAATTCATTAATTCTGAAACATTAGCTTGTACATGCTGATTAAAGTCAGTTATGGCCTTCTAGTAAAAAAAAAGGTGGCTAGGTACCCACCACTGTGGTGCAGCACAGGCCACTAACTGGCAGAAGAGGCAAACTCCACCAGCTAGAATAGGAACAGCTATAAAGTCAGCCTCTTTACCAAGCTGTCATTGAGATTACGGGACTCTTTAGTAATTCTGCTCCAGCAGCTGGGGAAGAGCCATCCCCTTGGTCAGGAATTCTGCTGGGGATAGTGGAAAGGGGTTATGAGACTTATGGAATGGTTAAGGTCTGTGCTTAGCTCTACTCAGCAAGGCTCCATGCTGCCCCTCTTTCCTGCTTGAAGTGCCTTAAGGTAAGCCTCTCAAACCTCTTGCCAGGATTTTTTCCTTATTGCTTGAGGCACATATGTTGCAGTGAATCCAGATTATAAATCTTGTGAAGGGGGAGCTGTATGGTGAAGAATTAGGAGCAGGAGAAGTGTGAGCAGGGCTTGGGCAAAGAGAAGGCAGAACAAACTTGTATGAAGTTGAGAGCTTACGCTTTATTTTTTTGAACACTATAATTCCTAAAGCTTTTCCATCTGTTGTGGCTGTTAGTGTGACTGGTTATTACAGTATTTATAACTACTGACTTTTATTTTTTTTTTAAACTGAAGTTACTCTTATGCCCCGTACACACGGTCGGATTTTCCGACGGAAAATGTCCTATCGGACCATGTTGTCGGAAATTCCGACCGTGTGTGGGCTCCATCTGACTTTTTCCGTCTGAATTTCCGACGGAAAAAGTTTAAGATCCTGCTCTCCAATTTTCCGACAACAAAGTCCTATCGGACTTTTTCCGATCGTGTGTAGCGAATTCCGACGGACAAAGTGCCACGCATGCTCAGATCACATTACAAGATCAAAGCTATTGGCTACTAGCCTCTACGTAGTCCCGTTGTACGCAACAAACGTCACCACGTTCAGGATGATCGGATTTTCCAACAACTTTGTCCGACCATGTGTATGCAACACCAGTGTCGGACAAAATCCGTCAGAAAAAATCAGACGGATTTTGTGGTCGGAATTTCCGACCGTGTGTACGGGGCATTAAAGGCATCTTCCGGAACTGTTAATTGAAAAGAACTGGTGTGCTACCAATGTAGCCCTCGAAACACATAAAAACATCAAATCATTCTCTGCAGCTATTACCTTTTGTACCACCACCCCCTCCCTTTAGAATGTAAGCTCTACGAGCAGGGCCCTCCTGTACCTTTTGTGTTGAACTGTACTGTAATTGTGTTGTCCCCCTATACATTGTAAAGCGCTGCATAAACTGTTGGCGCTATATAAACCGTGTATAATAATAACAAAAAAATAATAACATACACCCTCTCCCTGTTAAACAGTACTTTTTTTAAAAAAACTTTGCATTGGTACATGACAGTGTTCAGCTCTCTGTGTCCTTTGTCAATCCCTTGCCTATTAACCTTGAACATGGCCAGACATTTTCAAGATTCACCCTCCATTGACCTCAGTGGAGTTCAGAATAAAGTTTGGAATTTTCAGAATTTACAATGAGTTTAATGAACAGCCTGTGAATCAAATCCAGGGCAGATGGTTCATCCCTAGTTGGAAAAACGAAAGTGCTGTTATTGCTCAGCCCAAATAAAAAAGTGTTTTTTTGTGTGTGTGGGGAACATATGTTACTGTTCCCCTTTTGTTTGTCTTTATTTCTTATTTTACCTTTTGTTCAATTCATTTCACTGGTCCCCCCCAAAGCACCTTGTCCCCATGTTGATGAGGACAAGGGCCTCTTCCCCACAACCCTGGTCATTGGTTGTGGGGGTCTGCGGGTGGGGGGCTTATCGGAATCTGGAAGCCCCCTTTAACAAGGGGACCCCCAGATCCCACCCCCCCCCCCTGTGTGAAATGGTAAGGGGGTACAAATGTACCCCTACTATTTCACCAAAAAAGTGTCAAAAATGTTAAAAATGACAGGAGATGGTCTTTGACAATTCCTTTATTAAAATCTTCTTCTTTCTTCATCCTTCAGTTTCTTCATCTTCTCCTTCCGTCATCTTCTTCCATCTTCTTCCATCTTCTTCCTCCGATCCGCTTCTTCTTGCGCTGGTCTTCTCGTCCTTCTAGTCCGGCATCTTCTTCCGTCGGCGTCCCAGGTCCCCAAACACTTTTTATGACATTAACATGCATATTAGCCTTTAAAATTAGCACTTTTGATTTTGAACGTTCGCATCCATTATAACTAATAGGGTTCTAAAGCTTGCACGGACTTTAGGTCCGTTCGCGGGTTCTGGTGCGAGCCGAATGGGGGGGTGTTCGGCTCATCCCTACTTTACAGCAAGAGCACACAGATGGGGGTGCTGGAGTGAATAACTGAGTCTTCATCATCACCCTCATCCTTTGTCTTCCAGGCCCTGAGTAGTGTGAAGTAATCTTTGGCTGCAAAACTGCCCTGTTTTTCTCCTTATCCAGAGCTACTTCCGTAGTTTTCCCCCCAAAAAGGAGTCAGCTGAATTTTTTTTAACACAGCATCAGCCACCTGATGCAAGAGGGTGTGCAGCAATTCATTTCACCTGGAGTTGAGGAAGAGGGCAATGGGAGCATAGATGGAGTGGACAAAAGGCAGAGAGAGAGCCAATGAGCACTGATGTTTCCACAGCCGCAACTTTCTGCCAAGTAGGCTCCAGTGATGGGGAAGGGGGGTAATTATTCTTTTTTATTATTATTATTATTATTATTATTATACAGGATTTATACAGCGCTAACAGTTTGTGCAGTGCTTTACAATATGAAGACAAACATTACAGTTACATTACAATTTGGTACAAGAGAACTCAGAGGGCCCTGCTCGTTAGAGCTTACAATCTAAGAGGGAGGGTCAATTGATACAAAAGGGTAATAGCTGTGGGAGATGAGCTGATGGAGAAAGTAAAACAGTGTATTAGTTAGAAGCAGTATAGGCTTCTTTAAAGAGAAGGGTTTTCAGGGATCGTCTAAAGATGGATAGATAAGACAGTCGGACAGATTGGGTTAGGGAGTTCCAAAGGATGGGAGAAGCTCTGGAGAAATCCTGGAGGTGAGCATGGGAGGAGGTAACAAGGGAGCTAGAGAGTACAAGGTCCTGGAAGGCCCAAAGAGAGCGGCTTGGTGGGTATTTTGAGACTAGGTTAGTGATGTAGCTGGGGGCAGAGTTGTGGATGGCTTTGTAAGTTATTGTTAGTACTTTGAACTTTATTTGTTGGGTGAGTGGAAGCCAGTGGAGGGATTGGCAGAGAGGGGTGGAAGACACTCAATGGTTGGTAAGGTGGATGAGTCTTGCAGCAGCATTCATTATGTTCTGCATGGGGGATAGTGTATGTAAGGGTAATACAATGAAGAGGGAGTTGCAGTAGTTGAGGCGGAGATAATCAGGGATTAAATTAGAAGCTTGGTGGTGTCATTGGTTAAAAAGGGCAGTATTCTAGAAATGTTGCAGAGGCTAAGGTGGCATTATTTGGACAGGGATTGGATGTGGGCCTGAAAGGACAGTTCAGAGTCTAGGGTTACCCCTAGTACCCTGGCATTTGGGGACGAACTGATAGTTGTGCCAGTGATCTTGACAGAGATGTCAGGAGAAGAGGCACGTGAGGCAGGAAATATTATGAGCTCAGTTTTAGATAGATTCAGTTTAAGGAAGTGGTATGACATCCAGGCTGATAGGTCTGTTAGTAAATCAGTGACGTGCGAGGAGACTGATGGGGTGAGCTGAGGGGTAGAGAGATAGATTCGGGTGTCATCGGCATATAAATGGTAGCGCAAGCCATGGGAGGCTATCAGCTGACCCAGGGATGATGCGTAGATCTAGAATAGTAGAGGTCCAAGGACAGAACCTCGGGGGACCCCAACGGTAAGAGGAGTTGGAGAAGAGGAAGTGGAGTTGTAAGTGACACTGAAGGTGCGGTGAGATAGGTAAGATTCAAACCAACGGAGAGCACAGCCATGGAGACCAATCAAATTGAGTGTTTTGAGGAGGAGGGGGTGATCAAAGGCAGCAGAGAGGTCCAAGAGTAAAAGTACGTAATAATCACTGTTGGTTTTAGCTGTTAGTCAGTCGTTTGTGAGTTTTAGGAGAGCAGTTTCTGTGGCGTACTGTGGACGAAATTCAGACTGAAGGGGATCAAGAAGGTTATTCTCAATGAGGTGGTCGCTCAGTCGGTTGTAGACTAAACATTCAAGGAGTTTGGAGACAAAAGGGAGTAAGGAGATGGGTATTAGGTTGTTAAGATTGGTGGGGTCCAGTGAGGCCTTTTTTGGTATGGGAGTGACTAGTGAATGTTTTAGAGGGTTGGGGAAGATGCCAGTAGAGAGGGAGAGGTTGAAGATATGAGTTGAGATCTCTAGACAAATTGTATCAATCTTATTTTTGAAGCTATTAGCAATCTCCTGGGCAGTGAGTAAGTTAGTGGGTGGCGGTAAGGGAGGACAAAGTAGAGCGTTAGGTTTACGGGGACTGCGTGAGAGGGTGTTAATGAGAGTGATAAAGTAGGTCTGTTTGGCAGTGTGGAGGCAGAAATTTTATTTTTGGAGGGCAGATTTATATTGGCTGAAATCCTGCTGTGATTTAGTCTTACGCCAAGAGCGCTGCTCCGTTTTTTGAGGCTTCTGGTATGATCTGTCTGCCAGGGTTGTAGCGGTCGGGGGCTAATTCTGTGTGTAGTGAGGGGGGCCAAGGTATCCAGGGTGGATGACAGTGAACTGTTGTAAATAGAAGTGGCCAGGTTGGGGCAGGACAAGGATGAGATTTTGTCATAAAGACAATCTGTAGCAGAAATAAGAAGAGAAGGGTCAAGATGGCGAAGGTTTCTACAGGTAATTGTTTGGTAGTTGGAAGGCAAGGAGAAGGAAGACAAGGAGAGAGTGAAACCAATAAGGTGGTGATCAGAGAGGGGAAAGGGAATGTTGGAGAGGTTGTGCGGACTGCATAGGTAGGAGAATATGAGGTCAAGGCAGTTGCCATCAGAATGAGTAGAAGCGTGTGTCCATTGTTTTAGGTCAAAAGAGGAGGTTAGGCTCAGTAGGCTCAGACATTTAGAAGAAGCGGGAGTGTTAAGATTAACAGGGATGCTGAAGTCACCAAGAATTATTGTTGGAATTTCAAAAGAGAGAAAGTAGGGAAGCCAGGCACAGACGTCGTCAAGGAAGGTTGATATTGGTCCAGGAGGCCGATAGATCACAGCAATTCTCAACAAAACTGGAGAAAATAGACAAATACAGTGAGCTTCAAATGAGGAGAGGGACAGAGAGCGGGGTGGATGAAGAACCTGAAAAGTGCTTTGAGGGGAAAGGAGGGTTCCAACACCACCTCCTTTCTGTCCACTAGGCCTGGGACAGTGAGTCCAAAGGAGGCCACCATTGGAGAGGGCAGCAGGAGAAGGAAAGTCAGATTCTTGAAGCCAGGTCTCTGTAATTGCAAGTAGGTTGAAGGAGTTTGTGATAAATAGGTCATGGACGGTGGTAAGTTTGTTAGAAACAGAGCGGGCATTCCAAAGGGCACAGGAGAAGGGGAGGCTGGTTCTAGGCAGAAGAGGATTCTAAATGAAATTGTGTGGATTGCGGCTGTTGTCAGAGGATAGGGGGTGCCAGGTATGTTGGCCAAAGGTAGATGATGGTGGTCCAGGATTTGGGGAAATATCTCCAGAAGTTAGGAGAAGCAGAAGGGTTAGAGAGGTCATATGGGAGTGTGACTTATGTGGGGGGACACTTCCCAGTGTCCTGGAGGTTTTATTGCTATGTCAGAATTAACAGGAGCTGATGAGTGCAGTAATAAGGTGAAGACAAGAGTGAGGGTGATATATATAAGCTGTGGGGTGGAGAAGAGGGGTGAAGGAGAGAGTTTAAAGAGAGAGGATGCAACTGTGAAAAGGAAAAGTAGGGAGTGCATAATGTAGAGTGGTGAGATTGAAAAGCAGACTGGATGAGAGATTAAAAAGTTATATGGGGAATCAGGTTACTTGTAGTCTGTTTAGTGTTTTGCAGTAGTCTGTTGTGGATTTTTGCTTTGTGCATTCGCTGAAGTGCTGAGCCGAAGTGCAATACTTAATCCACTATGAATATTTTATCCAAGATTATAGTTGCCAATGCAATCCCTGCCTGTGCATTTCACAGAGAAGGCCTACATTTATACTGAGTTGGGTGGGAGTATTGGCAATTAATTAGTTAGGATTGCATAGGAGGAACACATGGCTAACAGAATAAAGTTCTCACAGGAAAGGCAGATTACAAGGTCTAAAGATGGTATAAAGATAAGATCAGCTCATAATATTGGTATAGACAATAATAAAGCAAAATAAACATCACAGTGATATGGGCATAGTTAACGAATTTGAAGGCATAATAGATTACCATTAAGCACATTTAAAACAATGGAGCAGTTGCAGTTAAAGATGGAACTTGAAGGCAGCATAGAATACCACTAAGCACATTTAAAACAATGGAGAAGTTGCAGTTAAAGATGGAACTTGAAGGCAGCATTGATTACCTGTGGAGGGATAGAGAAGAGTTTTTTAGGTTGTGTTGAGCCGAAGTGCAATACTTAATCCAATATGAATACTTTATCCAAGATGACAGTTGCCAATGCAATCCCTGCCTGTGAGGATGAGGTTACTATTCCACCATATGGCGGAGCTCTACAGGTGCAGGCCACACAGAAGCCGAATTGGGAACAGTGGGAGCAGTGGCTGTGTCTGTGCAGCTGCTGCGTCCCAACTGACATGAACTGTCTGGACTAAGATGCACGGAACACCAATGAATCCCTGTGTGGGCAAACATTGTATAGGTTTACTCCCATGCAGTTGTAAATGAGGCCTTATACTTAGCCATTTAATGTACTTAAAGAGTAGCTTCACTTTTGTTGAGAAAAAAAACAATCCCTTCTGGGATTCTTCAAGGATTTTAACAAGCTTCGTAGCAGAGTCCTTCCTGTTTATGTTTTTAGGAAAACACTGTCTTTGGAGGGCTGATTCCTGAATGGAAGTGCCTTTATTCATTCTAATCAGCTGATGCACTTGCAGTGTTCTAATGAGGAAAATGTAAGTGTTTTTTTATTCCTTTAGAAGCAATTGACCCCTTCTAATGCCTTGTACACACGGTCGGACATTCCGACCACAAAATCCATCAGATTTTTTCCGACGGATTTTGTCCGAAACTTGTGTTGCACACACACGGTCGGACAAAGTTGTCCGAAAATCAGATCGTTACGAATGAGGTGACATACTGTTATGCTTGCGTTTATCTAACAAGTTCTTGTGGTAAAACCAAGGAAGCTTAGACTTCTAAAAGTGTATTAATGCTTTACTAAACAAGGAAAAATCTGCACATACAAACTGTAGGATGAACAATACAACACAACTTATAGCTTACAAAATATATATGCCTACACATATCGCATTAAGCAAACTAAACAATTACTCAACTTAGGGGTTAAGATGTCCTTCATAGTTCCTTGTTCAAAGTCCAGCTCACAAAAGCGTCTCCAAAGTTATCCAGCTCATGGAAAGCCATCTTGTCCTTTGTCCTTCCAAAACACCACTGTCCCTCTGTCCCAAAACACATGTCTTTTTCCAACCCTTTCCATGCCCCTCCCACCCACTTCCTGCAAACACCAACTCATCTATCTGGTTTATTTACATATCAATGGAGGGGTAGAGGCCTTCTGTGGACATGCTGTTACTACATCTAAACTCTATATTATTGCAATAAAGTCACTATACAAATGCCCATAGCAACACATACCACCTCTTGACTTTATAGGATAATATAGGAAACTTCTTAAAGCCTTTTGTCCAGGAAAGGGCAAAATAAACCCCCGTATAAATGGGAGGAACAAATTCCCTTTCGACCCCCATCTTGTGGGCGGTCAGACGATTGGTTTGTCCCTGGAAGGCTGACTTTTGAGCAGGGTTAACAATGTCTTTTGGCAGTTTGTAAAGAAAGTCCCAGATGAAAAGTCTCTTTTCTTCTTGGTCATAAGGAAAATGCTCAGATGGAAGTCCACTCCAATTCAGCCACCTATCCTCAGGCTCTCTTCTGGTCTGTCTCCTCCCATCCAGCATGGTCATCTGCTCTGCCTGCTCCACCTCTCGATGCTCAATACCTGAAAAAAGTAAGAGACAAAGCAGATTATATGTTCCTTCCAACTGTGCCAAAAAACATAGCTTACTGCTCACATTTCTCTATCTGCCCATTTCTAACTGCAAAACTATTGTAGGGTGCCCACTGTTGCCTTGAAACACTTTCACCGAAAGGCATTGACTTCCAACGTAACGAATAAACTTGCATGTCTCTCCGTGCTGTCCTGGGAAGCACACAGGCCTGCTGTTGTTCAGTCTTCACAGCATGGCACATTTTTGCAAAATGCCCCATTTTATGGCAACAGAAACACTTAATGTGACTGAATCCACCATTCCCAACCATTTGCTTCCACTTCTTAAACAATGCTGGTGTAGGAATCCCATCTATTTCCTCTCTAGGGACCCCCACCTTAAGTAAATCAATCCACATGTGTCTCCTGGAGATCATAGGCCTTGCCTTCCTTGTATCTGACTCAACTCGGTTATTTGAGCTGATCAAATCCTCTGCTTCCCGGTTATGAGAAGTAACAGTGGCACATGTCCTACTTCTGCTTACAGGCTTTGGGCCTTTGTCCTTTGTTAGGGCATCATTAGACTTGGTCATGAGGGCTGCACACCGCTCATTCAAATCTTCAGCTCGGGCTACAGGGGTTTGAACACACTTCGAAGCCACTGCAGGTTTAAGTTTGATTACCCTCCTTTCTAAATCTTTTGCCTTGCTTGCAGTTTCTTCCAAACACTTGGATGCCACTGCAAGCTGCTCCTTCAGTAAATCTCTTTCTAATTCCGCCTTTTCCCTCTTTTCAGATTCAATATGTAGAGCATGCAGGAAGTGCAAACCAAACACAGCAACTGCCCGCATCTCTACCTTACTGAACCCAAAAACTTTTGAGACTAAAATCTGAGGAAAGATCACAGACTCCATCCCCCCAAGCTCTGTTCAAAGGAGATGCATATCTAGCCAGCTCCTTTGCAACAGGCATCCACTGACTATTTCTGGCCCAGATAGGAAGGGTGCACGCCTTCAAGTCCTCCTGGACACCAGAAATCTTTGCAGCCTTACTCCTCCTAAACAGTGTACGCAGCATTTTTCCCCCAGCACAAGCAACAAAACACACAATATAAAACAGGTCTGCTTCAGTTGAAATTTTAGCACAAATAATGGCCGAGCCCCCAAATGTTATGCTTGCGTTTATCTAACAAGTTCTTGTGGTAAAACCAAGGAAGCTTAGACTTCTAAAAGTGTATTAATGCTTTACTAAACAAGGACAAATCTGCACATACAAACTGTAGGATGAACAATACAACACAACTTATAGCTTACAAAATATATATGCCTACACATATCACATTAAGCAAACTAAACAATTACTCAACTTAGGGGTTAAGATGTCCTTCATAGTTCCTTGTTCAAAGTCCAGCTCACAAAAGCGTCTCCAACGTTATCCAGCTCATGGAAAGCCATCTTGTCCTTTGTCCTTCCAAAACACCACTGTCCCTCTGTCCCAAAACACATGTCTTTTTCCAACCCTTTCCATGCCCCTCCCACCCACTTCCTGCAAACACCAACTCATCTATCTGGTTTATTTACATATCAATGGAGGGGTAGAGGCCTTCTGTGGACATGCTGTTACTACATCTAAACTCTATATTATTGCAATAAAGTCACTATACAAATGCCCATAGCAACACACATACAAAACGTACAACGGGACTACGTAGAGGCCAGTAGCCAATAGCTTTCGTCTCCAAATTTCTTCTGAGCATGCATGGCATTCTCTACACACGATCGGAAAAAGTCCAATCGGATATTGTTATCGGAAAATTCTGAGAAAAAGCCCCCTAGAGCCCACACATGATCGGATTTTCCGACAACATAATACAATCAGACTTTTTCCATCGTAATATCCGACCGTGTGTACGTGGCATTAGGGAATATGTCACCAAAACTATAATTCCTTTTGTAGAGGATGCCTAAAAATGTACTTGTTTGTTTGTTATAGTGCAGACTTCTGGAAAAATCAGTGAGCCAATCATACAAGCAAGAGAATACATTTCTGGGGGGGGGGGGGTTCTTTATGCCAACTGCATACAGACCGCCTCCAGGTTGCCATATTTCATTACATTTTTGTAGAAAATTACAGTGGCTGCAGATTGAAAAGAAAAGGTCAATTTTTATAACATTCAATTACAACACACCTCGTGTAGCAATTGTCAAGGGTCAATTCACGCTATTACACTGTGATAACAGTGTTAAAGTAAACATTCATTCTGAACGGCACCCCAACGCACTCTGCCAACAGATGTGTGGTGCGCTTCCAAAACTGGTACGTGCACCTTCTTTTATGTGCTCTGGTGCATTAAGTCACCCATTGAAAATATTGGGCTACCTTAAGGCAACACACATTAACACACAGCACAATGCTCATTGATGTGATTGTGCCAACACAGCACAATAGTGTGAACTTAATGTTAACAAGGAACTGTAGCCAGCTTTCAGCTGTATCCACATTTTTAATAGAGGAGAGTTAATTACTGTTATGCCCTCATACTGCCCTCTGAATCTATTACTTGATAAAGCATGCTCCATATTAAGAGCCTTTACAGGCATCTCTTCCTGGTAAGCATCCCCCACCCGTTACTATATTTAAAAGTCCTGTGCAGATAGTAGCCAGGAGGACAGGAGGGCTAAGGCAATAAGTTACTCTGCTCTTGGGGGAGGGATTAGGACATCAACCTGGAATAGTGTCCTGTACAATTCTAGTGTCCCACCAATGCCACGAGTGCAAGGAGCAAAAGTACAGTAGAGACAACTGGGTTAGAAGATTGAACAGACTTGCTCACCTGCTGCTTGGTATGTAATGCTCCCTTATAAATAGGCATATTACATCAGTTTGGGATAAAGTGACATAGCTGGAGGAAAGCCACATAACCAGGTCTGGTCACAGTAACTTTTTGTTTGCAATTTACCACTGGGTCGCCAACGGGTGCCATTTAGATCTTAGAAAAAAAGTAGCTAAGACTGCTGCCAAGTTGTGGTACTGTAGCTTGCTCTCACTTCGAATCCTGACCACAGTTGAACTCTGCTATATTTCATTTTTTTGAAGGTGTAGTTTATGCTAATACACTGTAAGCTGTCCCTATGCCAGCTGCTGTTACTGACCCTTATTTCATATCTGATTTAACTAGCCTGCCTGCATGGTACATTGCACTTGCTATCTGCCATGCTTTTCACTAAAGAAGTCAAATGTGCCAATTGATATTTCAGAAGTAGACTTCTTGTAGGCAGTGGGAAGTCTGTTCACATGCCCACAGGGTGTAGTCTGGCATGGTGTCTATACATATCTGCACCAGCCTCATAAACCTGCTAATACTGTCATGACTGAATGCTGGGCTGTTTTGACCTGTAAATCATCTTTGTCACAACCAGAAAGGCTGCCTGTCGTGATAATGAGGATGTGTGCAGGCATGACTTTTCTTGTCAAAAGGCTCCTCTTTTGGATGTGAAAGGATGGAAGCCTGTTGTATGCATTGTATGCCTGTAGTAATTTGTGTGAGTGTGTTTTTTTTTATCCAGTGCAGAGCCTTTAAGTGTCCTAGTGCACCTAAAGTAGATCAACACCTCCAGCTTCCTTATGCTGCCAACCCCAATTTATAATTTTAATTGTTGCACATGATTACAATACTGTAGCACCTCAAGGTCTGTCACAGTGTGGGGATGCAGATGGTACATGGAAAAGGTTCCCGAACAAGTCAAAAAGTGGTTGTAAACTCAAAGAAATATTACTGCCAGTTCCTCTGCTCTATCAAGCCATACTACACAATATACATGTTTGTATAATACGATTCCTATAAATACTTATCTTAGACCAGTTCTGGCTGGTCACATGACCTCTGGCCATTCTCCTCCCCTGATCTAAGGGATAAAGAGGGAGGGGTCAAAATCCCCCTCTGACATCAGCCTGGGAGGTCACGTGACCGGCCAAGGTATTTAGAGGCATTGTTTTATACAAACATGTACACTGTGTAATATGTCTTGATAGAACAGAGGGGCTGGAAGTAATATTTCTTTAACTTTATTGCCAGCTACTAATAGCAGAAGGAAGGGAAGGGAGGGGGAGGAGATGGCTTACACACACAGGAGCTTACAGGTGTTGTGGAAATTACTGTACGCTATGCGTCTTTAAAATCGTATCAGAAACCATGAAATCAGGGCGAGACAGAAGTACAGTTAAATCACACTTGTTTAATAAAGTAAAAAGAACAAAAATAGTCAAAACATAGCCCGAGTTCAGTAACCGGAACGGATAGTCAGCCAAGCCAGAAGTCAGGGATCAATGTAGTGGAACAGCAAGCAGTATCTGGAGCCAGAGGGGGTGTCAGCAAAGCAAGTCTTTGAAAAGGGTCGCAGGAGATCGTTTCTTTGATGTTGACCAAGGCGAAGGCAGAGATCCACTGGGCTGAACGGTTTAAGTAGTCAGGACTGACAAGCAGGATATCATCAAAGCTGAGTAACTGTGGAGAGATAGGAGCTGGCAATTACCCGACAGCTGAGCGGCCAGCTCTGAGAAGGAAGGGCTGAGCTCAGCCCTGACACTTCGCTTGCGCCAATAAGCAGACTTTTCAGCTCTTTTGGATAATGCAATTGAGCGTGCTCGTGGTTACCAAGTAAAACAGACACAGCAGCTGTTATTACATTGGAAGCTCCTAGGTTAGTCCTGTGTAACAATGGGAGCTCTATTTATTTATAGGTCTTTGAACAGGGGTAACAAAAGTGACTTTGTGACTATACAGTTCAGCCAATCAAGCCCATGTATTCATTCAAAAAGTACAATGACTAGGGTAGTGTCTGCTTGTGCTCGTGTCCATGCAGACCAGTGTGTACAATTTTCTGCCGTTTGTACTTGAAAACTGTTCTCCCCAGTTGACAAAGAAACCCACATGTAGTAGGATTGGCGCCTAAGAAATCACAAACGCTGTTCCGACCAAGCTCGCGCACACATTCCCGCTTCTACCTTTGGTGCAAATCCTTTTTATGCATTTTTCAGAGAACAATGCATAGCCGGATTATACTACTGTTCCTATAGATGCTAGGCTATCTGCGGGGACACGCTATGGTCTCTCCACGTGGTGATCAGACACAAAGAAAGACACAAGCGTACATCCCTCCGCAAATGCAGATAGGTGTCAAACCGATGATGTCTTTGCAGAGCGAACATATCCCCAACAAGCAAACAAATCTGCACATAACGCAGGGGCCCTCGCTGGCATACATATCTGAGCATAGCGAACACCTCTCCACATCCCCAGGAAGGTTTTCACTACCAATGGTCCTTCACCTGTACCAGTTTGCTCCGCTTTGCTCTAATGAGCGAACCACAAATAGAACTGACACTGGGAGACACTGTGACAATACATATTGTTTTTTTTCAAAACTCTTTATTCCAAATTTTTCATTACATAATAATTTACATTATACATTTTTATATACTTTTCCATTTCTTTATATAATACAAATTATAATTACATTTACTCTTCCTTTCATTCCTTCCTCTCTCACCCTCTGTGGTCACTTAATACAATATTTTCAGATATTCCTCTATCCACTGTTAACCATGTTCTATTCCATTTTTCCCATATTTTTTCATACCTTCGCCCATTTCCCCTTTGTTCATACATTATTTTTTCATAGGGTAGGACCTGGTTTACTGCTCTCACCCATTGGGTTACTGTCGGGGGATATGGCTGAATCCATTTTTCTATTATTTGTTTTCTTGCCAAAAACAGTACCTCCCTTAAGAAGGTATTATTATCTCTATTATCTCTCTCTTCCCTCAATATCCCCAACAAACATATCTCCATCGTAGCTATAAAAGGTTTATTCAGGACTTTTCCTATTTTCCTAGCTACTTGTTGCCAATATTTTCCTATTTTACCACAATACCACATTACATGAAGGAAGTCTGCTCCCCCTGCCCACATCTAGTACATCTTGGTTCAGTCATCCTCCCCATTTTGTGCAATCTATTTGGAGCCAAGTATGTCTGATGTATTATATTCATCTGTATTATCCTGTTATTCATTGCAGGGGATACCTTCCAATGGGAGTTGCAGGCTTCATCCCATTCATGATCGCTCATGTCTGGGATAGCCTCCTGCCACTTATCCCTTATTTTCAGTGGTTCGCCTTCTATTTTCTTCTGTAACAGGTGTGTGTAAATCTTTGCTATCAATCCCTTAGGTCCCTGTGATTTCAGGATACCTATAAGGGGGTATTTAGATATCTTTAATTCCTCTCTTCTAAACTGTGTTTGTAGCACCTGCCTCAGTTGAAGGTATCTGTAGAACTGTTTACTCAATAAATTATATTGTTTACATAGGTTTTCATAGGTTAGTATCACATTCTTGTCATATAGCTGACCAAAAGTTGTTATCTTATTCTGCTTCCAAAATTTACTGTCCTCAAAAGCTTCCAGTTGTTCAAATTTTGGGTTGTTCCACAGCGCAGTTTCTGTTGGGATTCCAACAAATCCCGTCAGTTTCTTAGCCTCTCTCCATACTGTCCTTGCCACTTTCAAAAGGGGAATTTTTACTCCCACTCTCCTCAAGTCTTTTAATTCTAATCCCGTCATTAAGTCCTCTATTTGCATTTTACTAAGGAGATATTCCTCTATCCTTGTTATTTTTTCCTGTCCTACCCATGATCTTAGGTGTTTCAATTGCCCTGCCAAATAATATAAATATAAGTCCGGGAGGGCCAGTCCAGCTTCTGTCTTTGGTCTTTGTAATTTATTAAATTTTAATTTACATCTTCCATATGCCCAAATGAACCGAGTCATCTGCGAGTTTAATTTTTTAAATATCTGTTTTGGTATTTTTACTGGGGAGTGTGCAAATACATATAGACACTTGGGTAGTATAATAGATTTTATCAGGTGAATTCTGCCTGCCATTGATATTGGTAGCTTTATCCATATTTCTAATTTTTTCTTCACATGTTCTATTAGTGGGAGTATATTAGCTTCCATCTCATCTTCGTGTTTCAACGTAATATTTACTCCTAAATATTTAAATACTTCAACTATTTTTAGTGGGGTCTGAGCTCTTCTTGTATTACCTGTTCCCAGGGGCATCAGTGCGGATTTTTGCCAGTTTATTTTTAACCCTGAGAACCTCCCGTATATTTCTATTATTCTCATTGCTTCCGTCAGAGATGCTTGCGCATCTCCCATATATAATATAATATCGTCCGCATATAAGCCTATGTGTTCAATTTTTTCTCCTACTCTAATCCCTTTATATTTATCTGATTGTCTGAATCTGTTTGCCAGTGCCTCGATTGCCAGGGCAAACAACTGCGGTGACATTGGGCAGCCCTGTCTTGTTCCTCTGTATAGTTTTATTGTAGGAGATAATATACCGTTTATTAGCAAATTGGAGCATGGTTGTTTATAGATTATTCTCACCCATTTCCTAAATTTTTACCCAAATCCATTCCTTTCCAGGACTGTCTGCAGAAATTCCCATTCTATAGAATCAAATGCCTTGGCTGTATCCAATGATGCCAAGGCACTTGTTTCCGGAATAAACTCTCTCATTTGTGTCATATATTGCGTCCTTCTAATATTAATTGATGTGGATTTCCCTGGCATGAATCCAGTTTGGTCCTCCGCTATTATAGACAAAATTACCTGATTGAGCCTTTTGGCAAGCACTTTTGCCAATACTTTATAATCTATATTTAATAATGATATTGGCCTATACGACCCACACTCAGTTCTGTCTTTGTCTGGTTTTGGTATCAGTATGACTGTGGCGTCATACATGAAAGCAGACATTTCTCCCCTTTGGAACGCCTCTCCATACATTTTGGTCATAACTGGTACCATAATTTCTGCATATCGCTGGTACATTTCCAGTGGTATACCATCTGGTCCTGGGGACTTACCCTTTCCCAGAGAGAAGATAGCTTCTCGTACTTCCTCTTCCTCTATATCCCTCTCTAACTCCTCTTTTTGTTCCTCTGTTAATTTAAGGAAGTTCAGATCCTTCAGATATTCCTCTATATCAGGTCAGTGTTGATGTATACATGTCAATATAGTATTTTTGGAATGTCTCAAGTATCTCATCTAATGTGTTTACCACCTCTCTTTTTTCATTTTTCATCTCTGATATTGCTAGTGATGGTGTTTGTCTTTTTATCATAAAGTTCAGCATCTTATTATATTGTTGTCCTTGTTCAAAGTTTTTTTGTGCATATTGGAGTTTCTTACGCTTAGCATTAATTATTAGTTGGTTCTTATATTGCCGTGATGAGGCTGCCCATCTTATTTGATTTATGTTTGAGGGGTCCTCTATGAACCTATTTTCTGCCTGTGTGCATAATTGTTCCATTTCCTCCTCTTCCTGCCTATTAGTACGTTTAATGTATGCTATTGTTGATCTTGTTATCCCCCTCAAGTATGCCTTAAATGTATCCCAGAGTACTCCATCTATGTTCCTATTGCCATGTGCTTCTAGGAACATTCCTATTTGCTCTGGAATTCTATCATTTAATCCTATCTGGGTTAACCATTGAGCCTGTATCCTATACCCCGGTCTTATTCTTTTTGGGCCTATTTTTAGCGCAAAGGTTAATCCAGAATGGTCAGACACCCCTCTTGTCATGTACGCCACAGACCGAACCATTGGCAGGATCTTTTCGTTCCCCATTACCATATCTATTCTAGACATGCGCCCTCTCCCAGGTGCATGCCATGAGTAAGCCCGAGTCCCAGGGTTTCTGATCCTCCACAAGTCAGCCCATCCTACTTCGTTCATAAATTTCTCCAACACCTTCGGCCCTTCCCCTCCTTTATGATTGTTTCTTCCGAACCTATCTAGTTTTGGGTCTAAACACATATTGAAATCTCCCATACATATGACATATGCCTCTGGATATTCTGACATAAATATCACTGCCTCTTTCAGTACTCGCATTGTAGCTGGGGGGGGGGGGTTATAAATCCCCATAATTACAACAGGCAGTGCTTGCACCAGCGCAAAGACAAAGACATATCTTCCATCAGGATCTCTTTTTTCTCTAATGCACTCCCATGTTACCCCTCGATGGATCAAGAGAGAGACCCCTCTTGAATATGTAGTATGACATGAGTGGCTTGACCATTGTATCCAAGGTTTTTCTAGATACTTCAATCTTTCTTTAGTCATATGTGTTTCTTGGATACAAATGATCTTTGCCTGCACCTTGTTAATTTCTGAGAAAACCTGTGTTCGTTTTAATTGCGTTCCCATACCTCTCACATTCCATGATAAAAATGTGTGCTGATTACTCATATTTGATGTATTTTATTTTAACCATTGTTCCCCCGAAAAATAAAAGAAGAGGAAAAATAAGTCCTATGTCCCTTTTTCCTTTCCGTGACCATTCTCTTTTCTACCTCACTCCTCTCATTCATCCATTCCATTTCATTCATCCTTAACATTTTTAGGGCATTACCAACATATTGCATTTTTGCTCTTATATAGGTAATTTATTTCAATTTCAGCCTGTCTGCTCCTGCCCTTTTTCCGCTTAATCGGGGATATAAAGGGCGAGGGGGGGGGGGGCCGTCTAGGTGGGGGGAGGAGAATGCGTCCCCTCCTTTCACCCTCTCCCTCCTTTAAAAAAAAAAAAAAAGAAAAGAGAAAGAAAAAAAAGGGAAAAACACTGGACAAAAAAAAAATGTTAAATAAAAAAGGAAAAAAAAAAAAAAAAAAAAAAAATATGTTTTCCTTGCTCTCTCCCCTCCCACACCTCCCTCCCCCCCTCCCCTCCTCCTTCCCCCCTTGTGCACATTCACTCCCCATCCCTCCCCCTTTCCCCGTTTGTTTGTATTTATAGTGTTTATAATGTGTCTCTTTACCTTAGCCTAACCTTCCCTTATTATTGTATGTAAAAAAAAAAAAAAAGGGGGGTCAAGAGAGATTTCCTCTCACTCTTCCCTCTCTTCCCCTTGTGACATGTGCTTTATTTCAATGTGTTTCTCTGTGATTTTAGCTCCATTTCCCTATTTCCCTATTTATACACACCCCATCACCCTCAACTTTACCCCCCCCCCTCCTCCCTATCCCTCCCGCTCCCTTAAAAAAAAAAACCCACAAATAACCATTTATATTTTACCTTTTCCCATTTTTCCCCTCAAAAAAAAAAAAAAAAGGAGAAGAGGAGAAGGGAAGGGGGGAGGGAAAGAAAAGACGGAAAGGGCAAAGGGCAAGGGAAAAAAAAAAAAACCAAAACACACCAAGAAAGAAAGAAAAAACCAAACTTATACACTATTAAAACTTCTTCCTTTAACCCCAAGAGAGAAAAGAGAAAAAAAAAAAAGGGGGACGTAAAAAAAAAAAAAGATATAAAGTAGGGAGAGTGTCCCTCATCCCCCCTCCTCCCCCCCCCCCAAAGTTCCAATCTTCTTGGTGTCTCTTATCCTTTCAGGACTTCTCTGTTTCTCCTATTGAGGCATAGGCCTAGTTGTTTCCAGCCAGTCTTTAGCTTGTTCAGGTGTACTGAAGAACAAAGTCTTTCCCCCTTCCTCCACTCTCAATCGGGCTGGATATGCCATAGAATATTCAATTCCTGCCTCTCTCATTTTTCGTTTTATTTCATAAAATGTTGCCCGTTGTTTTTGCAGCTCCAGAGAGAAGTCTGGAAATATTGATATTTTGCTGTTTTCATAGCGAATCTCCCCTTTCTGTCTTGCTTTTCGCAGAATTGTGTCTCTATCTCTGCAATTTAATAGTCGTGCCAACAGGGGTCTAGGGGGAAACCCTGGTTTAGGTGTTGCTTCCGGGACCCTATGCGCTCTCTCCACTGCATATGCTGCTGATACTTCCATATCTGGGAACACATTTTTCAGCCATTTTTCTATAAAGTCACCGGGATTAAAACCTTCTGCCTTCTCTGGTAAACCAACTATTCTTAAATTATTGCGGCGCATACGGTTCTCAAAATCATCAGATTTTTGATGCCACAGGGTAATCTGTTTTTCAATCGTGACTATCTTTTTAGACATAGGGGTAACAATATCTTCCAATAAAGCAGTCCTATTTTCCACTTCCGTCATTCTCTCTCTTATACTCTGCATATCATGCCTGATCAGTCCTATATCATTTATAATCTCATCCATTTTACCTGTTAGTGCTGTATTGCTCGAGTGGATGGCCTCCATTATCTGGGAGTTCATCTGTTCCAGGGTCAATTTGGAATATTTCTCCTGTTTCTCTGCTGCTTTCCCGGACTGCGGCTGGGTCGTATTAAGCTTCTGGATTTCCAGCGCTGATGGTCCACCACTCCGTGTCTGTGGGGGGGTACGACCGCCGTCTTGCTTATCTGTTCGAGCAAATTCTTTAAGACGGTCGGCCGCCGACTGCTTACTATTGCTCATCGCTCCAAGCGATCGTTTTCACGTGTTTCGCGAAATTAAGGTCTCAATAGCATAGGCCGATCAAGGTTCCGTAGGAGACTCGGGCACCACCAAGCGTTCGTTTTTCGCGGACTTAGGGTCTCGGTAACAGGGTCTATTCAGGATACTTGTCGGAGACTCAGGCTGATCTCAAACCTCCCGCAGTTCACATCCGAACGCCGCGTCCGACCGTCACATCCGGTCGCGTCGGCGGAAGCGGAAGTCAGGCCCCCGTGACAATACATATTGAATACAACAGAGGCAGGGAGGGTGGGGGAGAGAGGAGAGCAGCGGGATGACGGAGGCACATAAGCTGACCATGGTAATCATGGATTGGCATCCATGAATATCATGGTCAGCATACTAAGGGGACACACGAACAGGCAGTATCAACCAGGTTTTTTAAAGCACAAAGAGGGACAGAATAGACAGTACAAGCACTGTGCTGTTTAAACTGCTATAATGGAACAGGATCTCTTTTTTTTTTTAGGATTACAACCTCTTTAACCCCTTTCTGGACCACCCCATGCAGATATACTGCGGCAGGGTGGCCCTCCTGCCCAAAATCACATACAGTACCTGTACGTGATTTTGTGCCCTGGGTCTGGGGGCGTGCCGAATGTTACCCGATCCCGCTGTGATTGGACACAGTGGGAGCCAATCAGTGGGTCTGGGAGACCCAAAGTTCGCCAGCACCTCGCAATCTGGAGAGGCAGAAACACCATTCTGTGAGAGGGAAAGATGGAGATATTGTGTTTCTGCTAAGCAGGAACATGGATCTCTGTCTTCCTCCAGTCAAAGCATCCCCCACACAGTTAGAAAGCACTCACTAGGAGCACATTTAATCCTTTGATCACCCCTGATGTTAACCCCTTCCCTGCCAGTGTCATTAGTACAGTGACAGTGCGTTTTTTATTTAGCACTGATCACTGTATTGGTGTCAATGGTCCCCAAAAAGTTTCACTTTGTCCTCCGCAATGTTGCAATCCCACTAAAAATCTCTGATCGCTGCCATTACTAGTAAAAACAAAAAAAAATTACATAAATATATCCCATACTTTGTAGACACTATTCCTTTTGCGCAAACCAATCAATATAAGCTTATTTTGATTTTTTGTTTACCAAAAAACGTAGCAGAATACATATTGGCCTAAATTGATGAATAAATTCGATTTTTTTTTTTTTATTGTGAATTGTCTGTAGCATAAAGTAAAAAATATTGTTTCTTTTTCAAAATTGTCAGTCTTTTTTTGTTTATAGCGCAAAAAAATAAAAACCACAGAGGGGATGAAATACCACCAAAAGAAAGCTCTACTTGTGTAAAAAAAAGGACATCAATTTTATTTGGCTACAGTGTCGCACAACTGCGCAATTGTCAGTTAAAATAACGCAGTGCCATTATGCAAAAAATGGCCTGGTCATGGAGGGGGGGGGGGTTAACCTTCCGGGGCTGGAGAGGTTAACAGGAGTGATGTGGCTGTTTCCAACCAAAGGAGAGTGTTCCCTGGTCTTTGCTTCTATGTGCTGCAGGAGCAGCTTGAAGCCTGCCTTATATCGGATATCAATGGAGAAACTGTTATAACCCTAGGATAAAACTACAACATCTTCCTTCTCTCTTCTTCTCCATAACATAGGGGGAGGATGTCTGTAGCCTTCAGGGATAACTGGGAGAATTATTATAACTGTTAAGACTGTAGCTCAAGTCAAAAGACACAAGTAGGGCTAAGCAACAATGATGTTGTGAAACGCGTCAACTGTTTGCCCTGCTTCTGTCACATGAACGTTGACTATTCATTACAATAAAGGCTTTTATTGGAGTGCGGCTGTCCAGAATCCATTTCTTCAAAAAAGACACAAGTAGCTTTCACCAAATAAGATTTCTGTAAGGCTAAACAGGTATTTTTTTGCAAATACAGGGAGTCCCCGAGTAAGAATCTCTGACTTGCGAACAACTCCTACTTGCGAACAGCAGGCGGCCCCGGCGGGCACATCGGAAAACAGCAGAAAACATCGGAAAACATCGGAAAACGACTTCAGAAAACAGCGGAAAACATCGGAAAACGCCATTCTGCGCATGCGCGTCCGATTTATGAACAAAATCGACTTAAGAACAAACCGGCAGTCCCTAACCTGTTCGTAACTCAGGGACTGCCTGTATTGAACAGGTATAACAAAAAACACTTCAGATTGTATATTAACCAGAACAAAAGGGACCTCACAAGTGAAGTTCATAGTTGGGGTTTAGATACATCTAATGACAGAGGTATACAGATTGCCCTCTTTGTTTTTTTAATAGTTTGTCTTCACATCTAATGACCCCAGTAGAATGAATTTTGCTTGTCCATAAAAGATATATAATATTTTTAGTTGCTTCTAAAGAATTTTTTCAAAGGCTCCCTGTTAGTATGAGGGAGATTTGAAGGCAAAGGTCTGACCAGTATAGAACAGCATGTGTCAAACAGTAGTGCATTTTTATTAGAGTGGCTTTCCCTTGAAAGGGTTTATTCTGATAAAAAAGGGTAAACTGCTTTCCATTTAGAGTGTAGAGCTACCTGACTGCATAATCACTGATAAAGGTAGCTAAATATTCAGAGATGCTTTATCCATTTACCTTTTAAAAGCTCTACAAAAGGAATTCCATTTTTTTTTTTTTGTGGCGTCAAGCAGCACTTGCGAGGAAATCACTAGAAGAAACTAAACTAGATTTTTTTTTTTACTTGTGGCAGACATGTCAGTTGAATTTACTAAAAGGGGATCCAGCATATCCAAACTGAATTTATGAATGAACTGCTTGTGTATGCTATTTACTAAAGTACAAATACTAGTCTGTATTTATTTATTAAGGAAGTGCAAAATCCTGAAACTTACAAAGCAAACCACAGATAACAAAAATTTAGCATTGTACTTAAAGTGGTTGTAAACCCTAGGAAAAAACAACAACAACGAAAAAAAAAAAACCTGCAAGACAAAGACATAATGCATAGCATACTAGCTCATTATGAATTACTTACGCTTCAGCGGCCGATTATAGATCACGCTAAAGGTCCAATCACAGAGGCCCTTTACCATGTGATCAGCTGATCACATGTAAACAGACTTGCCAGTAAACAGCAGTCCTTCCCTCCCTGTCTCTCTATGTGAGAAAAGGAGAGCCGTTAACTGGCAAGACTGTCAGTACATTGTTTACACTGATAATCAGCGCCCTGATCATTAGTATCCTGATTATCAGTGCAGTCCCATCAGTGCAGCCTATAAGTGCTACCTATCAGTGCTCATCAGTGCCACATATCAGTGCTTATCAGTGCCACCTATAAGTGCTGCCTATCAGTGCCCATCAGTGCCGCCTATCGGTGCTCATCAATGCCATCTACCAGTGCAGCCTATCAGTGCTGCCTATCAGTGCCACCTATCAGTGCCCATCAGTGCCGCCTATCAGTGCTCATGAATGCCGTCTACCAGTGCAGCCTATTAGTGCTTCCTCATCAATGCCTTCATCGCAGGTCTCTAAGATGAGAGCGTCTCTCTTAGTTCCCCCTCCTTCACATGGATGGGAGAGGAAAGAGCCTTTGAAACGTTTCCTATCACAGCAATCAGTTGTGAGAGGAAAGAGTGTTTACTACAGTGCTCGACCCTGTAGTAAACATTTGAAGTGTGAAAAAAGAAAAAAAAGAAGAAGATCATAGTCACCATAGCAGAGCACTGTCACTGTGGTGGCCTTGTACTGCTGTGGTTAGTGATCAGTAGGGATGAGCCCGATGTTCGAGTTGAATGTAAGTTACGCCTTGAACATCGAATAGCGAACAATTTGGGGTGTTCGCGACAAATTCGAAAGACGTGGAACACCATTTAAAAGTCTATGGGAGAACTCAAAAGTGCTAATTTTAAAGGCTTATATGCATGGTATTGTCATAAAAAGTGTTTGGGGACCTGGGTCCTGCCCCAGGGGACGTGTATCAATGCAAAAAAAAGTTTTAAAAACGGCGATCGGGAGTAGTGATTTTAATAATGCTTAAAGTGGGGTTGCAACCAAAAAACAAAAAGGGGCTTAAAAATCATAAAAAAAATTAAAAAAAAATAATTGGAAAAAAAAAATTTTTTTACTCACCTCTAAATGCCTGTTGCTAGGGGGTCCCTCGAAGTCTGCCACCTTCATTGCCCGGGCTAAAAGTCACTTCCTGTAGGCAACGCACAGTCATCTGGGACATGTCATGTGTCCCAGATGAGTGAGCGTCGAATCACGGTGCACGGCGCCGCTCGCGCATGCGCAGTGGGTGCCCGGCTGTGAAGCCACAGCGGGTTCCCACATTAAGAATGCCGGCGTCGTGAGCGGAGCGGGGAACGAGGGGGGGGTCTCGTTCCCCCGCATCGCTGGACCCCGGGACAGGTAAGTGTCCGATTATTAAAAGTCAGCAGCTGCAGTATTTGTAGCTGCTGACTTTTAATTTTTTTTTTTGCCCGGCCCTCCTCTTTAAAGTGAAACAATAGAAGTGAAATATTCCTTTAAATTTCGTACCTGGGGGGTGTCTATAGTATGCCTGTAAAGTGACGCATGTTTCACGTGTTTACAACAGTCCCTGCACAAAATGACATTTCTCAAGGAAAAAAAGTAATTTAAAAGTACTCTAATGGCTATAATGAATTGTCAATCCCGGCAATACACATAAAAGTCATTGAAAAAAACGGCATGGGATTCCCCCACAGTCCATTACCAGGCCCTTCTGGTCTGGTATGGATATTAAGGGGAACCCCACGCCAAAATAAAAAAAAAATATGGCGTGGGGGTCCCCCTCAAAATCCATATCAGACCCTTCAGGTCTGGTATGGGTTTTTAAGGGGAACCTTGTGCCAAAATAAAAAAACGGCGTGGAAGTCCCCCCAAAAATCCATACCAGACCCTTATCCGAGCACGCAACCTGGCAGACCACAGGAAAAGAGGGGGGAGAGAGAGAGCGCCCCCCTCTTGAACCATACCAGGCCACATGCCCTGAACATGGGGATGGTGCTTTGGGGTAGCCAAAGCACTGTGTCCCCATGTTGATGGGGACAAGGGCCTCATTCCCACAACCCTTGCCCGGTGGTTGTGGGAGTGTACGGGCGGGGGGCTTATCGTGGCCCCCCTCTGACACTACGGGGAAGCCATAGGGATGTCCCCGTGCGTCAGAGGGGGTGGGGTCACCCGGCGACGTCACCGTGTGGCCCCGCCCTCAGTTATAAAAGAGCTGTCATCTGAGAGGATGGTCATTACGGCGGGTGCATCCATGGAGGCGGGTTGGTCAAAGAAGAAGACTTTGTGGGACAGTTTTATTTTTTTACTTTTTAATAAAGAACCCATGCCGTGTCATGTAATTTTTACCATTTTCACACTTTTTTTGTGAAATGGTAGGGGTAAATTTGTACCCCGTTACCATTTCACATGGGGGGCGGGATCTGGCGGTCCCCTTGTTAAAGGGGGCTTCCAGACTCCGATAAGCCCTCCAGCCCGCAGACCCCCCCACAACCACCAAGCAAGGGTTGTGGAGATGAGGCCCTTGTCCCCATCAACATGGGGACACGGTGCTTTGGGCGGCTTGGTTGGTATTTTGGTACTAGGTTAGTGATGTAGCTGGGGGCAGAGTTATGGATAGCTTTGTAAACTATTGTTAGTACTTTGAATTTTATTCGTTGGGTGAGTGGAAGCCAGTGGAGGGATTGGCAGAGAGGGGTGGAGGACGCTGAATGGTTGGTAAGGTGGATAAGTCTTGCAGCAGCATTCATTATGTTTTATAGGTGTTTTATTAGGGAGTTTTTAAATTTATCCATTGATATTGGAAGATCTAGCAACAAAAATGTTGCCGGATTGTTTCCTAAAGCCCTTCCTGTTATATTTTCTATTGTTTCCGATACCATTTCCCAGAATTCCTTTATTTTTGGGCATCCCCAAAAAATATGTAAAATGGTCCCTTCCCTTTCGTGGCACCTCCAACACTTCTCTGAGAGTTGTGGATACATCCGGTGTATGGTACTTGGTGTTCTATACCACCTAGATATTATTTTGTATCCCCCTTCTTGGTATCTGCTTGCCACCGAAGCTTTATGAATGAAAATCAATATTTTATTCATTTGTTCTTGGGAAAATGTTATTTCCAAGTCCTTCTCCCACGCTTTCAGGAAGGGTAATTCCTGAGGTATCTCTTCCTCCGTTAATATTCCATAGAAATAGGATAGTGAATGTCTTATCCGGTCCGCTTTTAGGCATATATTTTCAAAATTTGTTAATTGTCTAATTTCTGTATTTTTATGTATTTTGGATCTAATAAATGCTTCAAGTTGCATAATTCTAAAATAATCCAAATCTGACGCGATTTCACTCAATATGTCTGTTTTTGTCATAATTTTGTTATTTTTAGAAAAATGTATAATCCTACTAAATCCTTTTGATTTTATTGCTCTGAACTTTGGATCTTCTATGCCAGGTTGAAATTGAGGTGTTCCTATAATTGGAGTCATTGGGCTTGGATTTTTTGATATTGATGTTTTTCTAAAAACTTTTTTTATTGTCCATATTGTAGCATTTATCATTGGATGCAATCTCACCTCTCTAGGTATACTATTTTCTGGGATCCATACTAATCCCTCTAGTGGAATTTCTGTTATTGCTTGTTCAGTCTGCACCCATGGTTTCATATCTTTACCTCCACACCATTCCATTACTCTAGTTAAATGTTGTGCTTCCTGGTATCTTATGGGGTCCGGTAATCCTATTCCACCTTTCTTTTTTGGAAGGGTCAGTATATTCCTTCGTATTCTAGCTGGTTTCCCTGCCCATACAAATTTTAAAAACCTTGATCTTAAGTCTTGTAGGAGACTCTGATTTATTTTGATTGGGAGAGTTTGTAGTAGATATAAAAATCTTGGCATTACATTCATTTTAATTATATTTGTTCTACCGAACCAAGTAAATATCTCCTTATCCCACTTTGTTAAATCATTTTTAATCTGTTTTACCATAGGAAGAAAATTAAGCTCTGACAGTTTTTTTTAATTTTTTTGGTATCTTTATACCTAAATAGCTAATGTGTCTGTCCGTCCATCTGAACTTGAACTGAGACATAATCAATTCTAGTACATCCGCATTTATCTCTATCCCCATTGCTTCCGATTTCCCTTTGTTGATCTTAAAATTTGATATTCTACCATATTCCTCTAATTCTTTCAGCAATGAGGGTAGTGACAATATCGGGGAAGTAACAAAAAAGATTAAATCGTCCGCATACGCTGCAAGTTTTTGTTCTGTTATTCCAGTTTTAATTCCTCTTATGTTGACATTAGCACGTATTTTTCTTAGGAATGGTTCTACCATCAGAATAAAGATCAGGGGCAAGAGGGGGCACCCTTGTCGTGTCCCATTTTGTATGAGGAACGGCTCCGAGATTCTGTCAGCTATTTTAACCCTTGCACTTGGTTCTGAGTAAATGCTTGATATCCATTTCATCATTCCTCCCCCCAGTCCTCTATGTTCCAGTACTGCTTTCCGATATGTCCAATCCACACGGTCAAAGGCTTTTTCTGCATCCGCCGATACCAAGACTAATGGACGGACTCCCTTATCACCCAAGGTGCCGCCATTCCAGTCCCGTCTGAGGAAGAGTTTCAAGGGATTTACTCCCCCCTCTTTATGGTTCTCAAAAACAGCGGTTCCTGGAGGCCGGTTATCAACCTGACTTACCTGAACTCCTTTATAAAAAAGGAGAAATTCAAGATGGAGACATTATTCACCATTCGCCAGACAATTCAACCAGGCTATTGGCTAGTGTCAATAGACCTGAAAGATGCGTACTTCCATGTACCAATCGCGAAGGACTTCCAAAAATATCTCAGATTCTCGGTGGACCAATAACACCTCCAGTTCATATTTCTCCCGTTCGGGCTTACGACATTGCCGCGGGTGTTTTCCAAGCTCTTACTGGCGGTGGTCGCCTTGATCAGAATCAGAGGTATTCGGTTACATCACTACCTCGACGACCTACTCCTACTGTCTCAAAACAGAGAACAATTACTGTTACACCGGGAGCAAGTCATATCTACCCTGACAGAATTCGGCTGGCTATTAAACGGGGAAAAGAGTCATCTGGAGCCAACCCAGTCTCTAGTTTTTCTAGGGGCGCAGTTCGACACAGTGAAGAGCACCATCTCTCTTCCTCTAGAGACGATCCCAGTAGACAGGGACAGGATTCAGCTGGCAATGTCAGCTCCCCTTCTCAGGGCCTCCCAGTGCCTCAGGATATTAGGCACCATGGTGGCAACAGCCCCCATGATAAAATGGGTGCAATGGAGGATGCGGCCCTTCCTCCAACAATGGAATCCAGAGTTGCAAGAACACTTGATCTGGATAACTCCCTCCATGCGGGAGAGTCTCCCCTGGTGGTTGCAATGGAGGAATCTTCTCAACTGCCATTCGATAGCTCCAGTATCCTGGATAACGGTAACAACAGATGCCAGCAGCAGAGGCTGGGGCGCTCTGTGTCTGTCAGAGGTAGCCCTGGGCAGGTGGGATTTCCCACCTCAGGGGGTGGTCTCGAACATATTGGAGATTCGAGCTGCTTTCCAGGCCCTTCGGGCTTTTCTCCATCTGACATCGGGAGCCTCAGTCCTCATGAGATTGGACAATACGACGGCAGTGTCGTACATCAAAAGACAAGGGGGCACTCGCAGTCTCTCCCTTCTGAAGGTAGTGAGTCCAATTATGTCCTGGGCTCAGGCGAACTTGAAGGATCTGATGGCAGTGTATCTTCCTGGAGTCCAAAATGTCCAGGCGGACTTTCTGTCAAGAACCTCCTTGGACAACAACGAGTGGTCTCTCCACTCGAAAGTCTTTGACCGGATCCTGTCATTGGGAATGACTCCGGAAGTGGACCTGTTTGCATCTCCTTGCAATGCCAAGATGAGGAAATATTATACCAGGTATCGCTGTCCCCAAGCCATGGATGCTCTCACGGATCAGTGGAGATTCCACAAGGCCTATGCCTTTCCTCCAGTCCTGATAATTCTTCGGTTCCTTTCGAGACTCAGGCAGGAGACGGCAGAAGTAGTGGCAATCATCCCATACTGGCCCAACAGGCCATGGTTTCCTCTCCTGTTGCAGTTGAGTTACCGGGACCCGGTTCCGCTTCCCTATAGATCAGATCTTCTACTACAGGGAACATCCCTTCATCCGTGTCCGTCCCATCTCCATCTGATGGTCTGGTGGTTGAGAGGAGGAGGCTGGAAGCATTAGGTTGCCCAAGTTCAGCAATTGCTACCCTGCTGAATGCTAGGAGGCAGGGTATGAATAAAGTTTACCAGAGAATCTGGTCTAAATTTATGGACTATGTCTCCTCTTCCGGGGGTTCCTGTAATAATCTGGAAATAAAGAATGTGTTAGGATTTCTCCAGACAGGTCTGGAGCTGCTTTTGTCTGTAAGTTCCCTGCAAGTCCAAGTTTCGGCAATATCCGCTTTTACTGGTATTTCCTGGGCAAGGAATCCCCTTACTAGACAATTTTTCAGAGAAGCATCAAGACTTAGGCCCCAGAGAAAACCAAGGTTCTCTAAATGGGATCTTCCTCTGGTTCTGGATTTCTTCTCAGAAGATTCCTTTCAACGAATGGATGAACTATCCATGAAGGACATTTCCCTTAAAACATCCTTTCTAGTAGCTATAACATCGGCTAAAAGAGTGTCGGAAATCAGTGATTTAGGTTCTAAAGAGCCTTTCCTTACCTTCTTCCCTGATCGGGTAGTCTTGGTTCCGATGTTAGGATCAAATCCTAAAGTAACATCAGTGTTTCATGAGAACCAGGAGATTGTTCTCCCAACCTTTCAATCAGATGATTCTTCAATTGCCCATCCTCTGGATGTCGGTGAAGTCTTGAAAAGCTACTTAGAAGCTACTGCACCTTTCAGAAGGTCGGATCATCATGTTGTTTACTTTTATGGAAAGAACAGGGGACTGCGTGCTTCCTCTAGAACCATTGCGAGTTGGATTGTCCAGGCTATCCAAAGGGCATATAAGGCTAAAGGGCTGGCTCCTCCGGAGACCGTGACTGCCCAATCTACCAGGGGTATGTCAACATCATGGGCGGCCTCCTGACACGTTTCGGCGGAAGTGATCTGCAAAGCAGCTTCTTGGTCGTCAATAAACACTTTCATGAGGCACTATTGTGTTAAGCCAACGGCTCTTTCCTCTGTTAATTTTGGTTTAAATGTTTTATCTGTTTAAACAGTGCCAATTAAACCTCTTTCTGTTGAACCAGCAATCTGTGCCCACCCGAGTCTGTATGGCTAGTTATTTCCCATACGTAGGCTGCCATGGAGTCAGTCAGGAAAACGGAAAATTTATATCAAATACTTACCGTAATTTTCCTTTCCTGATGGACTCCATGGCAGCAGGAGTCTCCCTCCCATTTGCTGAAGTAGGCTAAGTTATGGAACACGGTATCTGGCTAGGAGCAAAGATTTATGGGAGTGGGGTCCTATGAGGTATGAGAGGCGGGATTAACCCATACGTAGGCTGCCATGGAGTCAATCAGGAAAGGAAAATTACGGTAAGTATTTGATATAAATTTTCTGTTTTTGAGCGGTTCATTTTTTTCCAGAAGTTTTTGGAAAACGTGGAAAAAAAACGAAAAAGGATTTTTTTTTACCAAAAAGTTGTCAATTTATAATCTCCAACACATAGCATGTATATAGCAAAAATGACACCCCCCAAACACATTCTGCTACTCTTCCAGAGTATGGCGATACCACATGTGTGAGACTTTTACACAGCCTGGCCACATACAAAGGCCAAACATTGACGTGGCACTTTCAGTCGTTCTAGGAGCATAAATGACACATCTCATTTCTCAACCCCCTATTACATTTTTGAAGGCCCTGAAGCACCAGGACAATAGAATTGCCCACAAAATTACCCCATTTTGGAAAACAAACACCCCAACGTATAATCTATGAGGCAGAATGAGTCTTTTGAATGGTTCATTTTTTTGCAGAAGTTTTTGGAAAATGTGGAAAAAAAATGAAAACGCATTTTTTTTTTTTTTACACAAAGTTGTCAATTTATAATATATCTCCAACACATAGCATGTATATAGCAAAAATTACACCCCAAAACACATTCTGCTACTCTTCCCGAGTATGACGATACCACATGTGTGAGACTTTTACACAGCCTGGCCACATACAGAGGACCAACATTGAAGTAGTACCTTCAGGCATTCTAGGAGCATAAATTACACATCTGGTGACAGGTACTCGGGTACTCTGATGGGCTGGTGACAAGTACTCAGGTACTCTGATGGCCTGGTGACAGGTACTCGGGTACTCTGATGGGCTACAGATAGGTACTCAGGTACTCTGATGGGCTGGTGACTGGTATTCGGGTACTATGAAGGGTGGTGACAGGTACTCAGGTACTCGGTACTCAGGTACTCTGATGGACTGTGACAGGTACTCAGGTACTCTGATCTGTTGCATGACTGCACTGAAAAATGGCAGGGAGGGCTCAACATGTCTTCAAGTGGTCACGTGGTTAAACATGTTGTACTTTCTCTGGACATTCCCTGAACAAATGAAAAATCATAAAACCTTGAACATAGTGCTCAAACCTCATTGAAGCCCATGAGAAGTCTACCATATCAGTGTATGTGTTTATCCACCTAAGCCAAATCTTGTAATGTGAGTTGTTGAGCACTGCCATGAAGGGCTTATATCAATGCAAAATATTTTTTTTTAAATAATGTTTATTGGGGACATTTTTAAAATGTATATGTATATATATATTTATATATCTATCTATATATATATATATATATATATATATATATATATATATATATATATATATATATATATATATATATATATATATTCAATAAATTGTATTGGGTTTTTCAAAGGCAGTTCAACAGAAAATGTACAGCTGACATTGTATCCAAGTGTAGCACACAACCCGATGTCCAGGTCAGGGACTATAGCTGACTGGTATTTCTTCTGCCTATAGCAGTCCCTGTTTCCTTAAGGCAACTAGGCCTACCTGTACTTGGTTGCCCCCAGGTCTTAGATCTTGATGCTATAGTTCCTGGCCAGATGGTACCAGGACTGGGAGACTGAGACAAGGAAGGGTATCTGTAGTCTAGGGTTGCCAACTCATCCTTTTAAACCCAAACACATATGTATTACACAGGTTGTGAGGCTAATTTAATGCAGATAAGCCATCAAGTGAGTTTAATTACCACCTTAATCGGCCACAGAACCTGTGTGATTAATATCTATTCAGTTTTAAAGGGATGAGGTGGCAAACCTACTGTAGTCCTAAGGCAAGTCACTCAGTAGACAGAGGCTGGTAGCAGAATCTAGGGACTATCCAAGGTAGTGTTGCCACCTCATTCCTTTAAAACCAAACACATATGACTTACACAGGTTCTGTGGCTGATTAATGTGGTAATTAAACTCACTTCTGCATTAAATTATATAAAAAAAAATGTGTTCGGGTTTAAGGGGATGAGGTGGCAACACTAGTCCAAGATCAGGGCAGGTAGTGCGCAAGCGTAGCCCAAAAACAGTTCAAAGATCAGGGTTAGAAGTAAGCAAGCATAGTTGAGTTAACAATCCAAAATCGTGTTAAGGCACCAAATCAAAGAAAAATCCAGGCACAAGGCAAAGGTCAGCAAAAAAGGAATCCAAGATAAAAGCCATGGTCAGGCAGGGAAACAATCATAAAGCCAGGAAGCTAATGTTATCACAAGCACAGAGGCACAGGCTAGGTTTAAATAAGTCCTGAGCTGAGGACCAGTCCAGCTAGTGGGCATGTAGCCAGACTCGTTACCCTGCAGCTGATGGGAGCAGATAGGAATCTGAGAGGATTCATTACCCTGCAGCTGATAGGAACAACTAGAAGTTGGAAAAGACACATTAACACTCAGCTGATGGAAAATTCTGGAAGGCTTTTTAACAGCAGGACAGAGGAGGAGTCCAATCTTAATGTTTGTTGGAACTGCATATGTCAGTGCAGGGGAGCGGGCCACTATAGTTCCAGTAAAGCATTGTCAAAGCCCAGTGGTATTTGTCTATCTAGTTAAGGTTGCCATACTATGGTGTTTGGCAATGCTCATTTCTAACTTGAAGTTGGAGAAGGAAATGAAAGAGGGCTGTTTCTCAGGAATTTGACAATAAAATGGACCTTTTCTTCAGGATTGGGAAATTTTTCAATTAGAAATTCATGTTGAACCTTACATAAAGCCTGTTGTACAGCCAGTGCATAGAATGTCTTATAGTTAGAGGACATAACTTTGCTAACCATCAGCTAAATGATATTACTAAACTGGTGAAGGGACCCACCAACTGGATATCGTACATTGGGTCTCTATGGCTATGAGATGTCCTAATAGGATACTCTGCATGAAATGGATAGAGCAAATAAATCTAACACCCTATTGAGGCCTCTCTATTTATTACTGGAATTCATTCTGACTGCATATACAGTAGTAAATATGCTCTTGATTCTGCAAGCTACTTGCTTTAGCGAGGGTTGGTACAGGATAGACAGTTGGACACTCACTGTCCCACACATACAGTGCTGCTCAGGCAGCTGAAGTGCTGTTAATTGGAGCTGTGTACTGGGAGAAAAGTTGGACCATTGGAATCCTGATATGCTGCATGTGTGCAAGAGAAATAGTCAAACTCTCCAATGATACACCTCCAGTGTGTTGCTAGCAGGGGATATTTTAACCCTTTACAGGATATAAAATTACACAGAACCAAAAGCTTATGTATTACAGTATATGCAGCCTGATTTAAGGCTATCTAATTTTGAAAATAAAATCTGGGGACACCTTATTGACCATGCCCACTTTAAAACCTTTAAAAACCTACCAAATTAAACCCCCTTTTATTTAACACTCCCTGAAACAGTTGATTACAGATTTTTGGAACAAGAGGCAAAATCTTCAAGGTAGAAAGACAAAATAACTTTAGCACCAAGAAAAGAGATACAATGTTAAAATCTGATGGTAAATTGTGGGTGGGGTCAAATTGCAGTAGCAGCGGTATGGGCATGAAGGGATATGGTTAAATAAAAAATTGAGCATATGCTGCTATGGTTCAATATTGTGTAAAGCACAAAGTACAGAGTTCAGTAATAACTAGCACACGTATGTCAGGCGTAGGTAATGTACAGAATGCAGGGGTCAGGCATAAGTTATGCACAGAGTGCATGGTCAGGAGTAAGTAATACACAAAGTGCAGGGATCAGGAGAAATTAACACATAGATTGCGGGGGTCATGTGTATGTAACACACATGTAACACACATTTTTCAGGGATTAGGAGTATGCAACGTAAAGACTGCTGGAGTCAGGAGTAATTAATGCACAGAGTACAGAGGTTAGGCGAAAGTAAAGCACATCATGCAGAGGTAAGAAGTAAGTAACACATAGATTGCAGAGGTCCGTAGTAAGTAAAGTACAGATTGCAGGGGTCAGGAGTAAATAGGGTACAGAGTGCAAAGGTCAGGAGTACATAACATGCAGAGTTCAGCATGTCAAGAGTATGTTAAGCATATATTTCAGGAGTTAAGAGTAATTAAACAAAGAGTTCAGGGGTCGGGAGTGAGTAATGCGCAGACTGCAGAGGTCGGGAGTAAGTAACAAACAGATTGCAGAGATCAGACATAAATAACACACAAAGAACAGGGGTAAGTAATGTAGCATGAGCAGAAGTCAGGAGTCATCTGCAAGATTTGGCTGAGGTGGAGATTCTGATATCATCTGTCCGCCTCTCCACCTCAGCCAATCAAAGAAAACTTTGTATTCATTACTAAAATACAAAGCTTCCAGTGTTTAGCCCAACTAAATTTTGTTCTGGAAACAGCTGCCGGAACACAGTGCTGTATATTCTATGTAGCTGATGATATATACTTTTTATATAGTGCTCACAGTGGATGCAGGTATTAGTGAAGGAAATACAGTAGTTTGTTTGGACCAGCTTGGATCAATAAATGTTATAAATACTGTATTTTTTAAGTAACAACCAGCATGTATTTATAAAAGGCCATTTAACCTATTGTTGTTCTAGGAGGATGTGAGGGAGAAATTGGATGGTGGAGGATCAATTGATATACCGTATATACTCGAGTATAGGCCGACCCGAATATAAGCAGAGGCACCTAATTATAATATATAATTATAAGTATAAGCCTAGGGTGAGAAATGCGCAGCTACTGTAAGTGGAAAAGAGGGTCAACAATGCCCATTTGCAGCCTCACTGTGCTCATTTGCATGCCTCACTGTGCCCATTTGCAGCCATAGGTCCCCTGAACTTCAAACTTGGTAGTTAAGGGTTCCTAGATGCCCCCTAGCTGTAGCCAAAATTTGGGGTCTCTGACATTGCTGCAGATGGACACAGTTGACCGACTTTGGGGCCCTGTATCTCGGGGCCACTTGGCGCTAGGATATGTTGTAGTGTTTGTTCCACTGGGTTTGCACACCAAATTTAGGGTTCCTGGCACCAAGTGGCCCCGACATACGGGGCCCCAAATTCGGGTCAGAAAATATAATTCTCTGCTGCAGAAAAGTGCTTGACTCGAGTATAAGCCGAGGGGGGCACTTTCAGCACAAAAAAATTTGCTGAAAAACTCGGCTTATACTCGAGTATATACGGTAGTTTATTTAGATTTTTTTAAGCATTCAATACTGTACCTCAAACGTTTTATCAATGTACATGGATTGGAAACTGGTCATGTGAATGGATCCAAAGAGTAGTGACAAAGTTATGCTATTGGAAGCCAAAAATAAACATACAAAATACATTTTAGGAGATGCTCCCTGGAAGAATCAGAGTTGAAAACGATTCCGGGAGTCCTTATAGATCACAGATTTAGCTATAGAATGTGATGCCAAGTAGACATGAGCAGAATGAAAAAATGTGTTTTGTTTCGTTTCGATTCGTTATTTATATAAATTAGTTTAGTTAAATTTGTTTCATTTGTTTAATTTGTTTCATTAGTTTTTGGAATTATTTAAATTTATTCATTTTCATATCGATTTGAAAAGTTTTCATATCAATTTAGAATAGTTTTCAAATTCAAATAGTTTTCAAATTCAAATAGTTTTCCAATTTCCAAAAAAAATAAAATAGAATAGAAATTTTTTTTTAAAATAAATTCTATTCCTTTATTATCTATTCTATTTTATTCTGTTTGGAAATTGGAAAACTATTGGAATTCGAAAAGTATACGAAAACTATTCGAAAACGATTCAAATTCAAATTTCGTACAAATTTATTTTTTATTTTTTTCGGATTGGTTTAAATTCTGTATTATTCTAATTTGGAAATTTGGATACATCCGAATTTCCGAATAACGAAAATTCATCCGGATTTTAATTCGAAACGAACTGCACATATCTAATGCCAAGTTAGCAGAATACGCACTTGCATTAAAAAGGGGCATATAACAGGATCTCTGCTTAGGGAACAGGTCCAATCTAAAATAGCTACAGGCTGAATGACAATACTTACCCTCCTTTGGGGCTATCCGATGCACTCTGATTACCAAAGATGGAGGCTACGTTACTTCCCCATGGTTCAAGAGACCTGAAGTCAGGAATTCACCAGGAATATACTGCTGGGTTCTCTCCCCCGCTCTACCCCCCTTTTTTTCCTGCTCATATACTCCCCCCCCTTTTTTTTTTACTTTTAGCTCATGAGTTATATATTATTACCTGTGTCCTAAGTAATATAGACACCGCATTGTTTTACTAAGGACTGTTTCAAGCACTTAAACACATGTTTTGTATGTTGTGCGGTATGTGTGTACCGCTTCCCTCCACCCTTCTTTTTTTCTACATTCTGTATCCCCCTTTGTTCTTGTTTTTTCCTTTTGAAATCAATAAAAATATGTTCAACCCTAAAAAGGGGAATATATTTAAGAGATAAAGCAAGAATTCTACCCCTATACAAAATACTGGTTTGGCTTCAAGAAAGTTGTTGAATTAGAAAGAATCCAGTGAAGGGCAACAAAATTAATAAGGGGGAGGTGGAGGACTTCAACTATGAGGACCAATTATATAAATTAAAGATATTCACTCCAGAGAAAAGATGCTTAAAGGGGGGGGGGATAATGATTATAATGTACAAATATAACAAAAGTGATTACAATAACTGTAATAAACTGTTTACTCTAAGGTCCTTTAAGAGGGCATGGAACCACAATTTGAGGTTAGTGAAAAGAAAATTTAACCTTAGATTTCTGAAAGGAATTCTTTAATGTTAGAGCAGTAGACATGTGGAAATCCCTCCCCAGTAAGCGGTACTCCTTATGAACACTTCAGAAAACTTTTAGATGTCTTCTATGGGAATTGTTAGAGAATACAAATCAAGCACACATAGGTTGAACTGGTTTTACCCATGTCTTTTTTCCAAGTTAGAAGTTATGTAACTATGCACATATTGAATACATTTGCATGGGTATTATTTACGAGTTTTGCACTAATACTAAAACATTTGCTCATCAGTTTTTTTATGAATAGACCCCTTAGTGTCTTGCCTGGTTTGAGATTGAAGAATAAAGAAAATGTCCTAATGTCTATGGCTTAGTTAGTTACCTGTGAAATAAACTACAATCTATCAATGGTCAAAGTGAGTATACTGTAAATGGATATGTAAATCCCTGCCGGTTTTTATTGTTGTGTTCCTATTGGGAACATTTACTCTCTGAGAGGAATATATCAAAGCTGGAGCAGCGAGAATCTTGAGCAGCTGTGCAACCAATCAGCTTCTGTCCTTCATTTTCAAAGCCTAATGAACAAGCTGAAGATTGAACTTGGTTAGCTCCAGATTCTGTCTGCTTCAGTTTTGATGCATTCTGCCCCCTACAAAATCCCTTTTCTACATGCACAAATTGCATGATTTCTATGTAAGACAGTTAGGTAGTCTTAAAGCGGTAGTAAGGCAACCGCTGACTTTATTTTTTTCTACACCTGTAAGGCAAAAGGCATCCGCATACTAGCTCATTATGAAATACTTACCTTAGAACGAGACGTCGGTATCTCACCCGGTCTACGCTGAGGGAGCTGACATTTTGCCTCAGCGTGTCTTCCGGGTTTTGCGGCTCCGGCTCTGTGAGTGGCTGGAGCCGCGATGTCGTCACTCCTGCACATGTGAATGGGAGACTTCTTGCCGGCAAGGTCCGGCATCTGCCGGACTTTCAGCTGAGAATCCCCGGAGCGCATGCGCCACTGAAGTCAGCGGCTCATTGCAAGGGGAATATCTCCTAAACTGTACAGGTTTAGGAGATATTCTTTTTACCTACAGGTAAGCCTTATTATAGGCTAACCTGTAGGTAAAAGTTAAAAAAATGACTATACAACCACTTTAAGCCAACTTTACAATTTCTTTAAAAAAAAAAGAAAACTATTTTTGCTTTCCATTATCAGTGTCACTTCATGAGATGTCTATAATAAATAGTAGTCATTTTCTTATTCAATCGGTACAGTCAACTATCAAAAAATCTGATTCATATTTCAAACTTGAAATAACCCTGACTAGTACACTGAGGAACGTTACTAGCTTATTCAGAGTCCCTGTATAACATGCATTTGTCTTTGAAATATAATATAAGATGAAAAGCAGTGAAAACATGTTAAAAGGTTGTACAACTGAGCTGACTGAACTCAAATCTGAAAGCTCAGGTAGCATATAAACTTTAAAGGACTGCTGAAAGAAAGGTACGTAGGGAAAGTCCTTCTCGGAAGACTGAAAAGCCTTTAGTATTTGAATATTTCTGTCCTGAATTACTACTTTCTTCAATATTTTACATCCCTCTACAATGAGGACATCCTATTTACACATTTATGCAAACACTAAGTGGTGGATTTTTGCTGTTGCTAAAGGTCACAACTCACATAAGGGGCTCCTTGAAGTACAACTAAACTATCACAAAACAATACTTTGTATTGTAAGGCCCCATTTACACAGGGCGATTTGCTCCATGCCCCATGCAGAGCTGTCTTACTGGCAATCCCCATGCATCTGTGTGCATCCCTGTGTTGGCCTCCCATTCTAGTCCATTGGGACGGGTGTATTATACAATGAGGATGATGATGACGGGTGAATTATAAAATGATGAGGATAGCGATAATCAGTGTATTATACAATGATGATGGGTGTATTATATAATGATGTGGATGGCAATGATGAGTGTATTATACAATGATGAGGATGGGTGTATTATACAAGGAGGATGAGGATGGGTGTATTATACAATGATGAGGATGATGATGACGGGTGTATAATATGGGGATAAGGATAGTGATGATGGGTGTATAATATGGGGATGACGATGATGGGTGTATTATACAATGATGAGGATGGGTGTATTATACAATGATGAGGATGGGTGTATTATACAATGATGAGGATGGGTGTATTATACAATGATGAGGATGAGTGTATTAAACAATGATGAGGATCATGATGACGGGTGCATTATACAATGAGGATGATGATAAGTTAATTATACAATGGTGAGGATAGCGATGCTGGGTGTATTATACAATGATAAGGATGAGGATGATGATGGATGTATTATACAATGATGAGGATAGCGATGATGGGTGTATTATACAATGATGAGGATGATGATGATGGGTGTATAATATGGGGATAAGGATAGTGATGATGGGTGTATAATATGGGGATGACGATGATGGGTGTATTATACAATGAAGAGGATGGGTGTATTATCCAAGGATGAGGATGGGTGTATTATACAATGATGAGGATGATGATGATGGGTGTATAATATGATGATGATGATGACAGGTGTATTATACAATGATGAGGATAGCGATGATGGGTGTATTATACAATGATGAGAATGGGTGTATTATATAAGGATGAGGATGATGAGAATGGGTGTATTATACAATGATGAGGATGATGATGACGGGTGTATAATATGGGGATAAGGATAGTGATGATGGGTGTATAATATGGGGATGACGATGATAGGTGTATTATACAAGGATGATGATGATGATGGGTATATTATAAAATGATGAGGATAGCGATGACAGATGTATTATACAATGATGAGGATAGTAATAACGGGTGTATTATATAATGATGAAGATGATGATTACAAGTGTATAATATGGGGATTAGGATAGTGATGACTGGAGCATCAGGGTGTCAGACAGAGTCAGGGAGTGTTCCATTCACTGGTGCCACATCATGTCTCGCTGGCTGCTTTGCAATACATGATTTGGGGGATTTCTGCCATGCCGTGTACTGAATATGTTACAATACATAATAGTCACAAATTGTGAGTACATCTGTCCTGTAATGTATACAGCTATATACACCCGCCTTCTTCCTTCCTGTATATAGAGACCTTCCGCCATCATCACTAACTGCAGATATACATCATCTGTCCTATTACATTATATATAGCTGTATACAAGACATATGATGTATATCTGCAGTCAGTGATGATGGAGGAAGGTCTCTATATACAGGAAGGAAGAAGGTGGGTGTATATAGCTAGCTGCATACAGCAGGGCTCGACAAACCCTGGTCGCCACGTCGCCATGGCGACTAGAATTAGGGTCCTGGCGCCTGGGGCGACACAGCTGGGGTATCCTGTCTTCCTGTGGACCCCGACCCCGCCGTGCGATCGAATCGGCCGCACCGGCCAGTAATTTAGGCCGCGGCTTTGCGGCCTTCTGAAGCACTAATATGTAATATGGCGCCATCTGGTGGTGGACGTTGATATTGCAACACCTCTAACATTGCTAATGCAATGTTAATGGAGCTTCAAAGCCCATCTCCTTCCTAAAGTGGAGAAGAGAAGGAAGTGATTTCAGGCATCATCTGGCACCTTTTGCCTAACGGTGAGTGTGATGGGGCTGGTTTGAATTCATATAGCCTTTTTTTTTTTTTTTATATATATAATAGCTTTGATTTTTATTTATTTTTTTAAAGTAAAAAAAAAAAAATGTTTATTTTTTTTTTCTTAAAATTAAAAATGTATTATTTGTAATCTCCCTGCTTGGTCCCTTTCACACAGGCTGTCTAATCAGGTTCGCCTGTCAGTTTTTCAGGTGGACCTGATCAGACCCTTAGGCCCCTTTCCACACCGAATCGTTTTTCAGGCGCTACAGCGCTAAAAATAGCGCCTGAAAAAAGCGGGTCCTTTCACTCCAGTGTGAAAGCCCGAGGGCTTTCACACTGAAGCGGTGCGCTAGCAGGACGGTAAAAAAAAGTCATGCTAGCAGCATCTTTGGAGTGGTAAAGGAGCCGTGTATTCACCGCTCCTACCCATTGAAATCAATGTGACAGCGCGGCAATACCGCTGGCAAAGCGCCGCTTGCGGGGGGTTTTAACCCTTTTTCGCCGTCGCCCGCACCGACGCCCACTAAAAAAAAAACTGACTCCTAACTTTTTTAGCTGGCTCCTAGAGTCCAAGCAAATTTGTCAAGCCCTGGCATTCAGGACAGATGATGTATACCTGCATACCATGATCTGTGAGGCTGAGCTATATACCCTGATCTGTATACTCTGTCCTGTGATGCTAGGGCTGTATACTCCTGCCCTGTGATTTGGGGCTGTATACTCTGTCCTGTGTTGCTGAGCTGTATACTCCTGACACTATGGGTGGAATACAGGGCACAGAGTGGGTGGATTCTACAGGGGGTGGGGCTTATGATAAGTGGAAGGGGTCTTCTTATTTACCTGGAGCGTCCAAATAAACTTTGGCACGGAGTGAGATGGCTTTTTTCTGTATTTATCATCCATGCAAACTGCGTTAAGGTGGCAAGAACCTGATCTCGGTGCTGTAGCAAAAGATTCTCGGATTGAGCAAGAATTAGGACATCGCATCCAAGTAATGAAATATTCTTATTCCTTTCTCCAGCAGATAGGTGATCACTGTTACTAGAACTTTTGTAAAAGTCCTTGGAGCCGAGCTGAGGCCAAAGGGAAGGCACCTGAACTGAAAATGGTTGCCACTTCAGAAAGCGCTGATGAACTCTGGCCACGGGCATATGGAAATAAGCATTCTCGAGGTCCACTGAGACCATTCAGTCGCCCCCGCGAATCACTGCTGAAATGGTTTAGTTGGATTCCATCCGGAATGACCGTGGCTTCAGAAAGGAGTTTAGGTTTCCTAAATCCAAGACAGGGCGCCACTCTCCTGACACTTTCTGGATGAACTCCGGCCACTGGGATATGGAAATAAGCATTCTCAAGGTCCACTGGGATCATCCAGTCACCCCCACGAATCACTGCTGAAATGGTTTAATGGGATTCCACCCGGAATGACTGTGGCTTCAGAAAGGAGTTCAGGTTTGTTAAATCCAAGACAGGGCGCCACTTTCCTGTCACTTTCTGTACGAGAAAAAGAGGGAATTATATCCCCCGACCCTGTTCTTCCTCTGGAACCGGTACAATAGAGTGAAGTGTGAGTAACTCTGCGACGTACGCTTCCAGTGATGCTCACTTCTCTGATGAAGTGGGGATCTTTGTTGAAACAAAGAAGCTTCTTGGAGGAGAACTTTGGAACTGAATAAGAAGGCCATTCTGAACCACTTCCAAAACTCAGGAATCTGTTATTCTTTCTGCCCAGATACTGCTCTAGATAGCTAGCTTTGCCCCTACTGGCGATTTCCGGGCATGCCACTCTTCAGAAGGACTTAGCTGTAAATTTGGAAGCTTGAGGGGCTTTAGATTTGGAGTTATCGACAAAGGTGCCACGGGATAGCCATGAGAAGCGCGAGAACTCTCTACCCGGGCAATAGGATGCCACCCTTGAACTGATCCCGGGGTCTTTTATTAGTCTGAAATGACTGCGGATGATGCTTCTGATCCTGGGGGAGAAGACCAGACTTCCCTCCAGTCACCCGGTGAATTGCCTCCTCTAGCATTTTACCAGAGAGAGTGCCCCCTGAGAAGGGGATGGAACATAAAGCATGCGTAGCCGTGACTGAGTGAGCCATGATGCTGGAGGTGAACCTAACCAAGTCCACAGCTGCCTCTGCAATGAATTCAGCTTACAATTTCTGGCCCTGAAGACTTGGTGAAAATAGTTCTTCTTCTGACCGGGAACCCAAGGCCGACTCCACATTCGAAGCCCAGCCCCTAACAGCTCTGGCAATTCAGGTCAGAGCCACAGCCAGCCTGCAGGCAGCTCCTGCTGTGATGAAGACCTTCTTTAGTTCTGAGTCAGCCTTCCGCTCCATAGAATCCTTACAGCGGAGCTCCACCCTATTTTCGATGTTTTGCTCAATCAAATGCCATGAATGTGTTTAGTTAAAAACTGATATTTTTTTTCTTCTGTACTTTTTTAGCAATGTCCTTCTCTGCTTCCTGTCTCTTATTGGCGGATATGGGCGGGTCAACTGCAGCTATTTCGTAATTTCCTTTTTACCTACAATGACTCCTGGGAGCTCCTGTCATTAAGCCCAGGAGTCATTGTTGAGGCCTGCCGCGAGATCTTGCGGTATTTCGATAGAGCCGCGCTGTCCATTGTGAGCTGTTGACGGTGTCCTGTCGAATACTGCCCCCCGCTGGATAGTGTCCGCCGTGTACTGCGCATGCGCAGTACGGATGACAAGCAGATTCTGACAATATCCGAAGATGAACGGCCAACAACGGCGCTCCGATTACTGCGCATGCACGAGATCAGGGATACGGGCTGTGCATGCTGGTCCATTAGACGCACAGTGTCCAGGAAGAGGATGCCTGTGGGCTTCACATGCCATTCACATGTCATCCATGTTTGCCAACAGCCCCAGCTCAAGCTGTGGGCTAGGTACATTGACGACATCCTCCTCCTATGGGATGGAAGTCGAGATGATTTGGAAGCCTTCATGGAGTACCTCAATAATAACACCAGAGGGATCCGTCTAAGTTTTGATGCCAGTCAATCCAGTATTAATTTTCTGGATTTGACTATTTCCAAGTCCCATGATCAATTTACAACTTCCACCAATTTAAAGGCACTGACAGGAATTCTTATATTCCAACCGATAGTTGCCACCATGAACCTTGGCTTAGGTCAGTGCCAAAAAGACAGTTTTTGAGGATCAAGCGAAACTGCACTAATACCGTTTATCAGTTTATCACTAATATCAGTTTTTGTTACAGGCTGATATTCTAACTAGGCGTTTCCTTGATAAAGGTTATGCGGGCGACTCTTTGAAAAGCACACTTGAAGATGTCAGAACTATCGATAGAATGGATCTTCTTAAAGAGAAAGAAAAATTGCCCTATAAAGATAAGACCTCCCTGGTTCCTTTCATTACCACCTATTCAGTCCAGCATTCTAATATCAAAAATGTAATCAAAAAACATTGTCACATTTTGAATAATGATCCTGTGCTAAGTGCAGTGTTACCAGATAGGCCTCAAGTGATTTATAGGGGTGCACCTTCAGAAACAGGCTGTCTCCTAATTTAAATCCTCCCACCATCAAAAAAGGATTCTTTGAAAAACCTAACAGGTTTTTATCAGTGCAGAAGATGTCGGGTCTGCTCGTTCAGTGGCTGTCCACATAGACAAACTCAAACTTTTGTGTTGTCTAGTACGTCCCAAGAGCATATTATAGAGCCCTTCATTACGTGCTCTACAGAGGGGGTCGTTTATTTACTTCAATGTCCATGTGGACTTCAATATGTTGGAAGAACTAAATGGCCCCTCTCTGTTCGTTTAAATTAGCATATTACCAACATTAAAAACGGCTTTCCAATACACTCTGTATCTAAGCATTATCTTCTGTTTCATAATAAGAACCCCACCAACACAATATTTTTGGGTATTGATAAGTACCGCCCACAGTGGAGGGGTAGCTCTTTGGTTAGGAGCATATCAAAGCTCAAAATGTCATGGATCCACAGATTGAAATGTTATGCCCCTTTTGGTTATGCCCCTATTTATCGGTTAGGATTTTTCTTGACTGACTTAGCCATATTTACTAATTTTCTGTGGGTGCCAGAAAGCATAGAGTATTCATTTGCTTATGCATCCTGATTTTTTGGTCTAGATATGCCCTTTAAGAGCTTTTTTCTTTTCAAGGAGGTTAAGCTATGGTCATTTATGCTTAGGTATCCCCCTGCTGGCCACATATATTATCTCCATTATATTTTTCCTGATTTGGATAACCGCTGATTATGCCCAGATTTAAATCATATTTATAAAGTTTTCTCACTCTGTAGTGTGCTCTTGAATAATGTTAGGTCATAATAATTTATCGCAGTTTTTATTTATTTATTTTATTTTTGCACTCATCTTCCTTGTTATTGTTTTTTTCCAGATTGCCACTGTTTATTCCAGATTGCAATATGGCGGACTAAGCATCGATAGTCCGCCATCTTAGAACCATGTGTGTCTCTATCTTCACCTCAGATCGAAGCTTGGTTAATACTGTTTGTTATATAAATGTGATGCGTCAGTGCGTCGTCCATGCCACAGACAACGTTATCTTATGTCAAAACGTTGGGTGGACAGGACGTGCTGACATCATCGCGTTTGATCTTCTGATTGCAATAAAGAAAAAAAGTTTCACCAATCAGTGCCCACAATTGCCCAACAATGCCAGCTATCAGTGCCCACCAGTGGCAGCAATCAGTGCCCACCACTGCCCACAAGTGCCACCAATCAGTGCCCATTAGCGATGCCAGTCAGAGCTGGCAATCAGTGCCACCTATAAGTGCTACCCATCAATGCCCATCACTGTTGTCAATCAATGCCCATCAGTGTCGCCCATCAGTGTCACCCATCAATGTCCATCAGTGCCCATCAATACCGCCTAGCCGTGCCGCCTATCAGTGCCCACCAGTGCCGCCTATCAGTACTCACCAGTGCCACCTATTAGTGCCCACCAGTGCCACCTAACAGTGTCCTTCAGTTCCACCTATCAGTGCTCATCAGTGCCACATATCAGTGCCACCTATCAGTGCCCATAAGTGCGGCATATTAGTGCCTCCTCATCAATGCCACCTAATCAGTGCCCATAAGTGCCGCCTCATCAGTGCCCATCAGTGCCGCCTCATCAGAGCACATCAGTGAAGGTGAAAAATTACTTAGTTACAAAATTTACTGACAGAAAAAAGGTAAAAAACATATTTTTTTCAAAATTGTTGGTCTTTTTTTTTGTAAAAAATAAAAAACCCAGCAGTGATTAAATACCAGCAAAAGAAAGCTCTATTTGTGTGAAGAACATGATAAAAAATTAGTTTGGGAACAGTGTAGCATGACTGCGCAATTGTCATTCAAAGTGCGACAGCGCTGAAAGCTGAAAAATGGCTTGGGCAGGAAGTGCCTGGTAGGCAAGTGGTTAAACAAATCACCTGTTACACACACCGTGTGCCAGAATGATAAGGCACCAATACATGTGAGTGAAATTTAAATGGTTTTAAAAAATATATATTTTTGGAACAGCATTGCGCAATGAGAATTTTTTCTGTATTTTCATCTACCTATATATATATAAGTTATGAACCCTGACTGCCTATCACTCTTATCCCCCGTGCACACGGTCGGAAATTCCGATGACCATATCCGTCGGATCATTTCCGTCTGATTTTGTCTGAAGCTGGTGTTGCGTACACACGGTAGGACAACGTTGTCGGAATTTCCGGTCATCAAGAATGGCGTGACGTAAGCCGTGTACGACGGGACTCGAAAAGGGAAGTTCAGCACCAGATCCGGCACCCTTTGGGCTCCTTCTGCTGATTTTGTGTTTATCGCGTGTTAGTAGAAGTTTGGTTAGAGACGATTCACGCTTTTCAGACTTGTGTTTTTAGATCATTACTGCTCTTCAGTTTGTGCTTGTCGGTGCGTATCTGTTTATCAGTGCGTGTAGTCAGTTCGCATTTGTTGGTCATTGCGGCCTATATCTTGATATAGGACGCTATGATTTTCACTGCTTATTGTCTGCTTGCTGTATATCGGTGCTTACTGTTAGTCCGTTCTGACTAGCCGACCGTTTTGAAGCCATGTTTCTTGTACGTACTGGTCGTAGAGTTTGTGCTGTGCAGGGGCTTGGTGTTGGGCTTTTAGCTTTGACACAAGCCCAGTCCATGAACAGGGCGAGGAGGAGTTCATGGACCAAGAATTGGTTGCTCCAGCGTGACCAGTTCTCGCACATGCCTTTGCTTCGTGAGATCCGGAGAATAATCCTGATGATTTCAGGAACTTTCTCAGGATGACGGACCCCATTTTTCACCATCTGTTGGCTTTGCTGACCCCTTATATCAGCAGGCAGGATACCTGCATGAGGCAAGCCATCACTTCGGAGCAGAGGCTAAGGGGACCTTATACTTATTCTGATCTTGTTTCAAAATGTTTGTGTCTAATCTGCTTGCAATGTTTATTTGCAAAATTACAATTTTTTTTTCTTGTTTGACGCCACAGTTTCCTTCAACGCCACAGGAATGGCAGACTGTGGCCTCCCACTTTGCCAGCCGTTGGAACTTTCTTAACTTTGGAGGTGCAATTGATGGGAAACACGTCCGCATCGTCCCACCCCCCCAACTCGGGGTCGTACTATTATAATTACAAGGGGTATAATAGTATTGTGATGTTGGCGGTGGTGTCAGCGACCTATGACTTCCTGTATGTGGACGTGGGGAAAAATGGCCGGATGTCGGATGGTGGAGTCATCGCGCAGACGGAGTTCTACTGGCGTCTCCAGACTGGCAGTCTGAGCTTGCCACCTCCAGAGGAGAATGCGGAAGGACTCCCCTTCGTCTTTGTCGCGGATGAGGCGTTTGTGTTGTCAAGCCATCTGATGCGGCCTTTCCCGATGAGGACCCTCACCCTGGACCAGAGGGTCTTTAATTTCCGGCTGTCCAGAGCCCGAAGAGTAGTGGAGAACACTTTTGGGATCATGGCCAGCCGCTTCCGCCTATTTTTGACACCCATCCACATGATGGAATATAAACTCAATCACATTGTGCTTTCCTGCTGCATTCTGCACAACTTAAAAAAAAACATTCACCCAACTATGTTGTGTCTGTTGGCCCTGATGCAGACGTACCTCAAAATGCCAACCTGACGGCCCTTGAAGCTCTACGTCCTGGCTTTCCCCCCCAAAACGCCTGCAAAGTCAGAACCAGATATATGGAGTACTTTCTCAGCTAAGCACGCTCTCCTGCCTACATACCTGAGCTAAGGACACATGGATTCCAGGAAGTAAATGCTACATAAATCTTCCCTTACTTAAGATGGATACAGCTACAAATGCTATGGGTGTTTTTCCATAATATAAATAAATAGGAGCATATCACCTGAAGCTTAATTTTTTCAAAACAGAATCTCATCCTTTTTAATAGGAGGCACATTTGAACGCAAAGAGTTGGCATCTTTCAGCCAAAAATATGAATAACATATGTATTTTCTAGGAAGACACTTTATGAAAATTGTATGGATTAGCTAAACTGAATCATATCAATTTTAATGAGAGCTAATCTTGGAGAAAGGATAAGTACAATTTCAGTCTGGAAAATTTAAAAAAGGTGTATTGTTTAATCTGCCACATGTAATTTGTATGGATTTGCTTAACATAATCCTATTTTTTTCCATTCTTTCATGGAAGACAATTTGAGAGGCAGGAAGTAGGCATTTTTCAGCCATAAATATTAAATGAAACCCTATTGTTTCCAAAAGCATTTTATAAAACAGATTTAATTTTTGCTGAACAGATTCACATTCTTTATAATGTGAGGCTGTTTTGGAGGCAGAGTAGCCATATTTCAGCTAGAAATATTAAGTAAACATTTATTTTTCCAGAGAAGCTGTATACACATTGCACACATTTGAGGCACAGAATTTGAATCTTTTAAATAGGAGGCAATTTGGGAGGCAAGAAATAGGCATTTACAAGGCTGAGGTATGAAATTAGAATTGCGGTCCTAAAATATTATATAAACCAGGGATCCTCAAACTACGGCCCTCCAGCCGTTGCAGAACTACACATCCCATGAGGCATTGAAAACTCTGAAATTTACAGACATGACCAAGCATGATGGGAATTGTAGTTCCTAAACAACTGGAGGGCCGTAGTTTGAAGACCCCTGATATAAACATTGAGCAGATTTGCATTGAATCACATCTTTTTTATTCCAAGAAAATTCCAGAAGCAGGGAGAAGTCATATTTCTGTCAGAAATTAGCAAGACTGTACTGTATATTATAATGGTACACAGCCATACCAATAAAAATTACACTGCAGTTTAACTTGGACATAAAATAATTGGCAATCCCCCGTGCACACGGTCGGAAATTCCGATGACCATATCCGTCGGATCATTTCCGTCTGATTTTGTCTGAAGCTGGTGTTGCGTACACACGGTAGGACAACTTTTTCGGAATTTCCGGTCATCAAGAATGGCGTGACGTAAGCCGTGTACGACGGGACTCGAAAAGGGAAGTTCAGCACCAGATCCGGCACCCTTTGGGCTCCTTCTGCTGATTTTGTGTTTATCGCGTGTTAGTAGAAGTTTGGTTAGAGACGATTCACGCTTTTCAGACTTGTGTTTTTAGATCATTACTGCTCTTCAGTTTGTGCTTGTCGGTGCGTATCTGTTTATCAGTGCGTGTAGTCAGTTTGCATTTGTTGGTCATTGCGGCCTATATCTTGATATAGGACGCTTTGATTTTCACTGCTTATTGTCTGCTTGCTGTATATCGGTGCTTACTGTTAGTCCGTTCTGACTAGCCGACCGTTTTGAAGCCATGTTTCTTGTACGTACTCGTCGTAGAGTTTGTGCTGTGCAGGGGCTTGGTGTTGGGCTTTTAGCTTTGACACAAGCCCAGTCCATGAACAGGGCGAGGAGGAGTTCATGGACCAAGAATTGGTTGCTCCAGCGTGACCAGTTCTCGCACATGCCTTTGCTTCGTGAGATCCGGGAGAATAATCCTGATGATTTCAGGAACTTTCTCAGGATGACGGACCCCATTTTTCACCATCTGTTGGCTTTGCTGATCCCTTATATCAGCAGGCAGGATACCTGCATGAGGCAAGCCATCACTTCGGAGCAGAGGCTAAGGGGACCTTATACTTATTCTGATCTTGTTTCAAAATGTTTGTGTCTAATCTGCTTGCAATGTTTATTTGCAAAATTACAATTTTTTTTTTCTTGTTTGACCCCACAGTTTCCTTCAACGCCACAGGAATGGCAGACTGTGGCCTCCCACTTTGCCAGCCGTTGGAACTTTCTTAACTTTGGAGGTGCAATTGATGGGAAACACGTCCGCATCGTCCCACCCCCCCAACTCGGGGTCGTACTATTATAATTACAAGGGGTATAATAGTATTGTGATGTTGGCGGTGGTGTCAGCGACCTATGACTTCCTGTATGTGGACGTGGGGAAAAATGGCCGGATGTCGGATGGTGGAGTCATTGCGCAGACCGAGTTCTACTGGCGTCTCCAGACTGGCAGTCTGAGCTTGCCACCTCCAGAGGAGAATGCGGAAGGACTCCCCTTCGTCTTTGTCGTGGATGAGGCGTTTGCGTTGTCAAGCCATCTGATGCGGCCTTTCCCGATGAGGACCCTCACCCTGGACCAGAGGGTCTTTAATTTCCAGCTGTCCAGAGCCCGAAGAGTAGTGGAGAACACTTTTGGGATCATGGCCAGCCGCTTCCGCCTATTTTTGACACCCATCCACATGATGGAATATAAACTCAATCACATTGTGCTTTCCTGCTGCATTCTGCACAACTTAAAAAAAAATCATTCACCCAACTATGTTGTGTCTGTTGGCCCTGATGCAGACGTACCCCAAAATGCCAACCTGACGGCCCTTGAAGCTGTACGTCCTGGCTTTCCCCCCCAAAACGCCCGCAAAGTCAGAACCAGATATATGGAGTACTTTCTCAGCTAAGCACGCTCTCCTGCCTACATACCTGAGCTAAGGACACATGGATTCCAGGAAGTAAATGCTACATAAATCTTCCCTTACTTAAGATGGCTACAGCTACAAATGCTATGGGTGTTTTTCCATAATATAAATAAATAGGAGCATATCACCTGAAGCTTAATTTTTTCAAAACAGAATCTCATCCTTTTTAATAGGAGGCACATTTGAACGCAAAGAGTTGGCATTTTTCAGCCAAAAATATGAATAACATATGTATTTTCTAGGAAGACACTTTATGAAAATTGTATGGATTAGCTAAACTGAATCATATCAATTTTAATGAGAGCTAATCTTGGAGAAAGGATAAGTACAATTTCAGTCTGGAAAATTTAAAAAAGGTGTATTGTTTAATCTGCCACATGTAATTTGTATGGATTTGCTTAACATAATCCTATTTTTTTCCATTCTTTCATGGAAGACAATTTGAGAGGCAGGAAGTAGGCATTTTTCAGCCATAAATATTAAATGAAACCCTATTGTTTCCAAAAGCATTTTATAAAACAGATTTAATTTTTGCTGAACAGATTCACATTCTTTATAATGTGAGGCTGTTTTGGAGGCAGAGTAGCCATATTTCAGCTAGAAATATTAAGTAAAAATTTATTTTTCCAGAGAAGCTGTATACACATTGCATACATTTGAGGCACAGAATTTGAATCTTTTAAATAGGAGGCAATTTGGGAGGCAAGAAATAGGCATTTACAAGGCTGAGGTATGAAATTAGAATTGCGGTCCTAAAATATTATATAAACCAGGGATCCTCAAACTACGGCCCTCCAGCCGTTGCAGAACTACACATCCCATGAGGCATTGAAAACTCTGAAATTTACAGACATGACCAAGCATGATGGGAATTGTAGTTCCTGAACAACTGGAGGGCCGTAGTTTGAAGACCCCTGATATAAACATTGAGCAGATTTGCATTGAATCACATCTTTTTTATTCCAAGAAAATTCCAGAAGCAGGGAGAAGTCATATTTCTGTCAGAAATTAGCAAGACTGTACTGTATATTATAATGGTACACAGCCATACCAATAAAAATGACACTGCAGTTTAACTTGGACATAAAATAATTGGCATAGAACTATATATTGCATCCCTACATACAGTCCATTAACCAATGTAACTATCGGGACTTTTGAGGCAAAAATATATAGCAATACAACATATAAACATTACATGCTTCTTTATTTATACAAAGTTAAAACAGCCATAAAAAAATGATGCCAGTCAGGTAGTTAGTAAAACTGGTGCCTTTTTACATATAAATAATAATAATATAGTAGTTGGGCACAAAAGGTAATTTGGATGGTGCAAAGAATATAATCGGCAAAGTGATGTATGATATGACGCCGGTTGCTTAGCAACATTAGGCAAACTATGACTGGTGTAAATAGGGAGATCGACAACTTGGCTCCTTTCCCTTGAGGATTTCATGTGACAGTGACAAAGCACGTGACATCATCATGCAAATCGGAAGTGATGTCTAATACTAGCAATACTAGCAAATGATGCCTTAGCTCCTTAAGGGGGCAATATAATTTTTTTGCCTTCCTCTGGATCAACTGTGGGTATAGAATGGGGTTTATTGGATTGTACGATATATTTTATTTTTATTTATTATTTCTTTTATTTTTATGGTTGAACTGGATGGACTTGTTGTCTTTTTTCGGCCTAGCTAACTATATGTAGCTCTAAGCTGATTGTCCTGCAATGCGCCAGAATCAGTGCACATTTTAATGTGAGTGTAATTCTTTGTGGCTTTTAATAAAATGTATGATGTTTAAAATATTTGCACGATGATGGCCTTGTTTTAATTTTTTTGGGCTGTTTATGCAGATAAAAGTGTCATCTGTGATTTGGAGTCCTTGAAATAAACCAAAGTGAAAGGGAGTCTGATTGGTGAATATGGAGAAATTCAAAGTTGGCATAATTAACCTGGGGAATAATTTAAAGGGGAAGGTGAATTGACACCTATAGTGTGTATAGGTCAATCTGTAAAAAAAAACAAGTAAGAAAGGCGCAAAACACAATAATTATATATACCTCATACAATGAAACCCAATAGTCCAGGGGTGATAACAGTATATGTATGTGTACATACATATACCCTCAGTGATTTAAGGTGTCTTGGTGTCAGTCAGGGCAGCCTCCCAGGAGAACCAGCGAGCGGGTTTCAGTAAGCTAGAGAGAAAACAAGGAAAGGGGGGCACCTCTGAGTATGTATCAAAAAACTATTTTATTACAGCAACATTATCCACTCACATGGGGGAACAGGATGTCACATTCAGGTCCTGCATGCTGGGCTGAGAAGACTGTAGAACTGCAGGTCACAGCAAGTCCAGATCACAGCAAATCCACTTTAGCTTTCCTCTCATCAGGGTATACTAGAATGGCAGAGCATGGTGCTGGTTTCCTTCCAAAATTCCAGGTGCAGACAGATGAAGACCGATCTGATGGGGGGAGAAATAAGTCCGCATTTCAGACAGGGGTTCCAGTGGTGATGTGGGGAGGATGAAAACGCCACTGCTGGGATGGCACTGCAGTGTATCCGAGCTGTCAGTCTCACCTCTCAGGTGTGAAGAGACACGGCCGTGTACAGGGGGGGGGGGTGAGAGCGAGGCTTGGGAAGCAAACAACAGCGCTGTCGCCCACCGATGATGTCACCGATATGCAACGCGTTTCCAAATTGGCTGGCTGCTGTTGGAGGAGTGGCCGCATTCCTTTGTCAAGCATAATAGGTCAATCTGTGAGGGTGAGCAGGAGTGTGATTGGTGAAGGATTGCACAGTGTGTTTAGTGTTAAGGAATCTGCACATCACATTGAAAGGAGAATATTTATTGGAATTTATTTTGCAAAGACTTGTTTAAGTTGGAACTTGCACTATACAGGTGGGAACAGATTGGAGGTTTCCACCACTATTAAAGTGTTAGATGTTCATATACTTTGCACAGTATATAGTGAAATAAGAACTACATTGGTTTCACATAGCAAGGGGGCATTTATCATTATTCATTATTGTTTATTTGAGGAGCTAAAAACATATATATATATATATATTTATATATATATAATATATATAATATATATATATATATATATATATATATATATATATATATATATATATGTACAACACAGGGAGGTTGTGTTGTGTGGGAACACATATCAATGTTGGCTGCAACCCAGTCGCAAGATTTCACATTGTTGAATTGATTTCTAATAAATTGTTTTACACTGAACTAATTGGCAGTGTGGGGGTTAGTGCATTTTTAGCCTCTCTAGTGAAAATTACAGTGATCTAAGATGATAGCTCACTAGCATTTTCACCAGAGAAGCTGCATGATGGATGGGAGATATTGACATCTATTGCCATCTTTAGCAAAACAGCAAAATGTAAGATTGTTATCTTTGGAAACAGCTATGTAAAAATTAGGTTTTGAGTATGATTGGTGCCAATTAAGGATGAGCCCGGTGTTCGATTCGAACCCATGTTCCAATCGAGCACCGGGTGTTCGCTCGCTCAGCGAGCCCAGAACTATTGGGGCCGCTCGCATCAAATTCGTGTGATGCGAGCGGCCCCCGCAATGCATTGCGGCCCGCGCAGTGCAATGCTGGCTGATGATTGGCCAAGCATGCACTGTGACCCCGCATGCTTGGCCAATCACAGCGCCAGCAGCGAGGAGAGCCATAATTGGCTACAGGCAGGATGCCTGTAGCCAATTATAGCTCAGGGGCTTTAGTACACGCCCCACGGTATAAGAGGCCGCCGCGCCGGCGGCCTCGCATATTATGTTTCAGTCAGTGTCAGCGTGTCAGCGTGTTAGTGTGCTGCTGACAATATGTGCTTTATTTTCTGGGGATATGTGTGTGCATGCTGTTAGAACAGCATTGCAGTATCACATATGGGGGGTGTCTATAGGTGGCCTGTGAAGGGGGCAGGTTTCCTGTGCTTAGAACTTTCCCTGCAAAAAAGTGTCATTTTTGCAGGAAAAAAGCTATTTAAAATCACTCGCGGCTAATGAATTGATGGCTCCTGTAACACAGAGAACTGTCATTCATTAATAAAAAACAAAAAAAAAAAAAGCGTAGGGGTCCCCCCAAATTCAATAACAGGCCCTTCAGGTCTGGGATGGATATTAAGGGAACCCCAGCCAAAAAAAAAAAAAAAATGGCGTAGGGTCCCCCTCAAAATCCATACCAGACCCTTGAGGTCTGGTATGGATTTTAAGGGGAACCCTAGCCAAAAAAAATGGCGTGGGGTCCCCTCAAAATCCATACCAGACCCTTATCCGAGCACGCAACCTGGCAGGCCGCAGGAAAAGCCTGAACCGTACCAGGCCACATGCCCTCAACATTGGGAGGATGCTTTGGGGGTCTAAGACCCCTAAAGCACCTTGTCCCCATGTTGATGAGGACAAGGGCCTCTTCCCCACAACCGTGCCCGGTGGTTGTGGGGGTCTGCGGGCGGGGGGCTTATCGGAATCTGGAAGCCCCCTTTAACAAGGGGACCCCCAGATCCCGGCCCCCCCTGTGTGAAATGGTAAGGGGGTACAAAAGTACCCCTACCATTTCACCAAAAAAGTGGCAAAAATGGTAAAAATGACAGGAGACGGTCTTTGACAATTCCTTTATTAAAATATTCTTTCTTCTGTCTTCATCCTTCGGTTTCTTCATCTTCTCCTTCCTTCATCTTCTTCCATCTTCTTCTTCCATTTTCTTCTTCCTCCGATCCGCTTCTTCTTGCGCTGGTCTTCTCGTCCTTCTCGTCCGGCATCTTCTTCCGTCGGCGTCGGTGTCGGTGTCTCTGTCTCTTCTTGGGCCGCTCCGCGCAATGGGAGGCTCCCGCTGTGTGAGGCTCCGCTCCGTCTGACAGGTCTTTTATAATGGAGGGCACCTGGTGACCCCGCCCCCTCTGACGCACAGGGACGTCATGGGGAATTCCATGATGGCTTTCCCCATGACGTCAGAGGGGGGCGGGGTCACCAGGTGCCCTCCGTTTTAAAAAGACCTGTCAGATGGAGCAGAGCCTCACACAGCGGGAGCCTCCCATTGCGCGGAGCGGCCCAAGAAGACACCGACACCGACGCCGACGGAAGAAGATGCCGGACGAGAAGGACGAGAAGACCAGCGCAAGAAGAAGCGGATCGGAGAAGAAGAAAATGGAAGAAGAAGATGGAAGAAGATGAAGGAAGGAGAAGATGAAGAAACCGAAGGATGAAGAAAGAAGAAAGAAGATTTAATAAAGGAATTGTCAAAGACTGTCTCCCGTCATTTTTACCATTTTTGCCACTTTTTTGGTGAAATGGTTGGGGTACTTTTTGTACCCCCTTACCATTTCACACAGGGGGGGGGGGGGGATCGGGGGGTCCCCTTGTTAAAGGGGGCTTCCAGATTCCGATAAGCCCCCCGCCCGCAGACCTCCACAACCACCGGGCACGGTTGTGGGGAAGAGGCCCTTGTCCTCATCAACATGGGGACAAGGTGCTTTAGGGGTCTTAGACCCCCAAAGCATCCTCCCAATGTTGAGGGCATGTGGCCTGGTACGGTTCAGGCGAGAGGGGGGCCGCTCTCGTCCCCCCTCTTTTCCTGCGGCCTGCCAGGTTGCGTGCTCGGATAAGGGTCTGGTATGGATTTTGAGGGGGACCCCACGCCATTTTTTTTGGCTAGGGTTCCCCTTAAAATCCATACCAGACCTCAAGGGTCTGGTATGGATTTTGAGGGGGACCCTACGCCATTTTTTTTTTTTTTTTTGGCTGGGGTTTCCCTTAATATCCATCCCAGACCTGAAGGGCCTGGTTATTGAATTTGGGGGGACCCCTACGCTTTTTTTTTTTCATTTTTTTTATTTTTTATCAATGACTTTTTTTTATGAATGAGTTTCAATGAATCACTGTTCTCTGTGTTACGGGAGCCGTGAATTAACATTAGCCGCGAGTGATTTTAAATAGCTTTTTTACTTTCAAAAATGACACTTTGCGCAGAGACAGTTCTAAACACGGGAAAACATGCGCCCCTTTACAGGCATACTATAGACACCCCCCAGGTACGAAATTTAAAGGAATATTACACTTTTATTGTTTCAATTTAAGCATTATTAAAATCACTGCTCCTGAAAAAACGGCCGTTTTTAAAAAACATTTTTGCATTGATACATGTCCCCTGGGGCAGGACCCAGGTCCCCAAACACTTTTTTATGACATTAACATGCATATTAGCCTTTAAAATGAGCACTTTTAATTTCGAACGTTCGCATCCATTATAACTAATAGGGTTCTAAAGCTCGCATGGACTTTAGGTCCGTTCGTGGGTTCTGGTGCGAGCCGAACGGGGGGGTGTTCGGCTCATCCCTAGTGCCAATACACCATACATGAGTTTGGGGTTTTAGTGGCGCTAAAGCACCATAACCCTACAGACATATTCCTGCAGAGCACAGAATGTTACCTGGTCCGAAATACTAAATTCTTTGCAAAGATGAAACAACAAAAAGTTTTTGTGTGCCCAATTAAAAGTGCCCTTGCGATGAAGAACAGCAATGCTTCATCTTTTTCTCCCTCTGCGAGGACAGAATGAGCTCTGTGACTTTAGTCTTGTAACATGGTTGTAGCAAGGTTGCAGTTTACACTTGCTCCTAGTCTGTGTGGCACTAAACTAATCATCTTCACTGATAACAAATTTCAACAAAGGGAATAGAGGGTTTTATCAGTTTCTCTCGATACAATTTGTGTACTATCCTACAGCTTAGTCTACTATCTGGTACAGACTGTTAACGCAATAGCCTAAAGACCCCTATAAACCTTAAGGGCCTGTTGTCAGCAACTGAAACATATATAATGCTCAGGGATACAGGATTACCAGAATTTTTCTACAGAGGGCTAGAACAGTTTGGCTAGTAGAGTATTACTGTTCTAATATCAATGTGACATTACATCAAATCTCTATATTTCAAGTGCATGAACTAGAGAATAGATATGAATTTACATTGCTTTTGGAATGCTAAAACCCCTAGTTTTATTCATGCTGGATATTACTATCAACTGTGAGATTTGGGCACTGAGATTGACAGTTATGGCTATAGTACAGCATGAAGATTGAGGTGATAGCTCTCCTCTTTTTCACAGAATACAAGGATCTCTGTAAATGTTTGAAGAGAGAAGGGGAGACGAGAGGTAAGTAAATAACATGATCTCTCATTCCCTGTAAGTCTTGCATTCTGTGAAAATAATACAAAACATTTTGTGAATAGATGAAGGGAGAGGAAGAAGCAAACAACTCCTTCCCCGTACTTCACTTTAATTGAAACTGTCACTCGCAGCACCAAAAGATGAGCACTGACTATAATATCAAGCATTAATAAAACTAGGATTATTAGCAGAGGGGGGTGGTCTTGATGTGATGAGAGCTGGTCAGATAATAATGGTAGCTCAGACTCTTGACTCCTAGCAGCAAAGAGTGACAAGAAAAATGGTAGTATCCCTCACCCTGCATCACCTTTTTGCACCTGGCAGAACACAGAGGAGGAAACTCTAAAAGGTGAAGTACCGCATTTTGTCTGATTTTTTTTCTGCAGAAGAGCTCCCAAGATGGTGACAGCCCTTCCAGCAGATGGCAACAGCCCTCCACTCAGAGGAACATCTAAAAGAAATGGAGTGATACATCGTTAACCTCAAATTGGGGACAGCCCCTAAAGAATCAGGCTCCAAATTTCGTTCAGCACCAGTATCTTCTAAGGGTAAGTAAAAAAAGCTGCCACTGGTGACTTACAACAGGCTGCACAGGCTGAAACAGTAGAAGTTGCTGGGAACATGGTATTCAATTATCCTGCTTCTAATACACCCACTACATAGTGTGCCTTGAAGGATATGCTGCTTTTTCTAAAAACCAAGATAGTATTGTTCCTACATCCCATGTGCAATTGCAAAATGATCAGCTAGAGGAACATATAAAAACATATAAAGAAAAAAACGAGAGATTTTACAGCAGCTCATAACAACTTAGTGGATTCTCATAATGATCAACAGTACGATTTAAAGTGGATAAAAGATAAGCTTGTAGACTCGAAGGATGGATATTGTACAAATAATAATAAGAAAAAAGGGGTTTCTGAGTCTGTTGCACAAGTGGAGTTAATCCACTATCTTATTCAGAAGTTTAAAGTTATGCTGCCTGAACAGCATCCCCAGAATTTCAATATTGACAGGTCACGTAGAATTTTAAGCCTAAACATCTCCCAGATAATGTACCCAGGGATATTTTGGCAAGAATACACTTTTATCACATTAGGAAAGACTCAGTGTACCTAAAGGTAAGCTTTAATATAAGCTTATCTGTAGGTACAAGTGAGCAAGCGGTGTTTACTACTGCTTTAAGGACCAGTCATGATGTGTTCTTATGGCTTTATTGAATAAGTATATCTGTTTTATTTCCACTTTTAGCCTGAACAATATTTTAATACTTATAATATTAGGTGTCAGAAAAATGAAGGTATTGCCTTGACTTACCCCCTGTGGGAAGCTAGCTCTATTTCTTTATGATACAGTTTAGCAAAATAGTTTATGTTACTGTATGGTCATGATTTTATTGCTCAGTATTTGCTATTGCCTCCTTCTGATGGAACACTTATACAGTTTACAAAAATCCAAGTACAAGAATGTATTTGTTATTATATATAATATATATATAATGTTATTTGTTAACATTACTGCCCTCTGGTACTACTACTTACAGTTGCATCTCATAAAATTTGAATATCATCAAAAAGTTAATTTATTCAGTAATTCAATTCAAAAAGTGAAACTCATATATTGTATATAGATGCATTACACACAAAGTTATATTATTCAAGCATTTCTTTCTTTTTATTATCTTTCTTTTAATTTTGATGATTATGGCTTGCAGCTTGTAAAAACACAAAATTCTCAGAAAACTAGAATATTACATAAGACCAATAAAAAAAGATTTAATACAGAAATGTTGGCTTACTGAAAAGTATGTACAGTAAAGTACAGTATGCACTCAATACTTGGTCGGGGCTCCTATTGCATGAACTACTGCATTAATATGATGTGGCATGGAGGTGACCAGCCTGTGGCATTGCTGAGGTGTTATGGAAGCCCAGGTTTATTTGATAGTGGCTTTCAACTCATCTGCATTGTTGGGTCTGGTGTCTCTCATCTTCTTCTTGACAATACCCCACAGATTCTCTATAGGGTTTAGGTCAGGCGAGTTTGCTGGCCAATCAAGCACAGTGATACCATGAACATTAAACCAGGTATTGGTATTTTTGGCAGTGTGGGCAGGGGCCAAGTACTGCTGGAAAATAAAATCAGCATCTCCATAAAGCTGGTCAGCAGAGGGAAGCATGAAGTACAATTTCCTGGTTGAGGGCTGTGTTGACTTTGGACTTGATAAAACACAGTGAACCAACACCAGCAGATGACATGGCTCCCCAAATCATCACTAACTATGGAAACTTCACATTGGATCTCATGCAACTTGGATTCTGTGCCTCTCCACTCTTCCTCCAGACTCTGGGACCTTGATTTCCAAATGAAATGCAAAATTTTCCATAGTCCGTGATGATTTGGGGACCCATGTCCTCTGCTGGTGTTGGTCCACTGTATTTTATCAAGTGCAAAGTCAGCGTATATGTATGTACTCTCTTTTGTATCAGACTGTATAATTTTATCCCTAGCCTTCATGAAACCCATTTTCAGGTAGACAAGGCTCCTGCATATACACTTTTCAAATTCTACTAATATTGTTATGGCATGTGTGAATAAGAAAAAATTGAGTTCTAGTGGTATTTAAGGAATTGCTTTCAGTCTTTATCCAACGGGTTGATATCTTGTAGTGGTAGAAGATGTAGAGCAGTTCTCGTACACACTGGTATACCTAGACACTCCACATACTAAAGATAAAATCAACATTTAACCAGTTCCCTACTGCCGTATAGCAAAATGACGGCGGCAGGAACCCTTCCTCCCTCCGGGTAGGCGTCATATGACATCCTCGGCTTCCCGACATTGTGGAGAGCACACGCGCACTCCCTGCATCACTGGGGACACAATGCGCGTGCCCGGCGGCCGCGATGTCTGCCGGGCACCCGCGATTGCTCATCACAGAGCAGGAACTGTCAGGGAAGAGAAGAACTCATCATATGTTCCTTGTACAGAGGAACACCGATCGGTCTCCACCCCTCATCAGTCCCCTCCCCCCACAGTTAGAATCACTAGCTAGGGCACCCATTTACCCCTTCAGAGCCCCCTAGTGTTAACCCCTTCCCTACCAGTCACATTTATACAGTAATTAGTGCATTTTTATAGCACAATCACTTTATAAATGTCACTGGTCCCAAAATAGTGTCAAAAGTGTCCGATCTGTCCGCCGCAATGTCACAGTCACGATAAAAATCACAGATCGCCGCCATTAGTAGTAAAAAATAAAAATTACAAATCTATCCCCTATTTTGTAGACACTATAACTTTTGTGCAAACCAATCAATATACGCTTATTGGGATTTTTTTTTACCAAAAATATGTAGAAGAATACATCGGCCTAAACTGAGGAAAAACATATTTCATATTTTTTTTTAAATTGAATATTTATTATAGCAAAAAGTAATAAATATTGTGTTTTTTTCAAAATTGTCACTTTTTTTGTTTATAGCGCAAAAAATAAAAAAATGCAGAGGTGATCAAATACCACCAAAAGAAAGCTCTATTTGTGGGGAAAAATTATTTTGGTACAATGCCGCATGACCGTGCAATTGTCATTCAAAGCGTGACAGCGATGAAAGCTGAAAATTGGCCTGGGCAGGAAGGGGGTGAAAATGCCCTGTATTGAAGTGCTTAAAGAGACATCTACTGAGACTGCTTAACAGTACTGCAGATTCCTCCTTGGATACAACTAATTAGAGCAGGTGTCAGACTGCAGCCGTAGCAAATATTCTGAAATTAAAAAAAAATGATATGATGTATGGAGGTGCCTACATAATGAAATGAAATGAAAAATATTACACATTCTTATCCTATCTCCATAGTTACTAGTCTAGAATAGATATAAATATATATAACAAAAAAAAAAATGGGACCCCCAGGTACAATAGGAGAAGTGCTCATTCCAAAACAGTCTGGGCAGGTGTCCCCTCCAAGTGCAAACTTGAATAAAAACAGATACAATCATGGATCCAGGCACCACACAGGTCAACAAGCTTTACCCAATATACATAATATCAAATTTATTCAGACAATATAGCATATAGAACATATAAACAGAGAGTACATCTGTCCCCAGCCCATAACAAATAAACAACATGTTCCACACATAAAAACACCCTGCTTAAATCCTCCCGATACTGACTTCCTACTCCTGTTGACAAACAAAGGACCCCTATCCTCCCAAAAATTGGATGGTGTTGCGTAACTCTATAATGATATCTAAAAAAGGAATTGCCTCAGAAAATCTAACTTAGTTTGCGTTATACTCCAAAAATGGCTACAATGGTTCTGAATGGCAAAGGGAGTTATTACATATGTGGTGGACATTCCCATGGGTATACATTTTTGGAATCATTTATTCAATTTCCTTGGTGCAAAGAAGGAATAATGCCCAGGTTCTGATACTAGCCTTGCATTTCATACTATTTTGACTGCCAGGAGATGTATCACTAGATAGGGGAAACAACAATACCCATTATTTCAAATGGTGCTTAAAATTCCTAATTAGAGGACATACTATGAGCAAACATTTGTAAAGCAAAAAACAGTTCTTAACACAATTTTATTTGTCGTGGACTTTATGGCTTTAAAACATTCCACACACAACCTGCTTATTAAAGTGAAACGACTATTATAAATACTGGATTGGATAACTTGGTACCAAAAAGAGAGTTGAGTAGACTGTGCTGTTTGATGTGATTATAGTTTGTTCTACTGTCTACATGCTAGCTACATTTGGCATTTAAAGCATATCTATGGTCACAATGTAAAATCATATGTTCATTCCCGCATTGTATTTTAATTATTTCTAATCTACTCCTATTAAACTGAACAGTTTTAAAGCCTGTAACTTACTTTTTGAAGATTCAAACTTTTCTTCCTTGAATTCTGTGACACTTATTCACTATGCCCTGTGAGTAGGTACTGCTGTGTCACACATTTCACAGAGCCTTTCTTCTCAACTCAAGGTGCTGAGGGGGAAGAGTTTCAGGAGGCAGAGTCAGTACAGGAATCACAACATGCAGACAGCAAGGTACCATGTGATATGTAGTCCTTAGAATTTGAAAATAAACAGCAAGGGAGATGCTGTAAAGCATGCAGGGAATCCAGGAAGTTATGGAAATGGTTGGGCAGCAGACAGTCAGCAATCACCACATAAAAGGGGATTTTTCGAGTAAGCTTGTATTGGATTGTCAGTAATAAGCCCTGTTTGTATTGATATTACAATGCTGATGCTATACAATAAAAAGTGTATGCTGTGACCATAGAACTTTAAAATAACACCCAGAAATTTGTTTATTGGGTTGTTAATTATTGTGTTCATGTGTAACATGCATTTACAATTACATTGGATTTTTATAGGCATGCAGGCAAATCAAATCGAGTTTTCTTATTTATTTATCCTAATGTATAAGAAAATTGTCTGTTTCACTGCATTTAAGATTCCAAAATTCACCTATAATGTTAATATTTCAGTGCTGCTACTTAATAACGACAAAAAAATTTGTAACATTAATATTAGTGTACCAACCAATAATCAATTCCACAGTAGTGCAACCACTGCTACTATGCAGTGGACAATCATATATCTGCAAGTGATATAATCAAACGTGTAAATAATACAAAATATTCAAAAATTTCAAAATGGTACAAATAAGTCCATACAGCTGTCAAAATAACGGTGTATAAATCAAAAATAAATATTCAAAGTGATTAAATTCAGGAAAGTTTGTGATTTAACAGTCAACTCTCTATGTGAGTAGAGCCAGGAATAATACACCTTATAGCCACCACCAGTGCGATTAAATAAAGCAGTATCCCCTATGGAAGCGCAGTCACCAGATTGAATTGCCTTTCACTCTCATGAAAAGGCAAATAAGCTTTTAGGTCAATATCCACCTGGTAGTATCACTTCACAATCAGCAGGTCAAATCTCATTGCATGTGTATGAGAAAACAAAAAGCCTCCAATAGTGCATTAATTAAAATCCAAGTAAACCACTGACATTTAAAATCATCTTGTACATTGCATGTAAATGGGTAGGTATCAGATAGGCAACAACTCATCCCAGTCTCACCACCTCCACGCTGGTTTCAACTGTCAGTGTAGTCACCTTACACACTCTCCCATGATCAACACATGAACCGAACTCTGCAATAGCCACATCCTGAAGCTTTTCATCATTTCCGACTTCATTAATGGTGATTCATTCTAATATACACCCATGTTAGGTGCATGCATGCTAAGTATACATTTAACCAGGGGTCAAGTCCTGGGGAAAAAAGTGTGGGAACTCTCACCCAAGATCCACTCGCCCACCAAAAAAAAAAAAATGATACGCTCATATGCACAAACGCTTCAAAAGTGGTATTTTTCATTCAATTTTCGTATATTGTGTGTATGAAGCTGAACTGTTAGTACATAAAAAAAAACAATCGTCAATAAACATAAATACGGTAATTCTCTGAATAATCAGCATTCATTCAATTGTGCTTCCATGCAAATGTGAACATCATGTTCTGATCTTTATTGGGGAATTTTTTTTTTGTATATAGAGTGTTTATGTGGTGAGTTTACACTTTTCATTGAACAGAGTTTGGATAACACAGGGTTAAACGGAAAGGTCATAAATTACCTGCACATTATCTGGACAGAATGCTTAGGGAGATAGTGATGTGTTCCTGCTTAGCAAACGTATGTTAGCTTGGGGGGCTGCAAACTCTGCAGGGCTCCAACACACACTCGCTGCTATTCCATCCCTTCACATATTTCCACATAAACTTCCCTCCTGGCATTAAACTTTGCCAGGTATTGTGCTCAGCTTACCACCCCAAACTGATGTTCCTCCCTCAGCTCACCTCTCTCCCTGCATGTCCTGTGAGCAGAATAGCTGTGCTCCTCCTCTGGGTTCTCTCACCATATGGCACTGAAGATAGAGGAGGGGGGGATTCAGCGGGACACACAGAGCAAGTATGCAGGAGACTGGGGGGGGGGGGTGAGGAGACACAAAATCAGGAGGGGCCGGCGGGGAGGAGCGCATCATGAGAGGTCTGACTAAATACAATCTCTTAGCAGCAGGGACCTGATTTACCAGTCAGCTAGCTGTGATTGACAGGTAGATCGAAGTGGAAGCTGTCATTGGGCCCCCTACTGGCAATGCCTGAATCGTCAGGTGTGCGGCACTTACTATTGCGAGTTGTGTCGGCAGCTGCTGGTGTAGCACCTGCCACACAGCTTGCATACTGCAAAGTCTTGCAGGACACGGCTGCTAACGGGAACTGAGTTCCTGTTGTGGAAAAAGTACAGGAACTCCGTTCCCATGCGTTCCCCCAGGACTTGAGCCCTGCATTTAACACTCTTGAGTATTTATTACCACTTCATCTGCTTTTCTTTCAAAATGGACAATGCCATCTGGATTCAAGTATCATCGATGGCCAGTATTTACTTCATAGATTGAGATGCTGGCTCAGTCTAGATGACAGTCATGGAAATCCTGGTACTTGTGCAGTTCTTGGCATTATTTGTGTTCACAGATCTGTGTCACGCTGCAGTCTTGTGACTGTTTAAAAAAGTTACAGTATCTGATCACTGAGGAAGAAGAGACTGAAAATATGCAGTAGACTGATGACATTATCTAAATGTAGGCAAAGTTATTGGACTAAAGTTTTTTGAAAATGTATACTGTGTATATTGTGTATTGTGACATTTCAGGAATTGATTCACTTAGAATGTTACTAAACAGTTGCCTTTAACTTCTTTCAACCTATGTCTAATGTTTATGAGGTACTTTAGGTCAGGGTCACTGAAATAGTATGGAGTAACCAAAATATAAAAAATTTACAATATAAAACTAAACTCAGCAAATCCTTCATTACTTGTTTATTAAAGGAGATACTGTTATGATGTATATACAGTATGCTTTATGAGTAGGTTCACTTATTTGTGGTCCGCGTGTGTGCGTTTGCATGGGTACATGGCGGGTACAGCAGCCCATTCATTTGAAAAGCCTGCTGTACCTGCGAGAAATGTGGGCAAAGAAGTCCCCGACCCTTTTTAAAAATGCACCACAGAGTCACACACGGTGCTGGGGCACTATGTGATTTTCCACAGACAAAAATGCGTCACATTTTCTGATGCACGAGGGTTCCCATTTTGAATTAATGGCACCCCGTGCATCTGCTAAAGTGCAGCATGTTTTGATGTTTTTGCGAGTGGAGAACATGCATGACTTGCACATATGTGAACCTAGACCTATATTATACCAGGCAGATCAGGCATGTTGTTTAAGATTGTACAACTATCATGCAGAGAGAAATATTTATATAATTTTGTATCTTTTTTCCCTTGAATAAACCTCATACTCGTGTGTGTTTTGCCCATAAGTCATTTTACTTCTTTCTATCTTTTTTCTTTTTAGCAGCACAATCAAACTTGGCAAGAGGTTAAAATGAAAGCAGTATTCCTAAGTGGATGTGTAGAAATGCCTGAAGGTTAGATGACTTGTAAATTTTTTAAAACAGACATTTTAGTTCAGTATTTTAGAATCATTGTGCTTTTGCCTGTCTTAAAATATATATTCAAGGAAATCCCTAGAGGTGGCAAGGCTACAGTACAAAAAAAAAAAATTGGTTGTTCTGCTATGCTATGACAAATGTCATTGCTATAGACAACTTATTTAAGAGCAGCATGTAATGCTATCCTGTTTCTTAGACATTAGGAATGTTAAAAAAAAAAAAAACATAGTAATAATGTGAAGCCATAATATAATATACAGTACCTGCAGAATTGTGATCATTATATGTAGTTATGTGTTTCCTCTGAACTTTTAAGAAATATAGAGAGACATCAGATCTATAGATGTAAGTAAGACTAGGGCTATACATGATATTGAAATCGCTTGACTTCTTGACAACTGCCCATGTTGCAAATTATAAAATTATCTGTATGTTGCTAAATCTCTACATCTGTGGGGCCATGTGTGCAAATTGCATATGTTGGCTTTGCTGCTCGTATAACAGTATTGGGTCGTATCTGGCAGTAGACACTTTATAGGAATTGCTGAGCTCATGTCAACTTTTTTTGAGCATGAAATGTAAATCAGTGTTGAGTGTGGTCTGAGTAGTGTGTGTGGATCGTTAGTACTCTCTTAAAGAAAAAAAATGCTTTATGCTTTACTGGTATGAGGGCCAATGCAAACTATATCATGGTGGTAATATACTTTGTATATATTAATAATTTTATAAAAGGTGTAGCAGAGCGTCCCAGAGAGAGCCAGGAGAAGTCCTGTTCGGGGTTTATACATCTCCCAGGCTCCTCTCATATACATTCAGAGGTCTCTGAGACATGATCCAGTTCGGATCTTAGTCTTTTTCCCCAGGCTAATTTAAGCTCACCTGAGCAAACAGCCTTTGCTCTCTGCCTGGGACACACAAACAGGAATGGTTTGTGAGGAGCCAAAACCCTTTAAAAACTCTTTACAGAAGCTGACAAGCGGTAGGCTTGCTCAGCCTGATAGTTAGAGACGGTGTATAGTATAGTTAGAGCCGAGACACGGCTAGGACTTTTTGTTTGGTTATTTTTGTTTTGATGTGTTTTCTGGAAGACTGTGCAGCATCTGTGTATGGACTTGTATTTAAATCAAATAAACCCAGCACTGTTTTCACTACCTCAAGTGGATTTGGTATCTGTGCCTTACTAAACAGCCCATCCCAGTGAGCTTTGTACCTGCTACCTGTCCCCCAGGTTACATATGATGGATTTCAGCGGGCAGCTGTAGTAAGTTACTACTTAAAAGGCCAGTACCTAGAGTGACTAAACATGGAGGAAATCCTAAAACAATTGATGATATCCAACGCTGCACAACAGCAAGCAAACGCTGCACAACAGCAAACAAACGCTGCACTGCAGAAAACAAACGCTGCACTCCAAGCTGCACAACAGCAAGCAACCGCTGAACAGCAGAAAACAAATGCTGCACTACAGCAAGCAAACGCTGTACAGCAGAAAACAAGCGCTGCACTCCACGCTGAACAACAGAAAACAAACGCTGCACTCCACGCTGCACAACAGCAAGCTAGTGCTGCACTCCACGCAGCACAACAGCAAGCTAATGCTATCACACAGGAACAATCGCAGAGGCTGTTTGAACAGCTAGCCGCTGCTGCAAAAGCAGATAGGAAAACCTTGTCTGAGGTTGTGGAGACAATAGCACAGTGGTCACCTGCTAACGTTGATAATGTTGGAGACAAGCCCTCAGCCATCCATGTGGCTCGCTTTTTGTCTAAGATGACTACAGATGATGATCCAGAGGCCTTTCTGCTAACATTTGAACGGACCGCTGAGAGGGAAGGTTGGCCTAAAACCCAGTGGGCAGGACTGGTCGCCCCGTTGCTTACTGGGGAATCGCAGAAGGCCTACTATGATTTGGAGTCAGCAGAAGCAGCAGACTATGAAAAGGTCAAACAGGAAATACTGGCACGACTTGGTGTCACTTTGGCAGTTCGAGCACAGCGGGTCCACAGCTGGTCCTTCCAAGACGAGAAGCCTCCAAGATCGCAGATGTTCGACCTAATTCACCTGGTGAGGAAATGGCTACAGCCGGAGTCCCTGTCTGGGCCACAAATAGTGGAGCGTGTGGTCATGGACCAGTTTCTGAGGTCACTACCCATTTCCCTGCAGGAGTGGGTGAGTCAAGGAGACCCCAATTCGGCAACCCACCTGGTGGAACTCGTTGAAAGGTATTTTGCTGCAAAGAACCTGGTCACCACCCCTACAGCCGCATGGACTTTCCGCCCAAAGCCACGGTCTCCCCAGGCAACCGGTAAGACTGTTCCAGGGAAAGTGGGTGGTAAACATGGCAAGGAAATAGGGGGGAGGATTTTTGGTGCCAGGACTGAAGCTTGGCACCCCAAACAAGGGAAGCCAGTGCCTGTCAGCAAACCAAACTGGGGAAACGTCAGGTGTTTTCGTTGCCAAGAAATGGGACATGTTGCCGCAAATTGTCCATTGACAGATGAACCAATGCAGTGTGATTTATCTATTAGAAGGCAGTCTATGTTTGCAGCGGTTTCATGCACTGCAACCCCAAATATGAGAAAGCCAATGTGCCAAATGACTGTGAATGATAAGCCTATTACAGCCTTGCTGGACTCTGGAAGTCTAGTGACTTTGGTTACAGCTGAAATGATTGAACCTGTGAATTATCATGCTAAAAATGTTGCTGTGATCTGTATACATGGGAATACCCGGGAGTATCCTGTAACCACTGTTCAGTTTAAAACTGGTTTAGGTACGGTGACCCATCCAGTTGGACTTGTTCCCCACTTGGTGCATGAGGCCATCATTGGTAGGGACTTTCCCTAGTTTTGGGAACTGTGGGATCATCCCAACTCAGTCGCAGTACCTGACTCAGTCGCAGAGCCAGAATTCCTGGCCACTACTGACAATGTGGGTTCAGGGGACTCTTCTCAGGGCTCCCCCGCTTTTCCTCTATCGGTTATGGCAGGAGAGCTGGAGGACCCTGAGGAGGTCCCCACTACCAGTAGAGCCGGACAGCCGTCTGCTGACCCCGAGCCTATGTTAGAGTTTGATGACCTTAATGTGCATAAGGAAAATTTTGGTACTGAGCAGAGAAAAGACCATACCCTTTCCAGGGCCTGGGAAAATGTAATGGTGATTAATGATGTACCTGTCGAACCCAGGGACAGGCCCTGTTTTCCTTATTTCAGCAGCAATGAGGATTTAGTGTATCGTGTATGTAAAATGAATGATGAAGTGGTTGAGCAGTTGGTGGTCCCAAAGCCATACAGACGGCTGGTGTTGGAACTTGCCCATGGGCACTTGCTAGGAGGCCATTTAGGGGTTGAAAAAACTACTGAAAGGGTGTTGCGCAGGTTTTTCTGGCCCGGGATACAGAAAGATGTTAAGAATTACTGTCAATCCTGTCCTGTGTGTCAGATGTCAGCCCCACTATCCCACTTCCGAAGTCCTTTAGTGCCCTTGCCTGTCATTGAAGTGCCCTTTGAGAGGATTGCCATGGACCTTGTGGGCCCACTTCCAAGTCTGCCCGGGGTCATCAGCATATCCTCGTAATCATGGATTATGCTACCCGTTACCCTGAGGCAGTTCCCTTACGTGCCGCGTCTGCTAAAAACATTGCCAAAGAACTGTTTATGGTGTTCAGTCGGGTTGGCATCCCGAAAGAAATCCTTACAGACCAGGGCACCCCGTTTATGTCGCGAATAACTAGGGAGCTCTGCAAGTTATTTAAGGTGACGCAGCTGCGAACCTCAGTGTATCATCCTCAAACGGATGGCTTAGTGGAACGCTTCAATAAGACGTTAAAGAGCATGTTAAAAAAGGTTGTGGACAAGGATGGGAAAAACTGGGACTTCCTGATACCATACTTGATGTTTGCCATCAGGGAGGTTCCCCAGTCCTCTACGGGGTACTCCCCATTTGAGTTGCTTTATGGGAGACACCCTCGGGGACTCTTAGACATAGCCAAAGAAACTTGGGAGGGAGAACAGACACCCCATAAAAGTGTCATTGAGCATATTGCCCAAATGCAGGAGAGGATTGCAGCAATCATGCCAGTGGTAAAAGAACACTTACTGCAGGCCCAGGCAGCCCAACAGAGAATATATAACAGGGGGGCACAACTCCGTGTTTTCTCACCTGGTGACAGGGTCCTGGTGTTAGTTCCCACTGTTGAGAGCAAGTTCCTGGCTAAGTGGCAGGGTCCCTTTGAAGTAATTGAGAGAGTTGGGAGGTCAACTACAAGGTTTATCAACCAGGAAAAAGGAAGCCCGAACAGGTTTACCATATAAACCTGTTAAAACCCTGGAAGGATAGAATGGCGTTAACTGCGAGGCCTCTCCCAGTAACGCCTACGGGTACTGAGTCCCCTCTCATCCCTGAGGTCACGATTCCAGACACCCTCTCATATTCCCAAAAACAGGACACTAGAGAATTCCTGATAAGGAATAGAGAGAAGTTTTCAGAGTTACCTGGCACGACTTCAGCAGTTCAGCATGATATTGTTACTGAACCTGGGGTACGTGTCAAGCTCAAACCTTACCGAATTCCTGCAGCAAGGAGAAAGGACATCAGCAAGGAAGTTAAAAAAATGTTGGAGCTAGATGTCATTGAGGAATCCAATAGTGACTGGTCTAGCCCCATCGTGTTAGTCCCAAAACCGGATGGCACGTGGAGGTTCTGTAACGACTTCAGGAAGCTTAATGCGGTGACAAAGTTTGACACATACCCAATGCCCAGAGTAGACGAACTTATAGACTGACTTGGCAAGGCTCGCTATCTTACCACGTTGGACTTGACAAAAGGGTATTGGCAAATACCCCTAACTGGTAGCGCCAAAGAGAAGACTGCGTTCGTGACCCCAGACGGTTCCTTTCAATATAAAAAAATGCATTTTGGGTTGCAAAATGCCCCCGCGACATTTCAGAGGGCCATGGACAGGACCCTAAAACCCCACCGACGATATGCAGCAGCCTATCTAGATGACATAGTGGTACATAGTACTGATTGGGAGTCTCACTTGCCTCGTGTCCAGGCTGTTCTTGATTCCCTCTTCAAAGAAGGTTTTACGGCAAATCCAAAAAAATGTGCCATTGGTCTAGAGGAAGCCAAGTATTTGGGCTACACTATTGGCCGTGGTGTCATAAAACCACAAGTGAGTAAAATAGCAGCCATCCAGGAATGGCCACGCCCTGCAAACAAAAAGCAGGTCAGGGCCTTTCTTGGTATTGCGGGTATTATAGAAGATTTATCCCAAATTTTGCAACTATAGCTGCCCTTCTGACAGACCTTACGAAAGGGAAAGACTCTGTAATGGTGAAATGGTCCCCAGTAGCAGAGGAGTCTTTTCAGGTCCTGAAGAAGGCTCTGTGTGCACAGCCAGTACTGTACTCTCCCGATTTCTCCAGAGAGTTTTTGGTTCAGACGGATGCGTCTGATGTTGGTATCGGGGCGGTACTGTCACAGGTATACAATGGGGAAGAACACCCTGTTGTGTACCTAAGCAGAAAGCTCAATGACCATGAGAAAAAGTATGCAGTCATTGAAAAAGAATGTTTAGCCATAAAATGGGCCGTGGACGCACTCAGATACTATTTATTAGGGCGCCAGTTTGACCTAATAACTGACCATGATCCCCTGAAATGGATGGCCCAAAAGAAGGAGACTAATAGACGGGTGAACCGGTGGTTTTTGGCTCTACAGGATTACTCCTTCACCGTAAAACACAGGCCAGGTGTGGAGATGGGGAATGTAGATGCCCTGTCCCGTGTTCACTCCTGTTGGGCCACAGGTGTTCTAACCCTGGGGTTGAAACAAGGAGGGAGGATATGTAGCAGAGCGTCCCAGAGAGAGCCAGGAGAAGTCCTGTTCGGGGTTTATACATCTCCCAGGCTCCTCTCATATACATTCAGAGGTCTCTGAGACATGATCCAGTTCGGATCTTAGTCTTTTTCCCCAGGCTAATTTAAGCTCACCTGAGCAAACAGCCTTTGCTCTCTGCCTGGGACACACAAACAGGGATGGTTTGTGAGGAGCCAAAAGGTTGGTAAAACCCTTTAAAAACTCTTTACAGAAGCTGACAAGCGGTAGGCTTGCTCAGCCTGATAGTTAGAGACGGTGTATAGTATAGTTAGAGCCGAGACACGGCTAGGACTTTTTGTTTGGTTATTTTTGTTTTGATGTGTTTTCTGGAAGACTGTGCAGCACCTGTGTATGGACTTGTATTTAAATCAGATAAACCCAGCACTGTTTTCACTACCTCAAGTGGATTTGGTATCTGTGCCTTACTAAACAGCCGATCCCAGTGAGCTTTGTACCTGCTACCTGTCCCCCAGGTTACAAAGGGGATACTTCTATGCAGATGTTTTTTACATGTATTGGAGTTAATACTTTTGAACCTCTTTAAAAAGTATTCTTTCTGTAGTAAATGAAAAAGCTTTGTGGGGTCAACCTCTCTTTTTTTATGCTTAACGTGTATGTGTGTTCCTTGGGCATCTTAAAAGTCCATTTAACTGTATTCTTATTTTTCTTTGAGCTAATCAGAACACTGTTGCTGGCTTACACTTACTCTGGTGAAACTGTACTGGTGTAGCAGTGGTCAGAACATTGTTAGTGGCTTACAATGGTAGTGGTGTGACTAGTGATCAGGACACTGTTGCTGGCTACATTGTCACTGCTGTGGCTAGCACTGATATATCAGCAATTAGAGACACTGTGGCTGGCTGCCCTTGCCTGGTGACACTGTATTGGTATAGTGGAAATTAGGACACTGTTGAGGTCTTATACTGGCTCTGGTGACACTGTACTGGTGTGGCAGCAAGTAGGAATACTGTTTGGCTTACACTGGTTCTGGTGATACTGACACTAGTTTAGCGATCAGAACACTGTTGCTGGCTTCACTGGTTCTGGTGACACTGGCACTGATGTGGCTAGTGATCAGGACACTGTTGCTGGCTTACATTGGCTTGGGTGACACTGTACTGGTGTGGCAGTGGTCAAATATTGTTTCTGGTTTACACTGGCACTAGCAACAATGGCAATGGTGTGGTTAGTGATCAGGACACTGTTTCTGGCTACACTGGCTCTTGTGACACTGGCACTGGTATGACAGCAATCAATAACACTGACTGCCTGGCGACACTGGTGACACTGTGACTTGTGTGGTGGCACTCAGGTTACTGGTGCTGATTTGCACTGGTCTGGTGACACTGGGACTGGTGTTTCTAGTGATCAGCAACACTGTTGCTGGTTTACACTGGTCTGGGGACACTGGCACTGGTGTGGGACAATCAAGGACATTGTGATTGGCTGGACTGGTCTGGTTACATTGTGACTAGTGTGGTGGTTATCAGGAACACTCTTGCTAGTTGCACTGGTCTGGCAACATTATGCACTTGTGTGACTAGTGATTAAGCGCATTGTAAACAAGCATCCGCCATCCACAATTAGAAAACATTCTTTTTCCTCTCACAGCAAATTGATGTGTGAGATAAATCAGAGTACTGGCTGCAAAATGCAGCTTCTGTTTATATACAGTATATGATTGCTGTGATGGTCATAGCAATCGTGTGGTACAGGGTAAATTAATTGGCTCTGTACCCTCATTTGGTGATCTGCTGTGTCCGAGGGGCACAACGATTACAGAGTGTTCTCATGCATGTGCTCAAGGGTGCACAAAAGCATTGCAAAGGGGAGGACATTGTAAAACAGCTTTCTGTCCTCAGGAAGGAGCTCTCCAGTCATTTATGTACAATGGCTGGACTTAAAGTGTTTAAACTTGAATTCATATAGCTTCTGTGGCTGAGATTAAGAATACTAGTGTTCAAGTTGGTTGCATTGGTGGTTGGCATTTCACCTTTCCTACATAAAAAGTTGACTGTTATGGAAACAGTCCCAAAAATTGTGTATTGTTACTACTACTAGTCAGTTTCGTGAATCATTCCCTGGGCAGGGTGTTCAATGCATATTCAATCCCTTGTCTACTAAGGTACGTTTATAAATGTTATGGTAAACATGGGGTTAAACCAAGTTCCCAGCCGGCAAAGAGATTTTAGATAAAAGTGATCCAGGTAGCTCTAGATTGTATTGCACCCCCCCCCCCCCCACCCACCTTGTTGGCAGCACCCATTGTGGTCTCTGTTGTTGTCAGGAAGCCTAGGACTGTAGGAAATAGCTCCTGCAACTAACAAGCCCCAAAGCATTGTATATTATGTCACACTAGGTTCACAGCTGCTCTTCCGGCCGGGTGTCCCTGGGTTACTCCTGCCCAGGGGCCCAGCGCATGTGTGCTGCGAGCAGTTGGGGCATCATTTCAGTGGAGAAATTCAATCGGTGGTCAGTACTGTGGATATAGGGATTTCTCTGTAGGCAGCTTACAGCAGTTTCCCAAAGTTCTGTGGGTAATTATCACAGGGTATATTCTGCAGTAACACCTTTGTATGCTGTCTCTGTGTGATTCTGCTATGATTTGATCACCTGTGCAGTTTCACACTGTGGATGTATCACTGCCACACCGTGTGACCAGCCCTGGTGTAGCAGGTATGAGAGGGTGGGTTTAACCCTTTCCTTTCCTTGCTGACTTGGGCTCTTTAACCATTGCCTTACTATCCTATTTTGCATTTGTGACCTAATATCCTCTTAGTAGTATGCTAAAAGCTTGAACTTAGATTTCAAGATCTGGGCTTCAGACTATTGGGACATCAAAGTGGTCCTTTCGGGACATGCATGTTCCATCAGAAGTCCTCCATCTTCTCTGATTCATTTCCATGGATTTTGCCTCACACTGATGTAAAGAAAGCAAATACTCATGCTTACATAAGTCGCTGGTGTCGCAAAGTGCTGCTGTGCCAGTCTCTGAATGCGAGAGATTTCAGGGCAGGTGCTCGCCCCTCTTATGGTCATGAAGAGGAACAGTTTGCGGAGACAATTTCAGCAAAGGAGAAGTTCAAGGTGGAAACATCGTCCCTGCTTCATAGGGGGTCCAGCCAGGTGACTGGCTTGTTTCCAATAGACTTAAAGATGCTTACCTTCATGTGCCCATTGTAGAAGACTTCCGTTGTAGAAGTTCCTTCGGTTCACTGTAGGTCAAGACCAATCCCAGCTCCAGCCATTTGGGCTTTCAACATCACCCTGTGTGTTTTCAGGGGCTTATTGGTTGCTATAGTCTTTATCAAAACAAGAGACATACGCCTGTCTAGTTAAGTGGATTTCCTTGTCCTACTGTCCCAAGACAGAGGGTGGCTGCTGAAGCCCAGTGCTCAGGCCTTTTCTATGCTCCTCAAATTCAGCTGGCTGCTGAATCTGGCAAGGAGACACCTGGAGCCCACTCAGTCTATTGTGGGCCTCTGGGCTTAGTTAAATATAATCTTGGATTATTGCCTTGGTTCTGGATCCCAATGTTTTGGATCTGAATACTCCTGGCCTGGTCTTCTTCCCCCCTGCACCCCTTTCAGTGTCTAAAAGGATTAGCACTATGGTGTCTACAGATCCGAGGATTAAGTAGAAGCTGGAGAAGGGGGCCTTTCTGGAAGGTTCTCCAGCAGTGGGAGTCAGGAAGCATACTTCAGGCCTTTCGCCATATAACAAAGAGAGCGTCAGTGCTCTTAGGTTAGTCAACACTACAATGGTCTCCTACGTTAAAGACAGCCTGGGGACTCACAGCCTGTTCTCTGTTACAGGAAGCAGAGCCAATAATGTATTGGTCTCAGTGGCGTATGTTCCCAGAGTCCAAAATGTTCTAAGGTTTTTCTTTCCAGAGTCCACAGCGAATGGCCTCTACATGTGGAGGTTTTCAGGTGCAGATGCCCTGATGGATCATTGGAAATGCAGTAGGACCAACCTCAGGTTTTATACGAAGACTTTGAACAGAGGTTGTGGTGTTAGTGGGAGTGATGCCTTATCGGAAAATTAGGTCATGGTTCCCTTTGCTAGCACAGTTCAGCTTCTGGAACCCGGTTCAACTTCACCTCAGGTCAGGCCTTCTGCCACTGAGTACAATTCTACATTCATGTCTAGCACGGTTGCATCTTGGAGCAGAGTGTTCTAGGGCTGTCTCCTTTACAGGTCTCTCTGTTAAGTTAATCTTTTCCCGGTTATTACATTGGCATAAATAACCTTAGAGATTGGTTCACTGGTCATGGAGAACTTTCTTACTTTCTTTCCAGTCAAGCGGTGCTGTTACCTATGCTTGACTCAATTCCCAAGGGTGCACCAGTTTTCATGGGAGCCAAGAAATTGTTCTGCCAACCTTAGAGTTCTAACTTGCGTGGGAAAAAGAGCACTGTGGCTTAGTTGGTTAAAGCGCATGTCTAGTAAACAGGGAATCCTGATTTGACTTCCAGCAGTACCTTCCTTCAATTTTAGGAATCCCTCAGATATTCTAAAGTCATATCTACAAGCTGCAGCTTCCTTCAGGCTTCAGAACGCTGTTCATTCTTTTGCCATAAAGGACAAAGAAACGTGCCTCATCTAGGGCGATTGTGGCACGGATTGTCATGTACAGTATCTCACAAAAGTAAGTACACTCCTCACATTTTTGTAAATATTTTATTATATCTTTTTTTATGTGACAACACTGAAGAAATTACACTTTGCTACAATGTAAAGAAGTGAGTGTACAGCTTGTATAACTGTGTAAATTTGCTGTCCCCTCAAAATAACTCAACAAACAGCCATTAATTTCTAAACCGCTGGCAACAAAATTGAGTACACCTCTAAGTGAAATTGTCATCTAGGGCGATTGTGGCACGGATTGTCATGTACAGTATCTCACAAAAGTAAGTACACTCCTCACATTTTTTGTAAATATTTTATTATATCTTTTCATGTGACAACACTGAAGAAATTACACTTTGCTACAATGTAAAGAAGTGAGTGTACAGCTTGTATAACTGTGTAAATTTGCTGTCCCCTCAAAATAACTCAACACACAGCCATTCATTTCTAAACCGCTGGCAACAAAATTGAGTATACCTCTAAGTGAAATTGTCCAAATTGGGCCCAAAGTGTCAATATTTTGTGTGGCCACCATTATTTTCCAGCACGGCCTTAACCCTCCTGGGCATGGAGTTCACCAGAGTTTCCCAGGTTGCCACTGGAGTCCTCTTCCACTCCTCCATGATGACATCACGGAGCTGGTGGATGTTAGAGACCTTGCACTCCTCCACCTTCCATTTGAGGATGCCCCACGGATGCTCAATAGTGTTTAGGTCTGGAGACATGCTTGGCCAGACCACCACCTTTACCCTCAGCTTCTTTAGCAAGGCAGTGGTTGTCTTGGAGGTGTGTTTGGGGTCATTATCATGTTGGAATACTGCCCTGCGGCCCAGTCTCCGAAGAGAGAGGATCATGCTCTGCTTCAGTATGTCACAGTACATGTTGGCATTCATGGTTCCCTCAATGAACTGTAGCTCCCCAGTGCTGGCAGCACTCATGCAGATTATGACAATCCCACCACCATGCTTGACTGAAGGGAAGACACACTTGTCTTTGTACTCCTTACCTGGTTGCCGCCACACACGCTTGACATCATCTGAACCAATATGAACCAATCTGAACCAACCATAAGTTTATCTTGGCCTCATCAGACCACAGGATATGGTTCCAGTAACCCATGTCCTTAGTGTGCTTGTCTTCAGCAAACTGTTTGCGGGCTTTCTTGTGCATCATCTTTAGAAGAGGCTTCCTTCTGGGATGACAGCCATGTAGACCAATTTGATGCAGTGTGCGGTGTATGGTCTGAGCACTGACAGGCTGACCCCCCTGTTACACTGTTATACAAGCTGTACACTCACTACTTTACATTGTAGCAAAGTGTAATTTCTTCAGTGTTGTCATATGAAAAGATATAATAAAATATTTACAAAAATGTGAGGGGTGTACTCACTGTTGTGATATACTGTATGTTATGTTACTTTAAATGCAACTGTATGGTGCATCTCTGTTGTACTTACTTGCTGTGTGGTGTTTCCTGTTCCTGCTAGTTATTATTCAATGAACATGGCTTCTGTACAGTAATGGCTTATGCTGTCTTTACTTACATCACATGAAACACGGATTTCCTAGGTCATCCATTAGGCTCACAGAGCCAAGGGCTAGGCTCTTTTGGAGGTAGTGTCTGCTCACCCGACCAAGAGTGGGTCTACATCTTGGGCAGCTTTGCGTCATGTAGCTCCTGAAGTAATTTGCAGGGTGGCTTCCTGGTCTTCTATAAACACTTTTGTGTCCAATTACTGTTTTACACCAGCTGCCCTATCTTCAGTTAATTTTGGTTTACAAGTACTGTCGGTTGACAGTGTTAAACTTTCTTTGCTCGGCATTTTGCCCACCCTGGTGTGTATGGCGAGTTATTTCCCACATGTATGCTGCCATGGAGTCTGCCAGGAAAACTTAAAATTCCCTATCAAATACTTATCGTAATTTTCTTTCCTGCTAGACTCCATTGCAGCAGGAGTTCCCTCCCAAATGTCTGGAGTAGACTAGTTACGGAACATGGCCACTGGCTTGGAGCAAAGATTTATGGGAAAAGGGTCCTATAGGGGAGGAGTGGAGGCGGGGTTAACCCACACATATGCTGCCATGGAGTCTATCAGGAAAGGAAAATTATGGTAAGTATTTGATAGGAAATGTTTCCGTGTTTTCTTACTGGATAAATGCATAGCTCCCAACTGTCCCTGATTTGGAAGGACTGTGCCTCTTTTAAGTCCAAATCCCTCTGTCCCTTGCGCAGCCTCTGTTGTCCCTCTTCCTGGTCTGATGTGTACATCCAAATACTAAATTACTGTTTTACTACTAAAAGTGTCATGCTGCACTAAAATGTTTATTCAACCTCTTATATTACTGCATTTGTTATTTTGAAAGGCCAATATGTAGGAAAAATAGAGGTCAAAAAAGCCATTATATGGTTAAGCCAAATTATTTTCTGTATATTAGTTCTTTGTGGTCCATGTCACCAGAGACATGGAGGGGAAATTTCCATTTTCTTGCATACTGTGTGCTCTTTATCATTTTAGAAAGTTGAGAGGTATGTAAATAGAACTCCTATATTTTGTTATAAATTCTAAAATCTATTACCAAATATGGCAGTTTTCACTGTGACGAATGTACTCATGTGTAGAGGTGAAAAAATGCAGAGATGGCATGTTCTCTGTATAGAATAAACTATGTAATATCTTTCTTATACATGGGATGTACATCCTTTCACAGAGGCCTCCAGCACCTTTGGGCCCAGGCAATGTATGTCCATTTCCATGGGAACTGTTTCATTTGTAAAGATGTATCACAAGTTTCAACCATACTGTTCTTGTCATTTCTCAGACTGTAACAGCCAGATTTGTATATACAAATAAGTGGAGATGGCCATGTGTTGCTAAGTCTGCAGTAAGATAATAATAGTTTAGGAATGTTTTATGTTTCCTAGCTCATGCTGTGTAATTTTTTTTCCAGTTTGCTATGCAGCTCCCATAAGATCATATGTTTCACATAGTAAGCTAAATATCTCCTTTACATTCCCCAGATCCATCATTTCCATTAATCTGTCAATGTATAGGAAAACACTCAGATGCATGTGCACATAGCTGTTATACTTCCTGCTTTTACAGCAGTCATTCTATTATCAGTGTCTTGTTATACCATGGAGGAAACTGTTTATATTAAATCCTGCTTCGACATTATTATTCACCATCTTGAAATGATCACCATGTTTCTGGCTCATTTGTTGAGACTGGGCTGAACATTCTGAGCAGTTGCCAGAAACTGAATTTTATACCCTTTAAAGGAACAGCATGATTAAAAAAGTTTTATGTAGAAAATATATATATTTCTCCAATGGCCCCACTACAGTAACAATACTGTGAGTTGGGCTCCCACGATATTGAATTTTTAGCTATAAGGTCTTATATTGCAACTCAATAAGCCTTGTAACTTGTATATGGTCATCAGAAGTAAGGTATAATGTTTAGTATATATACTTTTAATATGTTGATAACAAAAAAGCATTTGAGTTACTTTTTTGATTTTTTGTACTGATCACTGTATTAGTGTCACTGGTGATGTCAGTTAGTAAGTTTGCACCCAGTGTTAGTTAGTGTCAGATTGCCCGCTGCACCACTTCACAATCTCACTTTAAGTTGCTGATCACCACCATTACAAGTAAAAAAATATATACAGTGTATATATATAAAAATTCCAGTATACATACCATCATTTGTAGATGCTATAACTTTCACGCAAACCAATCAGTATACACTTATTGGGATTTTTTTTTTACCAAAGACATGTAGCAGAAAACATTTTGGCCTAAATTTACAAAGAAATAAAATATTTTTCTATTGGATATGTTTTATAGCAGAAAAGTTTTAGTGTTTATATAATAATAAAAAAATAAAAAAAAACTCAGTGGTGATCAAATACCACCAAATGCAAGCTCTATTTGTGTGAAAAAAATGATATAAATTTAATTTGGGTACAATGTTGCATGACCACGCAATTGCCAGTTAAATAGTGCCCTTAAATGCCCTGATCATGGAGGAGGTAAATCCTTCCTTTAAGTGGTTAGGACAATGAAATCAGGAGTAAACATGAAATAGTAATACAGTACATATAATGTATTAAGTTCTCCCCAAAGAAGCAGGTATCCAATTGTTTTAGAGCTAGATTATGCATGTGTAGTGTTTTCTGCCTAATTAAGTTAAGTTGTAATACATTTAGATTGTGTTGCTGAGCTTTCTTTTTCCTTTTCTGGGTCCTATAGATTTTCCCTAACCCTACAGGGTTGATTGCTTCAGCCTGCTGCTGGAAGGAGGTACCAAACGTTTGCATGAATAAACAAAAATTCCTGTTTTTACGCAAAGGTTTTCTGGAATTATATACTGGTGTGTAGCAGTGTGCAAAGGGTTTATGTTATCATTTTTAGTGTTAAAATGTTTAATCTGTTTATTAAGGTTTATTAAGGTCTCAGAACATACAGGTCAAAGACAGTATTCATATACAAGACAACCAAGTATACAATGCAACAGAATCGGCAAGAAAATGTAAAAGTACACTAATACAGCACATACAATATCAGTAAATCCAAATAGGACATTAGATTCATGAGAAGGAGAAGGATATTCAAGATCATGCGTATAAGAAACCACAAAGTTTTATCTAACATTCAGTAGCCCAGCATTGTATCAAAAAACAAGTGTAAAAGAGGAGAGTCCCCCTCTTAAAAAATGTCTACTGTGTACTTTGAGCATAATGGGCAGTCATTACATTGACCCATGAGGGGGAAGAAGCATGAATAAATATGGAAGGCTAGGGAAAGGAAAGAAAAAGAAGAGAAAAGGGGAAAGGAAGGAAAAAGAGGGGCGCAAACATGGAGATCGTGAGCCCCTTTTATGCGTGATGTGTTTATATACATGTAGCGCTGACATACTTGCATATTGATGTGGCTATGTATATTTCATAGTTTCATAGTTAGTAAGGTTGAATAAAGACCTCGGTCCATCCAGTTCAACCTGAGTGAGTGTCTACAATTGTCCCTATCCCTGTACATTGCACACTCACATCAGTCCCTACCCTCAAGGAGCCCACAATCCAATGTCCCCATTCATATACTAGGGCCAATTTTTATTTTTTTATTTTTTTTGGACATAAGCCAATTTACCTACCTGCATGTCTTTGGATTGTGGGAGGAAACCAGAGTACCTGGAGGAAACCCACGCAGGCACAGGGAGAACATGCAAACTCCAGGCAGGTAGTGTCGTGGTTGGGATTCGAACCAGCGACCCTTCTTACTGCTAGGTGAGAGTGCTAACCACTACACCACTGTGCCGCCTTGTGTATATATATATATGTCAATGTTAAATCTGTGGACATTGCTATGGTTCAGTGTTTGGAGCCATCTAGTGACCAAATCTGGTAATGCACTGATATGGTTATTACAAGCACAAAAGACTTTTACAGAAAGTACTGTTATGTTGATTCAGAAGGTTGACCTTGTTACCCAGGAGTCTGTGTGACCTACCCATGAACACTCTCTGATGCAGTGCATGCTGGGTAGGTTATAAAAAGGACTGCAGCGGCCATATTTGGTCTCTGGATATCACGTTGCCTGCCTGTGCGGATCTCTAAGGAGGTTTCTGGGAGACAGCTACAGACAGTCACCTCGGATTGCAAACCTGCTTGTTTGCTAGGTGATTTGACAGAGCCTAAGAGCTAGTGATCAGATTGACGAGGCCCAGAGACGCTTGTCGGAGTATCGGAGGCCTGGATCCAGTCAGCGGAGTGACACGGAGCATCTGCCCAGCTGATACAGAAGCAAGCTACAGTTGCCGGATCAAAGTCATCATCCAGAACTCCGATCCAGTTGGGTAGCGGGTTACGGCCCACCGTTTGTTAATTTGCTGCACACAGTTAGACTCATTTGCAGGCTCCACTGGAATCAGTAGTTCCACGGAGGAGCACCAGAGCAACTGACACTGAGCAGGCTTGGGGCCCACTTCATGTTAGTGCCCAAGCATTGTGTATAAGTACTTGCAGTTATACCCAGAGCACCCTAAGTTAACTTTTCGCCTACCTTTTGGATTACAAATACCTGAGGAACCACTTTAAGCTAGCGAAGAAAGAAGAGGTGGAGAAAGTACTTTTAGTGAGGCCTCACGTATTACTTTTAAAATAGCGGGAGCTCCCAGGTTTAGATACATAGAATATATATATATATATATATCCTTCATATTGTATTTGTCTGTTTTTATATATTGTACTGACATCCTACGTTGGGATGACAGTGCAATCTCTGTAACCACCTGCTTTAATATACCTGCAGTAAAAATATTTCTGGTTAAGTACCCAGTTTCGTGGCGTGCGGTTTTTCCACACCAGATGAAGCCAGTGGATCCTGAGGGTACGATACAGGTACTTTACATTGTTTATATTGCACTGTATTACATTGCACCACAGCTGTGCCAAGGGGATTGAGTCAAGTTAGTGGGGTTTCTTGGTAGAGTGCAGGCCCAATTCAAATCAGCAGCTCCTTCGGGGGTCAGTGCTACATACAGTATACAGTATGTAAGCTATTTGACATTTCCTCTCCATTTTTATTGCATAGTGCAGGTCAGTGACCAGAACTGAGTCAGTAGCTGTCCTCCAACAGTTTTTGTCTGCCTCATACTAGTACTAAATGTCCACTAAAGTATGGTATAAGCAAGTATTTGGCATCTTGCAGAGTAGAATAGGGACTGACCAGAGAGTAATTTGACTCATTTGGCCAGCTTGAACATTTATCGCAATATATGTGAACCAAAATCCTTATTTTTATGCAAAAGTTTGCTAGAAATATGTAAGGGTTTATAACAGTTTGAAAAGGGTTTATTCTGAATTTTCAATACAGAGCTGATCTTGGCAGATACAACCTGAACTGAGTCTGTAACAAAAGTGAATCTTTTACAGGAAAGGTCTTGCGCAGCTACACTGACCGTCCTGTCTAATAACCAAGCAGAAATCTTTCTACCTGTATAGCTGGCAACACACTGTACACATTACAAAGCGGGCCAAAACGTGGATCAGACTTTTTCAGCACTGAGACCTCAGTGTTGTAAGAGACTATTCCTGATTGGTAGCTTTCAGTGTTGGTGATTTGGTAATTAGTTGAGGTAAATACGCTGCAGTGGTTAATTTAAGGATTAGGTTACGTTAGAGTATAAGTAAGCATTGGAGTCAAGGGTTAGGGGATCTAGGCTAAGTGTAAAGGGTACAATTAGGTTTAGGCTGAGGTTGAAGGAAATTTAATGAGAAGTTAAATGTTGTGTTAAGGGATATGTCTTTTAGTTAGGTTAAAGTCACATTAAACTCTGTTTTAAAAAATAAAATCTTCAAATTTCCTTTTTTTGCTGCTGTGATCTGACTGTTGGAGGTGGCTACATTTGTTCTCCATGGTCCATGGTCTCCATGTATGTAGGAACAGAGCCACCCTCTTTTGCTCAGTCCCGAAATGGACTAGGGACTATGGGATTTGTAGTGTGCTATCAGCACGTGCACAGAGACATAAACTCTGACGCGCAGGGACATCCCTATGACTTCCCCCGTAGTGTCAGAGTGGCCCCCTGGGTGGCCCCGCCCACCTCTGACGCTACTGGGAAGCCATAGGGATGTCCCCGTGTGTCAGAGAGGGACGGGGTCACCTGGCGACATCACCGTGTGGCCCCGCCCTCAGTTATAAAGGAGCTGGAGGCGGATTGGTGGGGGCATGCTGTTTTTTGGAGCAAGAGAAGAAGAAGAAGACTTTGTGGGACAGTTTTATTTTTTTATTTTTTAATAAAGGACTTTTCCCCAAGCCGTGTCATGTCATTTTTACCATTTTCACACTTTTTTTGTGAAATGGTAGGGGTACATTTGTTAAAGTGGTCTTCAAGATTTGCGATAAGCCCCCCCCCCCCCACAGACCCCCACAACCACCGGGTAAGGGTATGGAATTTGAGGGGACCGACAATTCATTATAGCCGAGTAATTTTAAATGACTTTTTTTCTTTTTTTCCTTTAGAAATGTAATTTTATGCAGGGACTGTTGTAAACACGGGAAACATGCGCCACCTTACAGGCATACTATAGGACACCCCCCAGGTATGAAATTTAAAGGAATATTTCACTTTTATTGTTACACTTTAAGCATTATTAAAATCACTGCTCCCAAAAAAACATTAGTGTTTAAAACTTTTTTTTGCATTGATACGGGCAGGACCCGGGTCCCAAAACACTTTTTATGACAATAACTTGCATATAAGCCTTTAAAATGATCACTTTGGATTTTTAATGTTCGTGTCCCATAGACAACAATGTTCGCGTGTTGGAACACATTTTTTGCCTGTTCGCATGTTCTGCTGCGAACACCGTGGGTGTTCGGCTCATCCCTACTCACTACTTTACATTGTAGCAAAGTGTAATTTCTTCAGTGTTGTCACATGAAAAGATACAATAAAATATTTACAAAAATGTGAGGGGTGTAATCACTTTTGTGAGATACTGTAGAAGTTCACATAACCACATAACCACAGCTAAATTCCACTGCTTGTTCGAAACAAACAGAAGTGAGAGGAAATGGTGAGGTTCTGGAGCTCATGGAAGATGTTACAAGGATGCAAAAAACACAGGAAGAAACTATTGCATGAAAATAGATTACAGGGTGGATATGTGTATAGATTATTTCTGGAGAATAACTATATTGTTTAGTATCACTGATGTTAAGTTAAGATGAGGGTTATGTGTTAGAGTCAGGTTAAAGATTGAGGTTAAGTGTTTGAGATAACAGTTATGGGTTAATTTCATTGTTTATTTGACAAATCTTTATTCTATTTTAGTCCCATAAGCTGCTGTTACATGGAGGCGAAAAAAACATATTAAGTAATTATTATTTTAAAAATAGATTACAGGGCCATTAAATAGTGAATGTGTATGGATTCTTTCTGGGGCGTAAGGATATTGTTTAGTATCAATTTAAAGCGTTTGTAAACTGCGGAGGTTATAAAAATTATGAAATACTCACTTTGGAACGAAGCCCTCCAGCACTCTAATGTCACAGCTGTGAGGGCTAACACACGATCGGACTTTCCGGCGGGATTGTCTGCTGGACTAGAGTCCGCCGGACATTCCGACCGTGTGTGGGGCTCCGGCGGACTTTTTCCTCCTTAAGTTTTGACTTAAAATTGTCCCCTAGACGCGGCAGTCCGGCGGACAATCCCACCGTCTGTGTGCTAGTCCGCGGGACTTTTGAAATGAATGGACTTTCCTCACACACGGAGGAAAGTCTGTTCATTTAGAACGTGACTCCGGGTAGACGGGGATAGTGAAGGAATCCAATGCCGCTGCCTCGATAGGCGACATTGACACCTCGCTAGCCCCGTCTACCTGGTATGGATTTAAAGGGGAATCCATACGCCCAATAAAACGGCGTGGGGGCCCCACCCAAATCCATATCAGACCCTTATCCGAGCATGCAGCCCGGCCGGTCAGGAAAGGGGGTGGGGACGAGCGAGCGCCCCCCACCCCAAAGCACCTTGTCCCCATGTTGATGAGGACAAGGGCCTCTTCCCGACAACCCTGGCCGTTGGTTGTCGGGGTCTGCGGGCGGGGGGCTTATCGGAATCCGGGAGCCCCCTTTAATAAGGGGGCCCCCCAGATCCCGGCCCCCCACCCTATGTCAATGAGTATGGGGTACGATGTACCCCTACCCATTCACCTAAGGGAAAAAAGTGTAAATAAAAAAAACAACACAATTTTTTATATTCAATCTTATTTTATTGTAAATTATATAAACTGAGACATTTTTGAACCGTTACATGATTACACAAAAATTAGGACAATTAATTGATCTAACAAAGTTCTTATAAATGTCTTTACATGTACCCAACCATACTACACATAACTAACAATACTTCACCAAACTAAACAATACAAATAATAAACCAACACACAACAAAAAAAAAAGAAGAGGGAAAAACCGGAGATAGAAAAGGGAAGCGAAAAAGAAACATAGGCTTAAGCATTGACATTCCCCCTCTCCCTCCTCCCCCCCCCCCACCCACCTCCCCCCTCCCATCTTCTATGTGTCAAAGCTCCGGCCATTGTTACCACGGTATATACTTTAATTTCTTTCTATTTTCTAGTTTCTCTGTGTTTCTCTATAAATCCTCCAGGGGGCCCATATCCGCAAACTTTCCTCCTGTGTGTCTAATTCATATGCTAAAAGTTTTTCTAATCTTTCTATATTGTCCATTTCTAAAGCCCATTCCGCTATTGATGGGGGCTGATTTGAACGCCAGTGCCTCGGTATAACCAGTCTTGCTGCTGTCAACCAGTGACAGAGAAGACTTTTTTTTATGTTTTTATATGTATCTGGTAAGATAGAGAGAAGGGTAGCTTGAGGTGTATTAGGTATTACCTCCCCTGTGATTGTAGTATATATTTGTGTGACCTTTTCCCAGAAACTGTGAATTAGAGGGCATTTCCACCAGATATGGAGTAGTGAGCCCCTATCTGTATGGCAACGCCAACATATGTCTGATTTGTCTGGGTATATACTCTGTAGTGCTACTGGGCTCCAATACCACCTTGAAAGAAGCTTATAGCTTGTTTCCTGTGCTTTAACTGCTGTTGACAATGGGTTAGATTAAACGACTTTTCCCACTCTTCAGCCTCAAATTGAACATTAATCTCCTTCTCCCACTTATTTATAAATTCCGGTGGCTCAGAATAATATTTTGTGGTAAGCGTCTTATATATCCTTGAGAGAACGTGTTTTGGTTTGGAATCTTGTAACAGGAGACTTTCAACTTGGGTTAGCTCTCTATATAAGGATCTATTAGATTGAATAGAAGACCAGAATGAAGTTAATTGCCAATATTCCAACCTTTGTATACATGACAGTTGTTGCTTGGGAAATAAGTCTTGTAAGGGAGGAATTCTTCCTTGATAAAGAGTCTGGCCCAATCTTGGGTGGGACTCTTTGTTCCATATTAGGAAATGTGTACGATTTACTGCCGGCGGGAAGTTAGGGTTGCCAAATAACGGGGTCATTGGTCCGTCAAAAGAGGACAGTTCTAACTGTACAACTGTTTTTACCCAAATTTTCAATAAGTGAGATGTAAGGGGGGGCATATTTTTTTGTAGCTCTCGACCGATATCTCTGGTAGATAGATCTAACCAAGGTAGTACCTTAAGATCCAGTTGATTCAACCCCTGCTCTATTGATACCCATTGTTTAATTTTGGAGTGATGGAACCAGTTCACTAGTCTAGTCAAAACTGCCGAGGCATAATAATAATACAAATCAGGTACACCCACTCCTCCTTTGTTTTTGGGGGCTAATAATAGTTTCTTGTGTAATCTATGTTTCTTATATCCCCAGATGAATTTTATAAAAGCTGTTTGTAGATTTGAGAAAAAAGATCTAGGGATAGGCACAGGGATAGTTTGAAAAAGGTATAAGAAGCGCGGTATTATATCCATTTTTAATATATTAATCCTCCCAAACCATGAGTGTTGTTTAGCATCATATTTTTTCAGGTCTAGTAGAGTACATTGCAAGAGAGGAATATAGTTCATTGAATATAAGTGGGATGGGTCTGAAGGAATCTTAATACCTAAGTATTTCAATGCTGATGAACAAATTTTTAACGAGAAGTTGTTTCTTATAGCTATAATTTGTTTTGATGTAAGTGATATATTAAGGATTTCTGATTTCTGGATATTTACTTTAAAATTACTCAAAGTTCCAAAACGCTGGAATTCGGATATTATAGAAGGTAGTGAGATATGAGGGTTAGTAACATAAAGTAATAGATCGTCAGCAAATAAGGCTAGCTTTACTTCTTTTTGCTTAATTTTTATGCCGGTTATGGACGGGTTCTGTCTAATTGCTGTTGCCAAGTATTCCATCACTAAAACATAAAGTAAAGGGGAAAGTGGGCATCCCTGGCTTGTGCCATTTTGTATGTTAAACCTCGCTGTCAGTGATCCATTAATCTTTATCCTTGCCGCTGGGCCGGTATATAGCGCCATAATTTTATTCAATATATTTACCCTCAGACCTGTTTGTATTAATGCTTGTTTGAGAAAGGGCCATCCTACCCGGTCGAATGCCTTTTCTGCATCGACTGAGAAAAGGCATACTGGTATTTTAGCTGTTTTGGCATGGTTCATTAATAAAAGAGTTTTAATCGTGTTGTCACGTGCTTCTCTTTCTTGGACAAATCCTACCTGGTCTGTATGTACTAGACCAGGGAGGAGAGGTTAAGGGTGAGGCGCTATCAATTTGGCATAGATTTTTATATCTACCCCAATCAGAGATATCGGTCGATAGCTAGAGCATAGTGTTGGGTCCTTGTCTGGTTTTGGGATCAAGGTTATATGCGATTCCAAAGACTGAATTGGGAATTGGTTATTGAGGGAGATTGAATTAAATACTTGAAGCATAAATGGGGATAACTGTTCTAAATAGGTTTTATAAAATTGTGGGGTGAAACCGTCCGGGCCTGGACTTTTATCTGTTGGTATGTTAGTAATTACATCTAGTAGTTCCTTTTGAGAGAAGGGTGAGTCCAGAAGGATCTTGTTATCATCATCTATTATTGGTATTGCGTTTTCTCGTACGTAGCTTTCAATATCATTCTCTTTTAGAGAGGATGGTGGGGGCAAATTATATAAAGCCTAAAAGTATTCCTTAAAAGTTTGTGGAAGGGTTAGTGGATCCGATGTAAGCTCTCCCGATGGATTTTTTATGCATGGTATAAAAGTTTGGGAAAGTCGTGGATGCAATTTATTAGCTAACAATCTCCCACATTTGTTCTCGTATCTATACATGCCCATGGCCCTCCTTTGTTGGTATAAGCTATGGTAGGTGTCAAAAATCTGTAATAAAGATGACCTTGTGTGTGTTATGTCAGCTAATAATTCTGCCGAGGGATGAGTTTTGTGTTGAGTTTCTAGCAAACTGAGTTTTGACAAAGTTATTTCAATTTTTTTGGACTTTTCTTTCTTTAGGCGCGAACCGTGTTGAATAAACACCCCCCGGAGTACCGCTTTGAGAGCTTCCCATTTTATAGGGAGTGCAGTTTCATCTTGTTCATGGTCTGTAATAAAATTGTCGATTGCAGCCAAAATTGCCCTATGGCAAGTTTGGTCTGTCATAAGTTTATCATTCAGGCGCCAGGACCAGTTTGTCCCCTGCGTCTGGGGGGGGGGTTATTGTTAAGAATACTGGAGAATGGTCGGACCAGATAAATGATCCTATTTCCATTTGCGGGTGCCATTCTAGTACTTTAGTACCTGTTAAGAAGTAATCTAACCTGCTGTATGTTTTATGAGCTAGGGAGAAATAAGTATAATTACGATCTTTGGGATTTAGGATCCGCCATAGGTCAAGTAGCCTATGTTCAAAAAGTTTTTTCTTAAGTGCTCTCAAGCGGGAGTGCGAAGTATTTGATCTTTGAGCTGATGTATCTAGTGTAGGATCAAGAGCGAGATTGAGATCTACCCCTACAAGGACAGTACCTTCTGCAAAATCAGCTAGAAGGTTAAGATACCTCGAAATTATTATAGTTTGGGCTTGGTTTGGAATATAGAGATTTGCAATTGTGAAAATTTTGTTCCATATTTTGATCTTTAAGAAAAGATATCTACCGTTTGGGTCCGCTTTGTGATTCAAGTAATGTATCGGCAAATGTTTGTGACAGGCAATGGATACCCCTCTTGCTTTGGAGCCCAACATTGTACTATGGAACCATTGAGAATAATGTTTACGTGAACACACCGGAATGCTATCTGTGCGGAAATGAGTCTCCTGGAGTAGTATAATGTCTACCTTTGCTTTATGCATACTATAGAGAATTTGACCTCTCTTTGATTTGTTATTCAATCCTTTAGCATTAAAGGTACAGAGCTTCAACACAACTGGAGAGGAGAAATTTGCTGCCATGATAGAAAAAGGGCGGACTGAAGATGAGAGGGAGGAAGAATGGGGGAGAAGAGGAGAGAGGGAGAGAGAAAAAAAAAAAACCCCACACACACAAACAAGTTTTGAGAGGATCCCTCTCGCAGATCCCTGAGCTGCTCTGGGAAATGCTCCCTAATAATTCTTTGGGGAAACGGGAAGAAAAAAGGAGAGAAAAAAAAAAAAAGGGTCCCCTAAGATTTTGGAATTTTTTAAAATACTTTATTGCACAGCTCCGGGGGTCTTCTCACCGGACTCCTCCGCTATCGTCTGCTCTTTTACTAGCTCTTTCACTAGCGGAGGAGCCCGGCTTTCTCCTTCGTCGCCGCCGCCGTCTGGGGGTCTTGTTCCGACTTCGGGGGTCTTGTCCCGCTCTTCTGTTCTTCTTGCCGGGCCTCCGCTTTCTTCTTCCAGCTATTTTACAAGCGGTGGCCCGGGCTTCTGTTGCCGTCGCCATCGCTGTTGCCGCCGCCTTCTGCTTCTGCTTCTTGTTCTTCTTTCTTCATCCGATGTTGACACGATGCTCTCTCTGGCCGTAATGGCAGAGACACGCTGTGCTGTGACTTATATAGGGACCAGGGGCGGGGCCACCGGCTCATGTCACATCGTGACCCCGCCACCCTATGATGTCACAGTCCCAGAATCCTCCTGGACTGTGATATCATAAGGAGGCGGGGTCACCATGTGACATGAGCCGGTGACCCGCCCCTTGTCCCTATATAAGTCACAGCACAACGCGTCTGAGCCATTAGAAGAGGAGACAGCGCCGAGTCAACATCGGAAAAAGAAAGAAGAACAAGAAGCAGAAAAAGAAGAAGCAGAAGGCGACAGCGACAGCGACAGAAGCCTGGGCCACCGCTCGTAAAAGAGCTGGAAGAAGAAAGCTGAGGCCCGGCAAGAAGAACAGAAGAGACCCCCGAAGACCCCCGAAGTCGGAACAAGACTCCCAGATGGCGGCGGCGACAAAGAAGAAAGCCGGGCTCTTCCGCTAGTGAAAGAGCTAGTAAAAGAGCAAAAGATAGCAGAGGAGTCCGGCGAGAAGACACCCAAGACGGAAGAATTTACACTTTTTTCCCTTAGGTGAATGGGAAGGGGTACATCGTACCCCATACTCATTCACATAGGGTGGGCAGCCGGGGTCTGGGGGCCCCCTTTTTAAAGGGGGCTCCCGGATTCCGACAAGCCCTCCGCCCGCAGACCCCGACAACCAACGGCCAGGGTTGTCAGGAAGAGGCCCTTGTCCTCATCAACATGGGGACAAGGTGCTTTGGGGTGGGGGGGGCGCAGGGCCCCCCTTTCCCTAGAGCACTCGCCATGTTGAGGGCACGCGGCCTGGTGCGGCTCAGGAGGGGGGGGGCACTCGCTCGTCGCCACCCCCTTTCCTGGCCGGCCGGGCTGCGTGCTCGGATAAGGGTCTGATATGGATGTGGGGGGACCCCCACGCCGTTTTTTCAGCGTAGGGATTCCCCTTTAAATCCATACCAGGTGACGGGGCTAGCGAGGTGTCAATGTCGCCGATCGAGGCGGCGGCAGTCACCTCCTTCACTAGTCCCGTCTACCTGGAGTCACATTCTAAATTAACGGACTTTCCTCCGTGTGTGGGCAAGTCCGTTCATTTCAAAAGTCCAGAGGACTTTGGCCAAAAGTCCGGGCGTGTGTGGGTAAGTCCACGCATTCGGAAAGTCCGGCGTGTGTCTGATCGTGTGTACGCCGCATAAAGCTTACAAGCGTTTTAAGTGTTAGGTTAGGTATGAGGGCTAAAGGTTGAAGTTCAGTGCTGGAAAAGGGTAAGAGTTAAAATCTTAATTTCAGCATTTACGTTAAAATCTTTATTCTAATTTAGTCTTATAAGCTTCCAATTTATTTTCATACTCAGTATACAAAACTGTAAATAAGACTGTACAAAAGACTTCACTGCTTTTAGCCTGCCATACATGGATCGAAATTTGGCCGCTTCAGCAGGGACTGGTTACATTTCGATCCATGTATGGGCAGGCGGGTTGTACAGAAGTCTATTGATCGACTTCTGTACAGCCATCCTGTCATTTTTTTTCTGATTGATCAGTGCCACCAACTATAGCACAGAATCTGTGTATTCTGATGGTGGGGAAATCTCCCTACTATCAGAATACAATAAGCAGTATGTGTAGATGGGGGAATCAATTTATTTTTTTCCATTTAACCAGCCTGTTGAGAGGAAAAAGTTGACTAATGTTTGGGCTGCATTAGTTCTAACAGCAATTTATTTCCAAACTTAAAGCTGAACATTTTTTTTGAGGGGGGCATTTGTTATAACAAAAATGATGCTGTTAAGCGAAACTTTATGCCCGCTGGCACCTGTCCCAGGTATCCCCTGATTCAGCTGTACATCATAGTGAATACATAACCCTCATTACCTAGTGGTGTAAGGTATTAAAATGTAAGCTATTATCAATTTAGAACTGCTTGAGAACCCGCCATAAAATAGTCTGTAGTTCCTTGCATCTTCTCCTAATATGCCTAATGTGCCCCACTGGATTGTGATGAACTCATTTCCTGTTACAATTTATTTCACATATTAGCTCACTGGTTTTTAGAGTTTTCAAAATCCTTGTTTTTTTTTTTTTTTTTTTTTTTTTTTTTTTTTTTTTTTTTTTTTTTTTTTTTTTTTTTTTTTTTTTGTTTTTTTTTTGTTTTTTTTTTTTTTTTTTTTTTTTTTTTTTTTTTTTTTTTTTTTTTTTTTTTTTTTTTTTTTTTTTTTTTTTTTTTTTTTTTTTTTTTTTTTTTTTTTTTTTTTGTTTTTTTTTTTTTTTTTTTTGTTTTTTTTTTTTTTTTTTTTTTTTTTGTTTTTTTTTTATTTTTTTTTTTTTTTTTTTTTTTTTTTTTTTTTTTTTTTTTTTTTTTTTTTTTTTTTTTTTTTTTTTTTTTTTTTTTTTTTTTTTTTATTTTTTTTTTTTTTTTTTTTTTTTTTTTTCTTTTTTTTTTTTTTTTTTTTTTTTTTTTTTTTTTTTTTTTTTTTTTTTTTTTTTTTTTTTTTTTTTTTTTTTTTTTTTTTTTTTTTTTTTTTTTTTTTTTTTTTTTTTTTTTTTTTTTTTTTTTTTTTTTTTTTTTTTTTTTTTTTTTTTTTTTTAACATTTACCTTGCAATATAACACAGGCAGACAGATGACATACTATTTCTCTCTAATTTTTATGTGAGCTATTTGTTTACATTAGAGGAACGTATGTAAGGTTTTCACAGTATGAATACATGGGTACTTCCTGTTGAGAAAACACGTGTACGTGAGATTAAACATAATGACAACCAGCTGGATATAGCTACTGTTCTCATACACTTCATGTGATCAATAAGGTCAAAGTTCAAAACTTCAGTCTAGACAAACCATGGAAGTTCCTGTGTTTGTCAGAGAGGTCCAAGTCTTACTTTGTAATGTATAAATTCAGACAGACCCTAAACACCTACAATAAAAATATGTTTATTTAGTGTAATAAATAGGATATGCTATTAAAATACATATTTCAACGGTATAATTTTAATTGTCTTGACTCTTCCCATCTGAGAGGTGTTTTTTTATGTAATAGTTTGCCACTACAGGCAAGAGATAAATATGTACTGTATATTCTTACTTTCATCTTGGTGTGTTTTGTGTATTTCTCCCAGATACCAAAAGTATTGGGACACCTTTACACTAACATTAACTTTATTGGCATTCCAGTTTCGTGCGTAGGGTTCAATATTGAGTTGGCCCAACCTTTGCAGCTATAACTGATTCAACTTTTCTGGGAAGGCTGTTCACAAGGTTTAGGAGTGTGTCTATGAGAATGTTTGACCATTCCTCAAGAAGTGCATTTGGGAGGACAGGCACTAATATTGCATGAGAAGGCCTGGCTCGCAATCTGTTAGGGGGTGCTGGGGAGGCTGCTACACACAGAAGGTTTTTTATCTTAATGTATAGAATGCATTAAGATAAAAAAACTTCTGCCTTTACAACTCCTTTAGGGAGTAAGCATACCAAGACACTTTGGACAATTTCATGCTCCCCACTTTGTAGGAAAAGTTTGGTCCAACATGACTGCACACCAGTGCACAAAGCAAGGTCCATAAAGACATGGGTGAACAAGTTTGGGGTGGAGGAACTTGACTGGCCTGCACAGAGTCCTGACCTCAACCAGATAGAACACCTTTGGGATGAATTAGAACAGAGACTGCAAGCCAGGCCTTCTTGTCCAACATCAGTGCCTGACCTCACAAATGCACTTCTGGCAGAATGGTCAAAAATTCCCATAGACACCCTCCTAAATCTTGTGGGCAGCCTTTCCAGAAGAGTTGAAGCTGTTGTAGCTGCAAAAGGTGGGCCAACTCAATATTGAACCCTACAAACTAAGACTGGGGTGCCATTAAAGTTCATATGTGTGTAAAGGCAGGCTTCCCAATACTTTTGGTAATATAGTGTATGTGCAGTGATCCAATGTGACACTTTGCCTCTGTGCAGGGGCGTCCTGTAGTAAAGACCAATCACTGCTGCTCTCTCTCTCTCTCATTGTGCAATATGAGTCTTGTATCCACCTCCTGTAGTGGGTGGTCTTGTTAGGTCCCTCCCACAGCTCTGATCTCTTTACAGGCAATGCACAGTAATGATGTCACATTATTTGCAAGGCAAGAACTGAATCTGCAAATGCATTTAATGAGCACAAAGTGGATTTATATCCTTTGTGGCTATTGAGGACTACATTTAAATAAAAGTTGTTGTGCCCAAAGTTTAGCTTTTAATTAAAATCAAAAGTAGGCCAAGCCAATGTTATGGACTATGATGCTATGTCACCTGTACTAAACATCTGATAAGAGGCTGCCATGAGGAATGCCAAATGAGACATCAGCAATTGGTTGAGGACTGCAGTGTTAAAACCATTTTTATGGCACACACTATGAAAGTAGCGGAAAATGTAAAAAAATATATATTTTTTTTTAATGATGCCAGTATAAACCTATTTTTATTTACCTATGCATGTTTTTTCTGCTTTTGTAAAACATGTCAAATGCCATGGATGTAAATGTAAAAAAGCATCAGCATTTACAAGAGCATGACTGCGTATAATAAACGGAAAATTGTATACTCACCTTTCCGTAACTTACCTTTCCGTAATTTTCCTTTCCTGGCGAATCTTATGGCAGCACAGACTGGGTTATGACTCCACCCCACAACCTGATAGGATTAGTTAGCTATAAGTATGAGTTGAAGAGAGGACCACCTTGCCATTCTCCATATCTATCGCCTTAAACGGGACGGCAGTTGTGTGCTGCCATTAGATGCGTCAGGAAAGGAAAATTACGGAAAGATGAGTATACAATTTTTTTAGCTTTCCTGTCGCATCATGGCAGCACACACTGGGAAATAACTCTCTATACGGGTGGGTGCTTATACAGTATTCATTTTATTCACAAGATACAGAGGAATTTGCTTGAACAATTTTTTCCCAAAATTCTACTGTCGTCAATTGCGTGGGATCCACACTGTAATGCAACATGAATGTTGTCTTAGAAGACCATATGGTTTCCGCCGAGACCATGAGCCCTTAAGCCCTCCGGTATTGGAAGCTGTTGTGTAATGTATGATTTCTTAATGGTTTTAACTGGCCAAGAGGCTATTGTATGTGACAATGCTGCTTGTCCTCTTCTTGGACTGTGGGGAATCATTAGAAGGTTCTCCATCTTCCTAGTTGGGCTGGTAACTGTTAGTTATGAAGCAATAGTGGTTTTGATATCCAAAAGGATGTGGATCACCTTGACTAGTATCACTGCAATTACTATGGAGGTGGATCTTCAAAGTCTGGCTAGAAATCTCGCTATTAATGGAACTGGAGGGGAAATGTATCCCAGTCTGAAGTTCCATGGATCGTGTAGGCAGTCTATGCCCATTGCTGTTGGATATATCATTCTCGCCAGGAATTTTGAACATTTGGCATTCATCAGTGTTGCTTCCATGTCGGGGACTCCCTAGGTTTGTGTTAGGAGAGAGAAAGCTTGGGAACTCAGGGACCATTCGTTGTTTGAAATGAAGGTTCTGCTCAGATCCGACCAAACGGTTCTGGGTTGCTGGAACGTAAACTGCTCTCAGGTCCGTCGAATAAAGTTGAGCCTACTCTCTCATGAGTGCTTCTGGTTTCCCCTTGTCTTTGTATGTAGGCTACTGCCACTTTGTTTTCTATCCGTAATAAGACACTTTTTCTTCTGATAAGTGGACTATGTGCTAGGAGAGATTGGAAGGCAGCTCTCAGTTCCAATATGTTCGAAACTACCCCTATCGGTCTGAAGCGTCAACTGCTTGGTCCCGGTAATGGGCTCCCCATCCGTCTAGACTAACATCTGATGTAATCATCTCTGGCTGAGGGGGAATAATTTGGCGGTAACGTTTCAGGTTGAAGGTCCGAGCCCACCACCATATTGATTGTTTCACCGTCTCAAGAATATAATATAATGTAATAATGTATATATCTTCTGACACATTGAAACTCCATCCCACTGCGTCAAGAATGAATTTTGGAATGTTCTTGTGTGCCACTGTGCCCACTGAATCATAGGGAAAGTGGCTGACGTGGACCCCAGAATACTCATGCACACCCTGGCTGGAAGGTGAACTGCTGCCATTAGTTTGCTCATTTTGTGAGTTAGAGGTTTTATCTTTTCCTGGGGAAGTTCCATTCTGTTGGTTCTGGTATGTAATTCTGTTCCCCAAAAAAATCATCCTTTGGGTTGGTTGTAGCTTGCTCTTTTTCCAATTTATTAGCCATCTGAACTGCTGTAGTGTGGATAACAGAATTTTTCGGTGGTGGAGGAGCGACTGCTGGCTGTTGGCCAATAGGAGGATATCGTTGAGGTAATGGTGAACCCTCAATCCTCTCTCTCTCAAGTATGCTATCACTGGAAGAAGGACCTTTGTAAATGTTCTGGGCTCAGTTGATATCCCGAACGGTAGGCTTTGGAACTGTAAGTGTTTTTGATTCACCGCGAAGCAAAGGAATTTTTGAAATGTCGGGTGTATGGGGATGTGCAAGTAGGCATCTGACAAAATGACCAACAGCATCCAATCTCCAATGTTTATTGCCATCAGGATTGATTGAAGACTCTCCATTTCGAATGATTCGACACAAATTTTCTTGTTCAACCTCTTTAGATCTAAGACTGGGTGTAGGTCTCCCATTTTCTTTTTTACAAGGAAGAGAGGAGAATAGAAACCTCTTCCTTTCTGATTGAGGGAAACTTGCATGATTGCTTGCTTTTGAAGCAATTCGAATACGTACTTGATCAGCACTTTTTTATTTTGTAGAGAAGATGGAGGCCTGGTAGATTGAAAATGATCTCTGGGGGGACTATTCTTGAACCTCCACTTGTAGACTCTGGTAATAGTGGATATTGCCCATGGATCTTTTATGTAGTCCATCCAAACCTGCAAGAAAAATCTGAGTCTGGCCCCTACAGTTGCAGGTTGGACGGTCGTGCCTTCGAAAGGATTTTTGTTGCTCTCCAGTGTTAGTGGGTTTTGTTTTTTGTAGTCGTAGAAAGGAAGATTGGGTATTCCTCCAGTTGCACTTGAACTCCTTTCCAGGTCTGTATGCGCTTGCTTCTCTGTACCTTTCAGGTAGATTACGTCTGTATGGCACTTGACTTTCTTGTTGCTTTGGCCTTCTGTCAGGTGTCAGGCCTGATTTACCGCCGGTGACTTTTGAGATAGCTGAGTCTAGCTTTTTGCCAAACAGGTTTGTTCCGTCATAAGGTATTTTACACCAGTTTGTTTTGGAGGCTGGCTTCAACCATAGAGCCCTTCTTGATGTCACAGAGGCCAGCATGGCTCTTGTTGATGTCCTGATTATATCTACCGAAGCTTCTGCCACAAAATATCCGGCTAGAGTGAGTTCTTGCAGAGCGGGCACTATCTTTTCCCGATCGGCTCCCTCCACGAGTAACTTCTTAGCGTTTGAGGACCAGCTAGTGATTGCTCTTCCTACTGCCGCCAGTGCAATAGATGGCCTACAGGCACCGCCTGCTGCAGAAAAAAATCTTTTGAGATAGAGGTCGATCTTTTGATTGCGTGCATCTCTAAAGGTTACTGCATCTTCAATAGGTAGTGTTATGTGTCTTGCGAGACACATTAAGGATGCGTCAACTACTGGTGCTGAAATAAGAGGGTTAACATTTGTTTCCTTTAGTGGGTATATTTTTGAAAGTCTGTTGTTTAAGCTAGATTTCTTTTCCGGCTTCTGCCATTCGTCTTTTATTAGATCCTCCAGTTCCTCTATAAATGGAAAAGTCTCTGGCTCTTTTTTCAAATTTGGAGAAAATGTCCAAGTTTTGCACGGTCCTTCATTTGACGCCTCCCAACCGATCGATTCTTTGACTCCTCCAACCGATTTTGTGAATTGGTCTATTACAGTGAAGTCGAAGCCTGTGGATACTTCTAACCCTTCATTGTCAGAGGAATCCTCAGATTTTTGAGTTAAGTGGGAAACTGCTGAGGATGTACTTGGGCCTGGTCTGTCTGCTTCTGGAGCAGGCACTTCCATAATTGATTCCCTTACTGAATCTCGTATAATATTATTTATTTATCTTGCATCTGTAACTTGTGCCCTTCTGGTCGCGCATTCTCAGTACAGCTGCGGCCACCATGTTGGAGGAGAAAAATGATCCATGGGACCAGAGAGCCCAGCCAGGACATGAGAAAGTATTGAAAAGAAGATACAGTGTAAAACACTACATAGATTAAAGAGGGGTGAGCTGGAGACAGATGTAAAAAGTAAGTAAAGAGAAATGGAGATGAATAAATGGAGGTCACTGCCTACATTTTAAGCCTGTTTAAGGCTTGTATGGTATAGGTATACTTATCAACCACTGAGACCATCAGAGTGGGGTTCCCTCCATCTAGTTCATTTGGAGACTGTAAAGGTAGGGACTTCCATCCAGGAGAGGCATAACCTGACTGGGGCGAGAACAGTAAGGGGTCTGGAGCCGTTTGTCCAGTCCTAACCAGGTGAGGGAAAAAAAAGAATGGCAAGGTGGTCCTCTTTTCAACTCTCAACTTATAGCTAACCAGTCCTATCAGGTTGTAGGGGTGGAGTCACAACCCAGTGTGTCCTGCCATGATTGCGACAGGAAATGTGCTTGTATAGCAGGCCGTATGTGGCACCTGCAGCTCCCTGGACATAGAAAAGCACCAGGAAATTACGCTAGGCATAAAAAATGCCTGTTAAAGCCCAATTTACACAAACCCCAATTACTGTGCTGTAAATGAGAGTGTCACATAAACCTAAAGGAGAAATAAAAAAAATACTGACATGCATACGCAGAGATTCAGTGTGACAGAGTATAGTGCATGTCCTGCCACATGTGTACACACAGATACAGTTAGGGGCTGAGGAACACTTGCCAATCATAAAGTTTGCTGTGAAGTATTTAAAGTTGTGTTCTGTTCCCTCTGTCTGCCTCCTCCTCCTCCCCCAGTTCTCCCCATCTCACCAAACTCTCAGGGTCCTTGTATTCAGTCTGCAGCCATTTCAATAAATCAATTAATCAGAAGTCAGTTAGCTGTTTAGTATATGTACTCCATCACTCTAATTTGTATCCATTCAGACGTTCTAACACTACAGCCAACCAGGAAGGATCATGTGAGAGTATCAGAGCTTCCTGATTGGCTGCAGTCCCAGAACTTCTGAATGGTTACACGTTAGAAAAACAGAGTAGACCTACTAAATGGCTGACTGGTGCTAAGTAATTTATGTTTGTTGCCATTTCTCTTGCCCTGTACTCAGTGCCGGGACAAGGTCATTTGGTGCCCAGGGTGAGGTTGGCAAACTGTGCCCCCCCCCCCCACACACACACACACACAACATACGCACACAATATTTTCGGGCCAGCAGCATAGCATTGGAGCTCATTGTGGCAGTCAATAATTGCTTAACCTGCTATCCTCTAGCCTGCAGAGGCAGTATTGGGCTAGAGGATAGAAGGTTAGGCAGTTCCTAATGGCTCAGTCCCTAGGATCAGTAAAGGATAATGGCCTACAGGCCCTCTTACCAGACCCAGCGAAACTGCCGCAGTGATCCCTCCAGCTAGATGTTTTCTCACTCTGTATTGCCCGTGGCGACTCTGGTCAGTAGTGTAGCATGTCTGTACCCTGGTAGTGGCTCAGCGTGGCTCTCTCTGGTGACTCTGGTTAGCAGCGTGGCTCTCTGGTGGCTCTGGTTGGCAGCAGGGCTCTCTTTGGTGGTGTTGGTTAGAAGCGTGGCGCTCTCTGATGGCGCTGGTTAGCAGTATGGCTCTCTGGTGGTGCTGGTTAGCAGCGTGACTCTCTCTGGTGGCTCTGATTAGCAGCAAGGCTCTCTCTGGTGGCGCTGGTTAGCAGCGTGGCTCTCTCTGGTTAGCAGCGCGGCTCTCTCTGGTGGCGCTGGTTAGCAGCGTGGCTCTCTCTGGTTAGCAGCGTGGCTCTCTCTGGTGGCGCTGGTTAGCAGCCTGGCTCTCTCTGGTTAGCAGCGTGGCTCTCTCTGGTGGCACTGATTAGCAGCGTGGCTCTCTCTGGTGGCACTGGTTAGCAGCGTGGCTCTCTCTGGTTAGCAGCGCAGCTCTCTCTGGTGGCGCTGGTTAGCAGCGTGGCTCTCTCTGGTGGCGCTGGTTAGCAGCGTGGCTCTCTCTGGTGGCGCTGGTTAGCAGCCTGGCTCTCTCTGGTTAGCAGCGTGGCTCTCTCTGGTGGCGCTGGTTAGCAGCGTGGCTCTCTCTGGTTAGCAGCATGGCTCTCTCTGGTGGCGCTGATTAGCAGCGTGGCTCTCTCTGGTTAGCAGCGTGGCTCTCTCTGATGGCGCTGGTTAGCAGCGTGGCTCTCTCTGGTGGCGCTGGATAGCAGCGTGGCTCTCTCTGGTGGCGCTGGTTAGCAGCGTGGCTCTCTCTGGTGGCGCTGGTTAGCAGCGTGGCTCTCTCTGGTGGTGGTGGTTAGCAGTGTGGCTCTCACTTTGGCTTCCCCCAAGTACACTCCTCTCTTTCTGTCTTTTGGAGCAGTTAAATTATGTCACTCATTCCCCCAGCTTGTTTCTGGGTTCCCGGGCTCTCTCTCTCTTTTTTCCCCAGCAGAGTGCATGCTGGGAGCTGTAGTCTCTTCCCTGTGGAGAGCAATGGGTCGCCGATCTTATGGGACTACATGTCCCATGATGCTCTACTAGTCTGCTGTGATTGGCCCTGTGTTGTGACAAATGGGGAGGGAAAAAGAGTGGGCAGTAATCTAGGCGGCAAACATAATGAATGAGCCACGCTATCTCTCCTCCTGCACTGCTGACAGGAGAAAGGGGGGCGAGTGGGGGAAACATTCTGACATCCCGCAGCTCACCTCTCCCCTGTCACACCGCCGCTCTCACAGCTTCACTGATGGGGGTGGAGGGAGGGGGGCTTGACAGATCCTACTACAACTGTTTGCCAGCTTTCTTTATGGTGTCACCCAGGTCGGTGCGGTCCGCCCCCCCCGCCCCCATAGCAATGTCACTGCTCCCATCTTGCCTCTGGCCAGCATCTCAGTGTGTGTGAGACGCTGGGCAGGGAATACCAAGTACCTGTAAGGGGGGTGTATCTCCACTGACAGGGGAGGGAATAAGTGAAGCGCTGGTCTGTTGCAGGAGCGCCCTCGGCACATCGTTGCAGGCAGGTGTAGGTATTAGCGGTTGGTGTGTCAGACAGTTTTAGAAGCACACAGCCAGCACTTCACATGCGCCCCCTTTCCTCCAGTAAATAGTACCACCCAGGGCATCCGTCCCTTCCGCCCCCCACCCCCCTTGTACCGGCCCTGCCTGTACTGCTATACAGAATAGTGATGCCAGACAGAGAAGTCTTGTGCTTGGACAGTGCATTGATCTGCGGTATTGCAAGATTTTCATCAAATTTGGGGCAGCCCCGGAGAATCCAGGACTGTTGGGAGGATTCTGTCTTCAGCATTGCTCAACAGTGTTTTTCAATCTCTCTTTTGTTGTACAGTCACTAACAGCAACAATTTATTAGTGATGGGAGAATATGCCTGAATTTGATTTGACAAAGCCTTGGTGAATCTTCTTTATAATTCAGCCAACTTGAACATAGCATCTATGGGGTGAATATTGTTGTTCAATTCTGGACGTTTTTTAGGGCTAATGGGCAAACTGATGTCAGAAAAGACATTGAGAGCTGGACACTACTAAGGCGTACATGTATCAATGAAGAACACTTTAAAAAAAAATACCATACAGCGGTAAGCCTTCTTGAGAGTAACATTTAAAATGCACAAATCTTTTAGATTACATTCTTGGAGCAATACCTTAAAAATATGTATATTTTACAAAAAGGTACAATTCTCACGGACATTCTCAGCAGTACTCAGCAGCATATTTGGCTGCAGGATTGTTTTTGTTTTTTTTTGTATTTTACATTTAGCTTGATTTACATACAGCAGCTCATACTAATACATTCCAGTTTTCAAAGAAGGCATTTTCAGGAAGCTTTAGCAGTGACACATGCGTTTTCCTCAAATAATAATAGACCAGCTTTAACCAGCAGACAGAAATTGGCTAGTAGTTACATAGTTACATAGTTAGCTAGGCCGAAAAAAGTCCATCCAGTTCAACCATAAAAAAAAGAAATAAATAAAAATCAAAAATATCGTACAATCCAATATACCCCATTCTATACCCACAGTTGATCCAGAGGAAGGCAAAAAAAAACCCCCAAAAGAGCATGCTCCAATCTGCTACAGCAGGGGAAAAAAATCACTTCCTGATCCCCCTAGAGGCAATCGTTTTTTTTCTGGATCAACTTTACCTATAAATGTTAGTACCCAGTTATATTATGTACATTTAGGAAAGTATCCAGGCCTTTCTTAAAGCAATCTACTGAGTTAGCCAGAACCACCTCTGGAGGGAGTCTATTCCACATTTTCACAGCTCTTACTGTGAAGAAACCTTTCCGTATTTGGAGATGAAATCTCTTTTCCCTCTAGACGTAAAGAGTGCCCCCTTGTCCTCTGTGTTGACCGTAAAGTGAATAACTCAACACCAAGTTCACTATATGGACCCCTTATATATTTGTACATGTTGATCATATCCCCCCTTATTCTCCTCTTCTCAAGAGTGAATAAATTCAGTTCCTTTAATATTTCCTCATAGCTGAGCTCCTCCATGCCTTTTATCAGTTCACTGTGGCTGTCCCTTTTCTCACTGCCCTGCCCCTGAGCAATTTCTGTCTCTCATTACAAATTGGGAGACTGCAAATTGCACAACAGTGTACATTTGGTTAGCAGTAGAACATTTTAAAGATGGAGACTTGGCTGAAATGTGCTAAAGAAAGAGAATATAGGCAATTTTAAAACTCAAGATTTAGGAGACCCCAGAGTACACAGCAGTGTAAAATTGGTCAGCACCAAGGCAGTATTAATCAGGCAAAATAGGAAAAAAAATACTGGAGGCTAAAATAACACATTTTAGTTAGCGATAATAGGCCTAACTAATGTATGCCTAAAATGTAATCAAACTAGGATCATAGGGGTGTGTGTTGAATTTTAGTGCTAGAATGTGATGTGGTTTAGCTGCCGTTCTTTTTTTATTTTTCCTTTAAATGATGCAGAAGTGTACTGGAAACAAAAGGCAACTCCAAGAACAAAAATAAAGGCTCTATCAACATAAAATAAACATAAAATACATTTTCCTTCCCAAAAAATCCACAAAAGAAATCACCTAACTAAAAAAAGATTAACCAATAAACCTGTAAATTGAATGAAAACTGAAAAATATCAAGCCCTGAAACCATAGCCTGTTTTTTTTTCTAAAAAGCATTTGCTATGAATGTTAGAGCAGAAAAAAATTATCTTGAATGAAAGACAAAACAGACCCCAATAATAAGAACAACAAGGAATTGAAGGGATTAATTGCCCAAAGAGCTGGCAATCAGAATTAATGTACACTTTCTTAACTGACCCCAATTGCTCCCTATGCCGTTTGTCAGCTTTCCCTATGCTTTCTTTACAGCAGCTTCTATTTCAATTGCTCTATGGCTGCTCTGTGTCTCTCTTTTTTAGTGATTTGCCTTGAACCCATTATAGTGGCCATTGTGGTGGAGAGTTTGAATATTTAAAATGGAATTGGATTGCCATGTCCCATCGGATGTGTATGGTTTATTAGAACATTAAGTAAGAGGAGTCTGGTATCTGCCTAGTAGCTCACCTTTTGATATGCTAATGTATGTTCTATCAAAAGAGGGCTGAGGGGTAGGCTAGTGTGGGAAGCATGCTTCGTTGCCTAGGCAACTCAACCAACTAACATTAGGCTGCAGGGAACCAATCAGGCAATGCACTTCTCAACCAATGAGGTGTTTGTTTGGTAGGAGTGGGTTATTGGAACAACATAAATACCAAGGGTTGATGCTGGGAGCTCCCTCTTAGCCTGATGCTATGGACATGTGGGTTATTATGTAATGTATCCTCTCTCCCCCTCTCTCTCCCCCCTCTCTCCCCCTCTCTCTCCCTCTCTCTCCCCCTTCTCTCCCCCCTCTCTCTCCCCCTCTTTCCCCTAGGACTTTAATATGTTTTGGATAACCTTGTTGGTCAGTGTATATTTGTTGTAAACCATTATGTGGCCTTAAATATCTCCTAAGAACTATCTTTGTAAACACTGGCAACATGGCATTTATAACATCTCTATACTATGTTGGGTAATCTGAAATGTTTCTTTATTATTTTTCTGGACATATAAATAAATTGTAATTGTCTATCCTGTTCGCACGGTTATCGTACGTTTATATGCTTATACAGACAAAGGTTTAATTGCGTTATTCACTTTATCATTTTTATATCTATAATGATTTTAACTAAGCTAGAAATCCAGCTTTAACAGATGTTGCCCGTGTGTGAGGAGTTTTGACGTTTTGAGCGAAACATTCAAAACTAGCAAGCTTCTTTTATAGATATATAACCTTTTGTCTGCACTAATACTTTGATGAGACTGATATGAATAGTATAAGTGAAATAAATTGTATTGTGGCTTTAGTTGCAACTTACAATGTGGCTGGCTGAGCAGTTGGTAACTGCATGTTTGTGCCATGTGCCTTGGGGGAAGGGCAGTCAGGATGCTTACAATGCAAAATGGTTGTTACTGTATCTTGTGATCTTTCAGAATGGAATGTGAACTTATGTTCGAGCCGTGTTATATTGTGGTTTTGGAGTTGTTGTTTCATTGGATAGCGTGTGTTCCTAAGTGTACGGTCTCAATTGTGCGGTGAGATGGCATGCTTTTCAGTGGAACTGTTCCTAAAATGTGTCTATGGTTTAAGTGTTCATGTGGTGTCTCAGGTGGGTGGCTTTGTGGAGATGGAGAACCTGTGTTTGAGGCCTCCCAAGGTCTCTAGTGGTATATAGAAGGGCTCCATTTGAAATCTTGGAGACAGTGGAAAAGGATATGCGCCTTTGACAAAAAAAAAAAAAAAAAAAGCAATTTCAGTTGACCATTTGAATGAGATTGGGCCAACCGTTGTGATTGGGACCAGCCTAGAGCTGCGTTTCCACTTGTGCAACTCCTCCAAAGTCACCTGATTTAGAGTATGACTTGCGGTGCGACTTTGGTGTGGCTTTGAATGCAACTTTAATACAAATTTACACTCTGGGTCGGAGTCGCATAGGAGTGGTGCAGGTACCTTTTCATAGTCATTGCAGCTTTGAGTAGCATAGATTGGGACTGGTGATATTGAAATCAATGGGCTGTGACTTGTAGTGCTACTGTGTCCAAAGTCGCATGGCAAATTGCATTAGTGGAAATGGAGCCTAGGTCGCACAGAATGACCTTGTGTATGAATTGGGGCTGCAACTGACGATTGGGTTCTTAATCGGTTGATAGACTTGGGGAGAAAGCGTGGTGTATGATTTGGTTAATATGTGGGGTTTGAAGAAAGAGGCGGTTTGTTCTTAGATATCTCTATGATTGGAGGAGAGATATGCTGTGTATGCTGTGTACTGTTGGGGAGCTGAGTCTGGTTGATATCAGACTCAGAGTTCAAATTTTATATTTAAAAAAAAAAAAAAAAAAAAAAAAAAAAAATGTCTTCCTTCAAGAAGGATGTCATTTTGGGAGCATTTGTTTAATGTATAATCAGCGTACAATGATTGTGTGCAACCAGCCATATATTGTATGGGAAACTGCTGACTGTAACTATATGTGGTAGGTAGTTGTGATGTATATGAGAATGAACTATGATTTTGACCTTTATGACCAAGAGAAGTCCCCATAAGTGCAAAAATATATATATATATATATATATATATATATATATATATATATATATATTTTTATATTAATATTTATTTTTAAAAAGGGTTTGGTTTTTAAGTCGAAAAACCTGTTTCTTAGCCAGTAGACCATGTATTGTTGGGACACAATAGAAGTTGTCACACCCTAGGAGGGGGGGGGGGGGGGGGGGGCCTCAGGCTTCTCCCTTAATTGTATTAGTCCACATGTTGGACCTCTGTTGTTCTCTATGCGATCATATTTGAACTCGGATTCACTATTATGTATTTCTGATATTATTAATAGTATTTCTGTTATTAGTATTTGTACTTTGGATCATACATATATTACACTTGTCACAAAGTGTACATAATTTAGATAGCTTCAAAAGTTTTTTAAATCATACACTAAGGCAGTTTAAATGTATTAGCCTACACAATAGGAGTGTTTATTGATTTCTATTATTCCAGCGCAGCCAGTTTTTCTTTTTCTTGTGTTTTTGTGTGTATCTCACATAAGGTTGCAGCAGGAATCCATTATATATTTTTTATTTTTTTTCACAAAAGACATAAAATAATGTTTTCACATTAACTACTTAAATAGTATATGTGTTAATTTTTCACTAGTTTAGACAGCGCTGTTACTCCAATCATTATGTTTCGTTGAATAGGCCTATATTTTAGGATAGACCCTAATTGTGTTTGTCTAGGGATAAGTGGTAATATTGGTGTCTCAAGTGTATGGTCAGTGTTTGTAGGGAGGAAAAAAAGTTTGTGTGTTGGTTTTCATTTGTTAATGTCGGCCATTTTTCTGTAGTCCGGATCTCATCCACCATTTTGCCGTTGACCGATTTGCGATTACTGCAACTGCTTTTTTTTGTTTCTGATAATTTTAGCCCCGAGCTGAATCTTGTACTGAATTAATGGCGCCATTTTTCACCATGGACCAGGTCTTGATTTTCGTTTGGCCCGGCTGCCATTTTGTGTCCGCTGTGTTTGGATGGAATTGCTATTTGTGTTTATAGAGGCGTACTTTTAAAATGGCGTGTGTTGTTTTTGATTGTTTGTGGCCTACAGTGGAAGGGAAGGGCTTTGATTGACCTTTTTCAGCCGTCTTTTTGCAGGAGTTTTGTTGCACTGTTGTGTGGTATTCTGGTTTTAAAACTGGTGGTTTGACTTCCCAGGGGATATATGAGTCAAGGGGGATTTTTTATTGGCTGATGCTAGCCATAGATTTTTTCTAATGTCTTGATAGACAAAATATGACGCTATTTAAGGTTCCCCTCCCCCTCCCTCTTCCTGTTCAGGTGTGCAACAGGAAGTTGATGGGAGGGGCCTGGGGTCTTTTGAATTAGGACAAAATCTTTTTGATTTTTAAAGTAAATTTAAGGTTTATATTGTAATACTGTTTTGGGGAGGCATTAAAATTATTGTAATATCGAGGTACAGAGAGAAGCCATAATATTTGTTTTGAATAGTGGAGGATTTCATGGTGTTTTGTAGTTTGTCTGACAACACATTTAACCGGTAGTAGAGTAAATGTGAGGATTAGTACGCTAGCACACCAGAAGGCCGTGTATAATAATCGGAAAACGCTGGGTGCCAGTACTGTAAAAATAAGTCACTAGCAGTACTGATCTGATTAGTGCATGGGTGCCCTGGATGAGGCCCCAAACCAGTCAGACAGCTGCCTTACACATGAGATCTGGGTTTGGGGCTCCGGACATGAGACCCCTTAAAGCTGTGGAGGGTATTTTTGATGTCTGGTGGTAGACCCCAGAATAAAAAATATCTTGGAAGTAGTTCAGTTGTGGCTTCAGAAATCTGTAATGAGTGGGATGATGGATGTGTAGTACATGCTTTTGTGATTCTCAGAGGAGGAACTGTGCTTAAAATCCAGATGCCCATTCCAGAACTTGGTGTGGCTTGTCCATACAATATTCTGAGATGTTCTCATGTCTGTCCCATTGTATGTAGTTTTTTTTGCTAAGAGTGAAGGCAGAATTCCATCTGGTTGGTTTTAATTAAAATTTTTGATTTAGGAACTATGAAATATCTCCCCCACATTTGTATCAAAATGTGTGTCTAAAGTTTTAGTTGTGTCATGTTCTATGTGGTAACAAGAATAAGTCTGAACCTACCGCGACAGTCGTGTTGTGGGTGTTGTATTTTAGTAAAAAAAAAATAAAAAAAAAAAAAGAGGGTATTATCGGTTATGAGGAATGTCATTGACAATTTACGAATGTTGTATTGTTTATGAATGACACATTAATAGCTTGTGTGTATAAGTATCTTTTCAGGTCCAAGGAGTTTCTGAGGCTCTGCACCATTCTAAATCCTGTATGTTTTCCTCCACTTTGTAAAGATGAGGAAAAGGGGGGGAAGAGGATGGGCTGAGTGACAATTTTCCAAACCAATGATACTAACCACTCTAATTCTAGCCAAGTTTGTGACAGGTGACAGGTGACAGGTGACAAGTGACTCGGACGTTACAGAGAAGATTGATGAACAAGACAACAAGGAAGAGAAGTATCTTTATTTATATTTTTTTTAAAGTGTATTTTCCAACTAGCTAAGAAAGTGAACAGGACACATGGTTGGGTCTACTCTGAGTCTCCACGGAGCTCTAGTGATGACAGCGGTGTATGATATTTAGGCATATTGGATGAGGAGTTGTGACAAACTAGTAAAGACTCTAAATAGACATTTCTAAATGGAATTCATCGATACATTTCAAGAGGGTAATTTGGGGAGCAGATAGTCACTACTGTATGGGGTTCAGTTTTACTGTAGAGCTGTGGAAGCTATAGTTTACATTTGTGATTGTTGTTTTTTTTTGTACAATAGAGGGCTCATTTTGTCTTTTAATCCCATTGTGTTACTGGCCGATCAATTGTGAAGGTAGTAGTCGATTGATTTTATGGTGGAGTAGTTGTTTCAGCCCTAGTATGAATCTTTCTCTTTATAAACTGCTAACTGTGAATCGTAAGTTTTGTAATTAGATCTGTAAACACTGGCGATGTTGTAACTACTATAAATCATATTGCAATTAGGTGTGCATCAGATAACTACCTCCTGTAATAATACGCATAGGGTCCGGATTATCCAAGTTTGTGCTAAACATTCTTGAGATAACAGAAGTAATAAGCTTTTTGTTTTTGGAATATTTCTGAAAAGTCCACGGAAGGGATTGGACTATTATTTGGTTCAGGAAATCTCTAGGCTAATTTTTTGAAGGACTATAGCCGGGCAGAGAATATTGCTCTGGCAAGTAGTGAAAAAAAGGCAGCAACGTTGATAGGGGAGGGGCCTATCTACCCACTTCTTGTCCAGAGGGTCGCTACCTCTGAAGTAGGCAACCTCTAAAGAGGTTGGGGGATCAGTTCAAGGTCCATTGTCCGTAAAGGATGGGTAATCGAATCGCTTTAAAGAGGGTGTCTAACCGTGGGGAACCATACCACTTGACCCCGAAGGAAGAAATGATAGATAAATATGGGCCTTGGACTGTGAAATATGCAAGAGTGGGATTGCTGGACTGACAGAATTTATTCTAAAAAAAGGTACTTTTAAACCAAAAGCTTAGGAAGCCCGTTGGTACAATAAAGAGATGCATGGAACGCATGGATGGTAGAATCAATGCATAGAACTGATGAGGTGAATATTTTTATGGTGGGAGGTAAGGAGAAAGCGCACCAAATGCTGAGAAGTAGGGACAAACAGGGCCAATAGAACCACATCCCCAGAGTAGTGGCGGTGATGATCAGGGGAACAGCCTCCACACCTAAGGTATGTACCAATAATGCTACTAATCCAGTTGTCACCAACAATGTTTCATTCCTGGTGTTTTTGCAAGGATAAATCCCTGGAAGGTGGGCGTTTTTATTATAGAAAATATGAAATATGTGTGATGTCTAGAGGTCATCTTTGACCCAGCTAATCGTGCGAGGGTGTGGAATATGCCATATATATTTTGTGTCCTGTGTCTGTCGCAGCTGCTGACAGCCAACCCAAATGACCCCCCCCTTGTTTCCGACCAGATCTGTGAGTATGCAAAAAGAACTGTATTGACATGCAAATGACCTGAGATCTGTACTAATGAATTGAAAGATGCATCTACTAAAATGTTTGTTTTCCAGAAGACAGTTCGGCAAGAGATTTTCTGGTGAAGTATGATTTGTTGAAAAATGAAAAAAAAAAAAAAACGTTTTATTGCGAGTTGCTAATTTTTTTTCTCACCATGGTGAATATTTTTTTTTTGGGGAATTATTGGTATACCATAAAACAAATCCACGTGGTATTAATATGTATTAAGTAATACATATTAATAATAAGTTGAGCTCAACAATTTTTGCTATTTTAAACTAAGGTGCACTGTTTATGTAATGTAAATGTATATTTGTGTCATATGCTAATGTCTTGTTACAGATATTTAACCATTGTTTTTTTATATATTACTAAATTTTATTGGTGTTTTTCAGATGATAATTGGGTTTCACGGCTTTCAGAACCAGAAGGAAATTGAATTTTTTTATTTTACTAAATTTTATTTATGTTTTTCAGATGTTTTGGAGTATAATTGGGTTTCACGGCTTTCAGAACCAGAAGGAAATCGTAGACAATTTTTTTATTTTCCCTGGGTTCAGCACCATTATGTGGTTTTATGCTTCTAGTGGTCAGCCCATTCAGCTGTGTTTTGGACTACCTAAATTTATCTGCATAGGTGAAGTACGAGGGCCTGCCGGATTGCATACAAGTTGAAAGTGTATAGGTCTGGCCTCGTATTGTATAGTTTTGGTTGAGTCTGGAGAAAAAGGTGTGCCGGATGTATAGGCATGTCGTATTCTCCCCAGTTAATCTGTGTCCTGAAGGCCAGGAAGCCCAGTGCCCCAGTGACGCTATGCCCCTGTCATTCATGAGTCCTGTCTGAATAGTATAGGCAGTTAATTTTGTATGGGTGAAGGATAACATGGTCTGATTACCGAATTGATAAAGGAGGGAGAAGGTGTGCAGCCTCTATAAAGAATCGAGTGTACCTGTTGGCAGGTGGTTTTCAATACGGGTTTTCAGACTATTTCCCATACTTAGGATAAAGAGAGGTTTAATGGAGACGGCCGTTGGAGCTGGAGGGGGGGGGCACTGGGTAGGTGAGGGTAGTATCCAGGTTGCCTATGAATCATAATAGATTGGTATATGACTCAGTTCCAGGATCATCAAAATCTAACTTGCACTGGTCTCATCCCTAATGACAGGGATGGAGCATTGTGCAGATATCTCGGTCAATCTGGGTACTAGCCTTTAACAGACTCTACTGGGTTACACCCTGCAGTCCATCTTGTTCTGATGGTTTGAGTCCGGACAGCCTCAGATGACTGGTACGAATGAGTGCTGGAGAAAGGAAGGGGTGGTGCTATGGGAAAAGGCAACAATGCTGGCACAGGAGGGGGTCGTGTCTAATGGAGGCCGGGGTAGTGTCCCAACTGGTCCTAAACAAAGTTACCAGGGTACTGGTGCTGGTATCACATGTCTAATGATGCACTGTTTTCAGCATCAGGTTAAATGGTAATCAGCAGGGTACACTACCTCGGGGAGTCTATTGTACATCTCCTCTTGCCCTTGGCATGGATATAGCAGGAACCCCGGGTTGTACCCCAATCACCCCTGAAGGAAGGTTTTTATGGAAAAACTGACCTCCCCTTACACCTACTGAAACTTCTGTTGGGGTTCGGGGAGGAGTTAAAAAGTTGGTAGTTGGGTGGTTTGTGCAACAGGATCTGATAATGACAACAGTTTGTGCAGGGCGTGAATAGAAGGGCCCTACTCAGGGGTTTATGATCTAAGGAGAGGAGGGTGGTGCAAAATAATAGCTGTTGGGAATTATCTGATATGGAGCTAGCTGAGGTAACATTAAGAGTTTCTAGGGATCACCTAGTGGTGGTCAGGGTAGGGGCTGGCTGGACATATTGGGGTGGAGGAGTTCCAGAGCGGTCCTAATGTTGAACATGGGAGGAGTGAAGTGGACGATTTGGGTGATCTCAAGATCAAAAGAGGTCAATCCAGATATCTCTAATGTTGAGTTTCTTAGTGGGAAAAGTTAATTCAGGTACGGTCTTAGGGCCAAAGCTTTAGTAAACTCCACCCTGTTGCCGTCCTAATTTGGGTAACTATTAGAGACCAACGTAGGGGATTGTGTGCATTTAAAAGAGGACCCTAGAACTATATTTTTTCTTTTTTGTTTTTTTTTGTTCTGGGGATAAGCCTTTTCAATTTATAGTAATAATATGCGGTCAGGTTTTACCTAAATTCCAAAAAAGGTTTTGATCATTTTTTTTTTTTTCATTTTATTTTTTTTTCCTCCCCCTCATTGTTAATATCTGTGTACCTGACCTGGGAGAAAATACTGCTAGTTGCTAGTATGGGAGAATTTTTTTTTTAGAAACTATATTTTTATTTTTTTTTTTTTATTATGATTTTTTTTTGGTGCTATTTTTTTATTTTTCATTTTTATTTTTTTATTTCTTTTTAGTTTTTTTTTCCAACCATTATATTTGTTTTTTTTGTCTAACCCAGATTCCATGCTCTTTAACCGTCTTGGTTGGAGTAGCATTAAATCTGTAGGTTTTTTTTTTTTTTACTTCCCTTTCCATTATTAATTTCATTACTCACCTCTCTTCCGTTGCTTTTGCTTCATTCTAATTTTTTCTCTGGGTTTTCATCATCCATCTTCTCAAGATAATGTATCTGTTTAAAAGGATTTTCCCTGCCCGCCAGTAGTGTACCATAACTTTGAACCAAAAGTATCCCTGGACATCCCGTGTTTTTATGTCTTAATGTAATGCTACCCCCCTTAGTCTACCTACTGCTTTAACCTGAGCCCCGTGAGCAGGTGTGGTGGACCCCGGGACCTTGCAATGACAGGCAGTGTTGACTATCCCTACCATCAAGGGCCATGGATGATACTGTCTGTTGCTTGGACTCCGTTCCCTGTGGGGAGCCCACTTTACTCATCCCCATTGCACCCCTTATAAGTATTAAGTCTTGATGACCGTTGCTCCTGTCTGGCATTCCTCCAATATCTGTACACTGACATTCTGTTTTTTGTTTGTTTAATGTATTCATGCACGACGGTCTGGAGGCCCGCCCAACCACCACCTGAAGACAATCAAGTCATCTCTTGAGACAAATGTGACAAGTAAGACTACCCTGAACTGTTCTTCACCATGCTGAAAAGTGCTGTCTCGCGGTCCGATCCAAGCAGAGAAACCATTACACGGTCTCACCAAGTTACAGGACTAGATATGCCAGGATCCCGCCATCAATGTTGGAGTTCCGCTCTTCCAAGGCAGAGGGGCGATGAAACATTGCAGTACAGACACTCATGGTTTAGATGTGAAGCCTCAAGGGCACCTGGATTTGTTTCCTGTCTTAAGCCTACCTTGAGGAGTTCCGGCGTGTTCAAGAAAGGAAGAGGAGGCCGTGGTGGTGGTGGGGAAGGGTTGGGACTTCTGGGCTGTTGTGGGTGGGTACAAAATCATTGAAGGACTACTTAAGTTCAAGAATGAACTTCAGGGGGAACTGTGGTGGAGAGTTTGAATATTTAAAATGGAATTGGATTGCCATGTCCCATCGGATGTGTATGGTTTATTAGAACATTAAGTAAGAGGAGTCTGGTATCTGCCTAGTAGCTCACCTTTTGATATGCTAATGTATGTTCTATCAAAAGAGGGCTGAGGGGTAGGCTAGTGTGGGAAGCATGCTTCGTTGCCTAGGCAACTCAACCAACTAACATTAGGCTGCAGGGAACCAATCAGGCAATGCACTTCTCAACCAATGAGGTGTTTGTTTGGTAGGAGTGGGTTATTGGAACAACATAAATACCAAGGGTTGATGCTGGGAGCTCCCTCTTAGCCTGATGCTATGGACATGTGAGTTATTATGTAATGTATCCTCCCTCTCTCTCCCCTCTCTCTCTCCCCTCTCTCTCTCCCCTCTCTCTCCCCCTCTCTCTCCCCCTCTTTCCCCTAGGACTTTAATATGTTTTGGATAACCTTGTTGGTCAGTGTATATTTGTTGTAAACCATTATGTGGCCTTAAATATCTCCTAAGAACTATCTTTGTAAACACTGGCAACATGGCATTTATAACATCTCTATACTATGTTGGGTAATCTGAAATGTTTCTTTATTATTTTTCTGGACATATAAATAAATTGTAACTGTTTTAACTATTCGCACGGTTATCGTACGTTTATATGCTTATACAGACAAAGGTTTAATTGCGTTATTCACTTTATCATTTTTATATCTATAATGATTTTAACTAAGCTAGAAATTCAGCTTTCACACAGAAGGCTTGGATCTTTGAGCTGAAGCATGAGCATGAACATGTTACATGTTCCACTCTAGAAACATGTGTCCAAAGGTGAAAGTATCCTTTTAAAGCAAGCACCTTGTTCATTCTAAAAAAAATTGATTTCCAAATTTAAAGACATAGATAAAGTAATTTTAACGTAGTGTGCCATGCACAATTCAATTATATTACCAAAAGTAACAAAGATAAGACAATTATTACAATTATTCTGCTGTTACTGAAAAAGAAATACCAGTTGAATTTTTGGGTATTACTATTTTTCTTACAAGAATGTTTCCAATGGAAATTATGGAAATTAACGGTTGTTGTTAATATCAATGGTAGTAGATGACAACGGTGCTGGATAGACAGATCAGTGTAGGTTTTAATGCATTAAATGCATTGAGGAGATAAAACTATTAGTGAGTAAAGCTCACCAAACACATTAAAATTAGATTGTACATTCTTCTTCAGATCTACCAACAATTGTATAGTACAAGGGCCTGCCTGAGTGAACCTAAAAAGTAAGAAAAAGCAAGAAACATGTTTTTCTCCAACAGGCCTTTAGAACAGTGACTAGTGCAGTAGTAACTTCACTAATTGTCCACGGTGCTCATGAAGATACTTCACATTAATTGAGAATAGCATCATACCAGAGGCAGGATGTTCTCACAATGCGTTATATTGTAGTAATATGGATTAGACAATGACACGTCTTCAGGAAGTGCCCTTCACATTCTCACAAGGAATTCAAGGCAATCCATAGATATTTCAGGGTACTGCTCAGCCACAATTAACCTCACTACTTTTTTTTTTGCTTTTTGTATTAGTACACATGTTCATGCCAGAGCCTAGCTTCCCTGACTTTTATTTTATTTGACAATAACTTGCATAATAGCCCTAAAAATGGTCAATAATTAATAACATGATCCCCTCCATTAGATTTCAATAAGGGTTTGCTACAAAGGTCACAAATTTTGAAGTCCAATTCTCAAAACTATTTATGAAGTTAACCACTACTCCCAGGTAATATCCGGGAATTACAGTTTTACAAACCACTAACATGTGCTGGAAAGCAAAAGTTGTTTCCACAATGCCAAACTCTTCAAATGGTAGATGCTATACTTGTTTGCCCCTTTCTAACCCCTGTTGGGCAGTTTTGGGATGATGTCCTGGGTAAGAGATAGCTGTTCTGTATATATCCAAGATATAGAATTTACAGACCGTCAGGGACAGAAAATCAAGACATAGTGCTGACCTTCGTTGTCAGCTGCACAAAACATACTTGCTCCAATGATTTGTAGTTTCCTGCTTAACTGCTGACAATTTCACATTCTCTTTTATTCATAGACAAATGTGAGTCTCTTCTTGCTTGTTGATTACAATTACTATTGGTACTGATTATTTTATGATTAACTATAAGAGATCCGGCTGCTTACCAATTTACCACATCCATATATTTCCTAATAGCTAAAACCAACATTTTGTGATAAGACTTTTTACCCTCATGTTCCATCTGTACCAGTAAAGTACAATCACAAAATTTTAGATTATGCTGCTGATTATTTTGTAAAAATTGATTGCAGCACTGAGAGGCTATGCTTAGATTGCTGGGATTTATAGTTCCACATATTCAAAATAGAGGGCAAGAGAACAGAACAGAGACAATATCCATCAAGTTTTTTCTCACAAACCCTAATTTATACAAAGGCTTAAAAAAAACAGTTAGTAGAATTTAGATAAATCCCTAGTTCAGCATCTACTATGTATTTTTAGACATGTAGGTAGCCCAATCAATTTTTTCTTTTTTGAAAAATATCCAGCCCTTCTTGAAGCAATCTACTGTATCTGCTATAACTGGTTCACATGGAAGACTATTTGATACTTTCACAGGTGTGATAGAAAAGAACCAGAGTTTGAGATTAAACCTCTTTTCATATGATCGTAAGGGCTGCCCTTGTGCCTTTTGTGGTGACTTTTAAATGAACAATTTTCCACAGAACTCTTCGGGGTTTATAGGTTTGAATAAACTGATCACATTCTCTTTTTATCACCACTTCAAAAGGTTGAAGCTTTTCGATTTTATTAGTGTTGCATCATATACAGTACAGTATGTGAACCTATATGTTGCTTATTAGTTTAGTTGTCCTTTTCTGCACTCATAAATTGGTGCCTGCAAGTGAACTGCATTCTGAAAATGATAGCAAGATAATGCTTTGTGTAGTTGCAATATGTTGTGTCTTTCTCTATGCTTCCATTATTAAGAGAAAGTATCTTGTTAGCTGTAGATGATGCAGATGTGGCATGGTAGTATTGAGTCTGATGTATCAGAATGCCAATACCCCAAATGCATAACTAATTTTATGTGTTGAGGTCAAAGTGTAAGTTGAAGACATCTTCCATGCATTGTATAACACCTCTGCAGCAACATCTACAAACAAAGAATGGTGATTTTATTCAGACTATGGTATTGAACTGTATATAATTTATTTTAAGTTGAAGGATAGCTGTACCTCTGACTACACATTATAGTGTTACTAAACCCAGAAACTGCATTCACTATATTGGGTCTCCCACAGTACACAGAACATAGAAATGTAATTAGTTTAGTAAAAATAAACTGCTAAATACCTTTTCTCATAAGCAGTATACAGCAGTGACTATTAGTTCCTGGTAAAGCTTGTAGGAGGAGTTTCCTTACTGTACTGAGCTATCCTATCAGGATCCAGGACCCCTGACCCTCTGTCTGGACAGTGCTGATGGGCCCTGTGCTGATCACATGCACTCTCCCAAGAAAAAAGAAAAAACTCTCTAGCAATACACACCAAACTGTGCAGCCTGACTCCAAAGCCTCTGTACTATCCAGACATGTTCTGGAGTCAGTGGAAGAAGAGGAGGATCTGTGCTTACAAGATCAAGCAGCTTTTTACACAATGCAGAGGATTAACCCCTTAGGTTTCACAGTGAGTATAACAAGCATGCTTTACTGCATATAAAGACTGATTTTACTGTTGTGGGTTTAGTAACACTTTAAGCACAGGTGCGTGGCCTCTCAAAGGGAATATTTAGTGATTTTCCATATATTTCTAACTTGTGACATTCCATGCGTGTTTAATAAATTAATTAAGTATAAACAAGGTGATTTACTGTAGGTCCACAGGAACATGTTTTTCTCCAACAGGCCTTTAGAACAGTGACTAGTGCAGTAGTAACTTCACTAATTGTCCTATGGTGCTCAGGAAGATACTTCACATTAAAAAATATATATATTTTTTACTTTTTGCTATAATAAATATCCCCCAAAAAAGTTCCTCAGTTTAGACCAATATGTATTCTTCTACATATTTTTGCTTTTTAAGAGAGAGGGAGAGAGAGAGAGAATATTAAATGTTATTCATTTGGGGTTTACAGCTATTTTTAAAAGTATTGTGACAGGTTCAACAGTTCACATTATACTGTATATGTTTCAACTGTGTGCTTAGTTGTTTGGGTGGGGTTCCACTTTAACTGTTTCTTTTTAAAAATAAAACATTTTTGCGATACTGCACAGAAATTGTGTTTAGGGAGGATCCCCCGTTGAAAATAAAGAAACATGTCTGAAAAGGAAGAAAACATTTGCAGCCACCAAATCTAAGGTCTGGTAAGCTGCTCTGTATTACATTTTTATTCTTTTTGTTTAGGTACACTTGAAGGGTTAGATTTTTGGGTTGTGTTGAGGTTAAAGTATATCTAACTATTAGCAGATTTTACTTTTTGACAACCTTTTCAATAGAGGTACACCGAATGGAAATTTTGGTGCTGAAACTGAAACCGAAAATGCAGGATGCACTTGGCGAAAAACTGAAAATGACAGTTTTAAAAAGAAATATATATAATTGTATTATATTCGACTTTTTAATTAATACCATGAATTTAAATATGAATTTGTCAGCCATTATCGGCACCTTTTCGCTTTAACTGACAATTGCACGGTTGTGTGACGTTGTACCCAAACAAAATTGATATAGGGAGCTAGGGAGGAGGTAGAATCCTTATGGGTAGAGCTCCAAAGGGATGAAGCTAAGGGGAAAATAATACTGGGAATATGCTATAGGCCCCCTAACCTGAGGGAGGAAGGGGAGACAGATCTCCTATCACAAATTGGATTAGCAGAAAGGATGGGAAGTGTTATCATAATGGGGGATTTTAATTATCCAGTAAACTTTTGGAGGGGATGATAAGGGATTATATACAAGATTTTAGTAATGAGAAAGGTATCATTAGCAGTAATCAGCATGGATTCATGAAGAATCGTTCTTGCCAAACCAATCTATTAACCTTCTATGAGGAGGTGAGTTGCCGTATAGATAAAGGAAGGCCTGTAGACATTGTGTATCTGGATTTTGCAAAAACATTTGACACAGTTCCCCATAAACGTTTACTGTACAAAATAAGGTCTGTTGGCATGAACCATAGGGTGAGTACATGGATTGAAAACTGGATACAAGAGCGAGTTCAAGGGTGGTGATAAATGGAGAGTAATTGGAATGGTCAGGGGTGGGTAGTGGGGTCCCCCAGGGTTCTGTGCTGGGACCAATCCTGTTTAATTTGTTCATAAACGACCTGGAGGATGGGGTAAACAGTTCAAGCTCTGTATTTGCGGACGATATTAAGCTAAGCAGGGCAATAACTTCTCCGCAGGATGTGGAAACCTTGCAAAAAGATCTGAACAAATTAATGGGGTGGGCAACTATATGGCAAATGAGGTTCAATGTAGAAAAACTTAAAATAATGCATTTGGGTGGCAAAAATATGAATGCAATCTATACACTGGGGGAGAACCTCTGGGGGATTCTAGGAAGGAAAAGGACCTGGGGGTCCTAGTAGATGATAGGCTTAGCAATACTTTTCCTATAGTATATCTTACATGTGTGTCACATTAGTGGCACATTTAAGGCACCCCCCCCCCCAGTATTATATTTATAGGAATTGCATATTTTTTATGTTGAGGTTTGAACATTATTAAAGGCATTTTTAACTACTTTCGGACTACCCGCCAGCGTTGTACGTCGGTACTTTGATGTAGAATACCGGGGTTATGGCAGCAGATAGCTGCCATAACCCCGGGATATATTCTTAAACGGCAGTCGGTCCTCTTTCTGATAAAAGTGGTCTCCACAGCGTATTCGCCGATCGGGTCCTCTCCCCTCTGAGACATGAAGTCAAGTGAGGGAAAGATGGCCCCCGCTCGGCTCCATAACATTGGATAATTTTGGAAAAAAATAAAGACATTTATTTATTTATTTTTTATTGCATTTAAGTGTAAATGTGAGATCTGAGGTCTTTTTGACATTTAAGAGGTCCTGTCATGCTTTTTTTCTATTACAAGAGATGTTTACATTCTTTGTAATAGGAATAAAAGTGACCCAAAGGAGAGTGTAAAAATAAGAAATAAAAAGTAAAATAAATAATAATAAAAAAATAAATTGAAAGCGCTCTGTCCTGCCGAGCTTGTACGCAGAAGCGAACACTTATCTAAGTCCTGCCCGCATATGAAAACAGTGTTCAAACCACACATGTGAGGTATCGCTGCGATTGTTAGAGCGAGAGCAATTCTTCCCGCAAAATCCCACATCTGTAACTCAAAACTGGTAACCTGTAGACATTTTTAAACATCGCCTATGGAGATTTTTAAGGCCAAAGTTTGTCGCCATTCCACGAGCGGGCGCAATTTTGAAGCATGACATGTTGGGTATCAATTTACTCGGCATAACATTATCTTTCACAATATAAAAATAAATTGGGCTAACTTTACTTTTGTCTTATTTTGTGTATTTAAAAAAATAAAAAATTGCGATTGTAAGATACGTGTAAATACGCTGTGACATAAGATATTGCATCAAACGCCATTTTATTCTCTAGGGTGTCTAAAAAAATATATAATGTTTGGGGTTCTAAGTAATTTTCTAGCAAAAATGTTTTTAACTTGTAAAAACCAAGTTTGAAAAATAGGCTTGGTCCTTAAGTAGTTAATTTTTTAATAAAAATGTTTTCACTAGTACATGCTCCCCCTGGCATTCCCCAGCTACTAAGCTACCCATGCTCTTACAAACTCCTCCTTCCAGGAAAGATATGTTTCTAATCTTGATTTGAAGAGGCCTGCCATTCCAGATTTAGTTCCAGATTGAAATGCCTATCCTGTGAAACAATTTTTGGGAAATCAAATGAAGGTGGCATGGGTGCGACTACCATCTGACCCATGAAATTGCCTCCCATCCTTTTTAAACAATATGACTACAAATTAACCTTGGAGAAGGCCAGAAAAAAAATCTGCTCCTGTAGACTTCAATGGGGTTCGGGCAGTATGTTCAAGGTTCACGAATCCTCACATGAATTGAACCCAGTTCACTCATCACAACTCCTATTGCATCCATTTCTTAATTTCTTCTCTAAAGTCATATACTTCGTTTTATGGAGATCGCATGTATGTAGTCAATAGAGCTGAGCTTCAAATTGAATTTGACCTAAAACCATTCTGTTGACAGTTTGGAGAATGGCTTAACAAATTGACCATATTTGGCCAGTTTGCCTGCCTGAACCCCTGGGTGATATTTATGATCAAACTGCAGCCAAGGATCAGTCATTTTGACAGATCCCTGGTCTGCTGGTGTTTGTAAACAAACCTACCAGGGATCCTGGGTAATGTAATTGACGAAATATGGTCATGGCCATATTTGATCAATGACATGACTCAGGATTGCCGACCTTGTTTACATACAGCAGCCAAGAAGTGAAGGGGGTTACTTGCGCTCAATCCAACTCTACACCGAACAGAAACATACTAAGATTAATAAAATCAGAGATTTCAATTATAAACCAACCCCTTGCCTACACTAATTATTGCGCGGGGGGTAATATTCATTTTAACTCATCGTTCATCTTTTAACTTACTCCCTAAAGACCAAGACACAAACAAAATCATACGGAACTCGTTTGTTTTTACACTTTAACAAGTCTGTCAAAATTTGAATTAACACATGGGTTTCAATGTGAATGTGTCTAAACAAGTAAAGGAGGGAAGAGACAAACGATATCCAATAGGTTAAAGCATGCTATGTAACGTAGGCAGAATTAAAACACAGACAGTCATAGCCTCATTTTTGATTGTGACGTACTGTTGAAACTATTGTTGTTGGGTGTAATAGCAGGGTTGTAATGTGGCAAAGGTACACCAGTGCTTCTAGATTATGGAGAAAGGGCAAGGCGGGGTACCTACTCATGGAATTCCAAAGTTATTTTATTATGTGGGGCATTTCTGAGCTTTCTATTACCCTCTTGTATTGTATTTTAACTGTCCTATGTCCATTTTGTAAAGCATTGTGCAAACTAATAATAACAAATACTAATACAAAAAAATGTACTAAATACAAATATTAATACCTTGCTTAAATATTTGTAAATTGACTGGGTATTGCTGGCTGATTAAAATACTGGTTAGAAATAAGCAAACAGAAAGTCTTGCAGTGTTCATTTTGTTCAGTGTGCTATACATTCCTATGGTGCCTGTGCCAAATTTAGTTTCCACCCATTATAGTTTACATCCATTGGTGTGAAACCACCTCCCACAACCCTGGTATATTTTTTAGAATTACACCACTGTCTAAAAGGTCTAGACATGCAGTCCAGGCATGACCTGCATAGAAAAAAAATATCTATAGCAAGGACTTTGATGGGCCATTTAGTGTTGTGTTGGCCTAGTGCATTATTGTGCATTAGGGTACACTTCAGTAAGACAGCCTATTCATTCTGAGTTAGCTTACAGCACACTTTAACCGAGACCTTGCCATTTTTTTAATGCAACGCAATTCATGCCATTTGCTTTGTGGTGTGCTGCAGTGCCGGTGAGTTGCCTTCCACTGTAAAAAATCTGTTGAAGTGCCATTAAAATGAATGGCACCAAAACATTCTGCGCCTTTTGTAACTTAAATTTTCAAAATCCAAATTGAAATCTAAAAATGGGTGAAATTGAAAGCATTACATATTCTCAGGCATCAGAGCACATCAATTTAAATGCAAATTTTCATCATGAAAAAAATACAGTGAAGTCACTACTGTGTCAACATGTGCAAAGTAAAACAATTCTGTATGTACGTCAATATCTACTAATACTACTACTACTACTACTATACTAAACCAAAATATTAGAAGGCATGCCTAGCAGCCTTTTCTGCCATGCACCATTCAGATTTCTGGTAGTCATTCATAAACTACCGTAGAAAGCATGCACATTCAAAGCAATATATTATTTTATATACAGTGGTGTGAAAAAGTGTTTGCCCCCTTCCTCATTTCCTGTTCCTTTGCATGTTTGTCACACTTAAGTGTTTCGGAACATCAAACCAATTTAAACAATAGTCAAGGACAACACAAGTAAACACAAAATGCAATTTGTAAATGAAGGTGTTTATTATTAAAGGTGAAAAAAAATCCAAACCATCATGGCCCTGTGTGAAAAAGTGATTGCCCCCCTTGTTAAAACATACTATAACTATAACTGTGGTTGTCCACACCTGAGTTCAATTTCTCTAGCCACACCCAGGCCTGATTATTGCCACACCTGTTCAAAATCAAGGCATCACTTAAATAGGAGCTGCTTGACACAGTAAGGTCCACCTGAAGATCCTTAAAAGCTACACATCATGCCGAGACCCAAAGAAATTCAGGAACAATTGAGAAAGAAAGTAATTGAGATCTATCAGTCTGGAAAGGGTTATAAAGCCATTTCCAAAGCTTTGGGAATCCAGCGAACCACAGTGAGAGCCATTATCCACAAATGGCGAAGACATGGAACAGTGGTGAACCTTCCCAGGAGTGGCCGGCCACCCAAAATTACCCCAAGAGCGCAGCGACGACTCATCCAAGAGGTCACAAAAGACCCCACAACAACGTCCAAGGAACTGCAGGCCTCACTTGCCTCAGTTAAGGTCAGTGTTCATGCCTCCACCATCAGGAAAAGACTGGGCAAAAATGGCCTGCATGGCAGAGTTCCAAGGAGAAAACCACTGCTGAGCAAAAAGAACATCAAAGCTCGTCTCAATTTCTCCACAACACATCTTGATGATCCCCAAGACTTTTGGGACAACATTCTGTGGACCGATGAGACAAAAGTGGAACTCTTTGGAAGGTGTGTGTCCAAGTATATCTGGCGTAGAAGGAACACTGCATTTCAGAAAAAGAACATTATACCAACAGTAAAATATGGTGGTGGTAGTGTGATGGTCTGGGGCTGTTTTGCTGCTTCAGGACCTGGAAGACTTGCCGTGATAAAAGGAACTATGAATTCTGCTGTCTACCAAGAGATCCTGAAGGAGAATGTCCGAACATCTGTTAGTGTACTCAAGCTGAAACGAACTTGGGTTCTGCAGCAGGACAATGATCCTAAACACACCAGCAAGTCCACCACCGAATGGCTGAAGAAAAACAAAATGAAGACTTTGGAGTGGCCTAGCCAAAGTCCTGACCTGAATCCTATTGAGATGTTGTGGTATGACCTTAAAAAGGCCGTTCATGCTCGAAAACCCTCTAATGTAACTGAATTAGGACAATTCTGCAAAGATGAGTGGGCCAAAATTCCTCCAGGACGCTGTAAAAGCCTCATTGCACGTTATCGCAAACGCTTGGTTGCAGTTGTTGCTGCTAAGGGTGGCCCAACCAGTTATTAGGTTTAGGGGGCAATCACTTTTTCACACAGGGCCATGATGGTTTGGATTTTTTTTCACCTTTAATAATAAACACCTTCATTTACAAATTGCATTTTGTGTTTACTTGTGTTGTCCTTGACTATTGTTTAAATTGGTTTGATGTTCCGAAACACTTAAGTGTGACAAACATGCAAAGGAACAGGAAATGAGGAAGGGGGCAAACACTTTTTCACACCACTGTATATATGTATACATAGATATCCATGAACTTCAAAAGATTTAGTGCCCGTTTACATGGGCCAGTTCATCAGCAAAGAATCTCTACAGTGACTTTTGCCTGTACAGGGGCATCTTACACTGGCCAAAGATAGGTTTATTTAAAAAAAAAAAACATTAATTATGTTAGCATAACTAATTTATATCCTTGCAATTACCATCGATTTACCTATTTCAAATGTGAAACCCCATACAATACAGTAACTTGGGGCAGGGTTTTACAACATGGGGTATGTTTGACATCACCAGGGAAAAAGTATTACATAATTACTGGCATAACCCTACCATCTATGGACCATGAGTATAAAAATATGGAGGAGAGCAGAATAAGAGGAAGAAACACAGTATTGCAAAAATCATACAAAAAAAGTTTTATGTTTACACATTCTCTTGCACTAGACAAATTTAGGAAAGGATAGCACTTGAAGTTAGCCTGTGTTTAACAAAATGTGAAATGGTAAATCTTCCAGGTCATAACATTACCTTCTAATGGGATTTTACAAGAGCAGTATGCTCAGTGTCCTAAATCTAAATAACAGATCATTGAAAGGAAAAAAAATACTAAATTCCCATCAAGTAAAAGTGAAGTGGAAAAATATTCTAAAATATAAAGTCATCTGGTTTGGAGTCAGACCTCCTAGCTTAGAAGATTTTCTTGTATAAAGCAGATAACAGCACAAGAGTATCCATGGAATGAAAGGAATGGCCCAGACACAAATGTAGCCAACTGATTAAAGATTGCTAGATAGAGAGGCTAGATCATGTTTTGCTATATAAATTAATTTCAGTATTAATGTACTTTCAGATATGCAAATGTGTGTGAAGTGTTTGTTTAATCAAAGAGATAACTGAACTCTTCTTATTTAATCATCTACAATAATTTTGACTTGTATATAATGTAATACCAATATGTCAACAGTATTTGATGCAGATTTACAGCCTATTTTAAATCCAAAGAATATTTTTTATTTATGTTAAAGAACTGCAGTCTACCAGAAACATGTCTATAGCGTCATACAGCTGAGCTGTGCAGATCTACAAATGTAACTTAGTTTCTGAATATAAATGACATTTTAAATGTAACCTAATCTCTAATATGATCAGACTGAAGGTGACTTCCTAAACCAGAGACCTGGAATTATTTACTGCCTGTGTCCACCTTTAACCATTTTATGAACAGAGGTCATCAACATGCATCTATTAACCTGCTAACAACTGTATATTATTTTCTTATATATTTTTAAGGGCATATACAATTTCAATTTGGTTTTATTCAAACCTGGCTTTGCTTTTATTATAAGCTAACAAATTTGCAAATATTTTTTTTCCCATTTATAAATCTATTAGATATTAGTTATTTTTTATTAACCCGCTTGCAAACTGCCCACCCACAATGTACAGCAGATGGGTGGCCCCCAAAGGCAAAGGAATGTACTTGTACGTCCCTGGCTGGTTCCGGATTTATGGCACGCGCATACGTGCCCCCCCCCTCTCCTCCGCCGGGGCCTGCTGTGTGCAATCAGTGGGTCTCAGCCAATGGTTCATGGCCGGGGCCTGCTGATCGGATGTGTCCAGTCACAGCCCAGAGCCCTGTGTTGACAATTACAGGGCTATGTACAAAAAGGGAACAACCTCTGTTTCTTATCCCTGAAGAAACAAAAGATATATTTAGTAAAAATCGGCACACATTACACATTGTTACACACAGTAACATAGTCCCACTATAAGTCGCTGATCACCACCATTAGCAGTATGAAACAGAAGTAGATTGTACATGCTATAACTGTCAGACAAACCAATCAATATACACTTATTGGGAATGTTTTTATCAAAGAAAATTAGCAGAATACAGTTTGGCCTAAAATTATGAAGAAATTAGATTTTTCTTATATTTGTTTTATTTTTTTTAATGTATTTTTTGGATATGTTTTATAGCAGAATGTAAAAAATATTGTTTTTTTTTTCAAAATGTTTGGTCTTCTTTTGTTTATATAATAAAATACCACCAAAAGAATGCAAATGAATGGCCACTGCCCCCCCCCCCCCCCCCTCCGGGCGATGCATGTCAAACAAAACCATGTGGCATGATGACGCAATTACCAGCTAAAGTAGCGCAGTGCTGAATAGCAAAAAATGGCCTGGTCATGAAGGAGGGGGTAAAACCTTCCGAAGCTGAGGTGGTTAATGTGGACACTTACAGTAAAAAACTGATGGTACTGCAGATGTCACTGAAGCCTGATGTCTTAATAGCATTGTTCATTAATGCAATGATGAACATTCAGCAATGTAATTGTAAAGACATAACCAGAAGTCTATGGAAGCCGGCTGTGCTCTTCCCTACAAATGCCATCCATGCTGAGGAGGGGCAATGGCCACACACAAAACCTACCTTTTAAAAATCTTTTATATGACTGTTAGTATAGGCATACCAAAAACTTTTTTTTTTTTTATAAAGGGACATAAAAATTTAAAATACAAGGAATAGTTGGTACAATGGCAAATCTTTTCCTGTGTTTTACTTTTCCTTTCCAATTTGTGATATCAAAAGATATGATCTTTTAAAGTAATATATTAATGTTAATGCCTTGCAAGTGGAATGACTGGCAACAAGAAGTTAGAGAATATGTATATTTAGAAACGTGTGTTTCTAAATATACATGTAAAATAGATAATCTTTCTGTGTTTTATACTTGCTTGTATGGATAGTTTATATATATATATATATATTTTTTTTTTTTTTTTCTACATATACACAAGGAGGGGGGGGGGGGGTTATATGCTCTGCAGTGCAGCACAGTGATTGTTCTTTACTACTGCTTCTTGCAATGCAATTCTATTGGTTTGCCAACAGACCAATAACTATGTGGCTCATTTTTTTAACAGTTGTTAAAAAAGGAGGTTGAGTGACTTCAGTGAAATACAAGGCTGAGCATACACTGAAGTTCAATGTGTATGATGTAGTCCCAGTTTACCATGCATATTGAAGACCCATGCTGCCCTTGTGCCTTCTGTTCCAATAATATGCACTAAGTGAGTATATCAACATTTCTTCCATTATTTACTCTTTGATATGGGCACCGCTTGTCTAACAAACTTTTCAATAATACAACAGTAGAGACTGAATTGTCCATGCATAAAGTAGCCAAGAATTGGTACATTTATATATACTCGTTTTAACAGTGTACGCACAAAACAAGGCGTGTGTACTCACATTGAACTACGGTAAACATTTGAGTAGAGAAAGACAATAAAAGGGTATAAAAGGCAGAGAGGGGAGGTAAGGGGGTAAGCGGGTGGGGGAGGAGGAGAGAGCAGCACACTAAATACAGTAGGTGTAGCAATTTGAACCGAATGTACAGTAGTGTTTTCAAAAGGTTGTCAGTTAAGTCTTTTTGCATACCATCGTTCTCAGGGAAGCCATAGGTTATGAAGTTTAGAGTATGAGGATTTTCCACGTGACATTATAGATTCATAAATGTAATGTGAATGAACTAGTGTAAATACTTCTGTCAATGTTGGGGTAGTGTTTGTTCTCCAGCATCTAGTTATGAGTAATCTGGTTGCTAGGAGTATGTGTGTGGTCACTAGTCTGTAAGTTGGAGGGAGTGATAGATGCTATTGTTTTTGATGTGATCGCTTTATTACGCTATACTGTTGTTATGGTTGTTCCCAATCTCATTTCAGTTCAGACTGACTGTATTCATCTCCTCATGACACTGTTTGAATGCAACATGTTTACTGTATCTTGTCCTTTTTCTTACCAATAAAAATATTTGAACGAATAAAATGCATCAACACAGCAACTCTAAAATATCCGTACCTAATGCTATTAGAGCAAAACAGATTAGCATATGTATGGGTATTTATTATTCAAATCTCAATTTTAAGCCCCAGTGTATGAACTCTTATATGCAAACTTATGAAAGATTCATACATGCACAATGCAAAACCCAACCTATTGCCATTCCCAACGTTTTTTTATTTTTTTATTATTATTAAAGAACAACTTCATAGAGATTTTTATTTTAGTTTTCACAAGAATGGAGAAGCGCAGAAACTTTCATGAAGCTTTGATATCTGCATGTGACCCCAATCGGCAGATCTTCCTAACTTCTGCTCTTCTAAGATCCAAACACGTGCAAGCAAAAATACATTTATTTTTTTCAAAAACAAAATTTGTTTGCACATGATTACGTTTAGTATTATTATTATTAATATTCAGGATTTATATAGCACCAACAGTTTTTGCAGCACTTTGCAAAATGAAGGCAGACAGTACAGTTACAATACAATTTAACACAAGATGAATCAAAGGGCCCTGCTCGATGAAGTTAATTTTCACTTCGTTTCAGCTCATTTGCTAAGAAAAATTATTATTTATTTTGCATAATTAAAATTGACATTGACGGTGAACATGGTTCATTCCTTTAGTAAATCAGAGTCATGTCCAAAACTAGCTTCTTTTTATTGCTTTATATATTCTTTTTATTTATAAAACTAATTGATGTAATTGTACCAGTCTTCCATACCTGAGATATTTCCTCAATAGAGTTATACAATGGTGCGCTGAATTTGCTAATTCTACAATGCAGTCTATGTCTAGCTTTCAAGATCATCTTATCATCTCCAAGAATGACTAGTTTGGCCTCTCTAGTAATAATTTTGTGCTGTACCCATAGAGGAAATAACTCACTACTCAGCATGCCTTGAGGTGACGAGAGGGGGAAGAGCTTTAACCCTTTAACACTTACCAAGACTTGGAGCACTGAGCTGGACAAACATGAATGACCCTGCTGCTCCAAGGGGAGGATTAGTGTCTTCATAGAAGAAGGATTGAAAATCACATAGAAAAAAAGGGCCAGCATTTCATGAAGAATTGGTTATGCTTCAGTAACAAGCTGGAATTTGTGTGCACACAGACAGGACATGCTGGGATCAGAGTAGAGAGAATGCAAGAAAATGTCACGAAAAGTACTACCCTGTTTTAAGAAGCAATAAATTAACACAACTTATACAGACCTGATTTGTTATAAGCACATTTCTTAAAGCCTGGAAAGTTTAATGCCTTTGGTGGTTTTTGAAATATGTTTCTAGCTGAGAAAAATGTGTTGGTATCCCTGATACCTGTAAAACAACAGTTTTTTTGTACTGTTATCCTTAAAAACTATCATGAAATTAATTATTTGATTTAAATGTTGTTTTTTATCCTTATTGAAATAAGAAAATTATAGATTCTCCATAGTTGTCAGTTTTCCTCATTTTTGAAGATTGGTAAGATTGCGGTTTTTAATATGGGTCAAAAAATGTATGTGATTTATTCTGTTTAAATTAATTAACCACTTGCCGACCAGCCGTCATCATTATACTGCGGCAGGTTGGCACGGCTGTGCGAATCGCTGCAGGTGTATGTCGGCCGCTTTAAGAGTGATAGGGGGCATGCGTGCGTGCCCGCGGCTCAACGCCGGAGCCAATGAGCGGAGCCGGTGGCCGCTCGCGTTTGCTCCACAGAGAGACAGAGCAGAGATTTGTGTATGTAAACTAACAAATCCCCATTCTGAGAGGGGAGTAGAGAGAGATCTGATGTTCCTAGTGATCAGGAACAGCGATCTCTCTCCTCCTCCAGTCAGTACACTCCCCTCACAGTTAGAAACACCTCCCTAGGGAACACTTAACCCCTTGATCGCCCCCTGGTGTTAACTCCTTCTCTGCCAGTGACATTTATACAGTAATCAGTGGATATTTTTAGCTCTGATTGCTGTATAAATGTCAATGGTCCCAAAATAAATATGTCAAAAGTGTCCGATCTGTCCGTTGCAATGTCGCAGATCGCTGCCATTACTAATAAAAAAATAAATAAATAATAAAAATGCCATAAATGTATCCCCTATTTTGTAGATGTTATAAATTTACTATTTCTACCAAAAATATGTAGACTACATATTGGCCTAAACTGATGAAGAAATTCGTTATTTTTTATTATTTTTTTGGATATTTATTATAGCAGGTGATCAAATACCACCAAAAGAAAGCGTTGAGAAAAAAATGATATCAATTTTGTTTGGGTACAACGTCACACAACCGCGCAATTGTCAGTTAAAGCGAAAAGGTGCCGATAATGGCTGACAAATTCATATTTAAATTCATGGTATTAATTAAAAAGTCGAATATAATACAATTATATATATATTTTTTTTTAAAACTGTCATTTTCAGTTTTTCGCCAAGTGCATCCTGCATTTTCGGTTTCAGTTTCAGCACCAAAATTTCCATTCGGTGTACCTCTATTGAAAAGGTTGTCAAAAAGTAAAATCTGCTAATAGTTAGATATACTTTAACCTCAACACAACCCAAAAATCTAACCCTTCAAGTGTACCTAAACAAAAAGAATAAAAATGTAATATAGAGCAGCTTACCAGACCTTAGATTTGGTGGCTGCAAATGTTTTCTTCCTTTTCAGACATGTTTCTTTATTTTCACCGGGGGATCCTCCCTAAACACAATTTCTGTGCAGTATCGCAAAAAAATTTTATTTTTAAAAAGAAACAGTTAAAGTGGAACCCCACCCAAACAACTAAGCACACAGTTGAAACATATACAGTATAATGTGAACTGTTGAACCTGTCACAATACTTTTAAAAATAGCTGTAAACCCCAAATGAATAACATTTAATATTCTCTCTCTCTCTCCCTCTCTCTTAAAAAGCAAAAATATGTAGAAGAATACATATTGGTCTAAACTGAGGAACTTTTTTGGGGGATATTTATTATAGCAAAAAGTAAAAAATATATATATTTTTTAATGTGAAGTATCTTCCTGAGCACCATAGGACAATTAGTGAAGTTACTACTGCACTAGTCACTGTTCTAAAGGCCTGTTGGAGAAAAACATGTTCCTGTGGACCTACAGTAAATCACCTTGTTTATACTTAATTAATTTATTAAACACGCATGGAATGTCACAAGTTAGAAATATATGGAAAATCACTAAATATTCCCTTTGAGAGGCCACGCACCTGTGCTTAAAGTGTTACTAAACCCACAACAGTAAAATCAGTATTTATATGCAGTAAAGCATGCTTGTTATACTCACTGTGAAACCTAAGCATTGTGTAAAAGGCTGCTTGATCTTGTAAGCACAGATCCTCCTCTTCTTCCACTGACTCCAGAACATGTCTGGATAGTACAGAGGCTTTGGAGTCAGGCTGCACAGTTTGGTGTGTATTGCTAGAGAGTTTTTTCTTTTTTCTTGGGAGAGTGCATGTGATCAGCACAGGGCCCATCAGCACTGTCCAGACAGAGGGTCAGGGGTCCTGGATCCTGATAGGATAGCTCAGTACAGTAAGGAAACTCCTCCTACAAGCTTTACCAGGAACTAATAGTCACTGCTGTATACTGCTTATGAGAAAAGGTATTTAGCAGTTTATATTTACTAAACTAATTACATTTCTATGTTCTGTGTACTGTGGGAGACCCAATATAGTGAATGCAGTTTCTGGGTTTAGTAACACTATAATGTGTAGTCAGAGGTACAGCTATCCTTCAACTTAAAATAAATTATATACAGTTCAATACCATAGTCTGAATAAAATCACCATTCTTTGTTTGTAGATGTTGCTGCAGAGGTGTTATACAATGCATGGAAGATGTCTTCAACTTGCACTTTGACCTCAACACATAAAATTAGTTATGCATTTGGGGTATTGGCATTCTGATACATCAGACTCAATACTACCATGCCACATCTGCATCATCTACAGCTAACAAGATACTTTCTCTTAATAATGGAAGCATAGAGAAAGACACAACATATTGCAACTACACAAAGCATTATCTTGCTATCATTTTCAGAATGCAGTTCACTTGCAGGCACCAATTTATGAGTGCAGAAAAGGACAACTAAACTAATAAGCAACATATAGGTTCACATACTGTACTGTATATGATGCAACACTAATAAAATCGAAAAGCTTCAACCTTTTGAAGTGGTGATAAAAAGAGAATGTGATCAGTTTATTCAAACCTATAAACCCCGAAGAGTTCTGTGGAAAATTGTTCATTTAAAAGTCACCACAAAAGGCACAAGGGCAGCCCTTACGATCATATGAAAAGAGGTTTAATCTCAAACTCTGGTTCTTTTCTATCACACCTGTGAAAGTATCAAATAGTCTTCCATGTGAACCAGTTATAGCAGATACAGTAGATTGCTTCAAGAAGGGCTGGATATTTTTCAAAAAAGAAAAAATTGATTGGGCTACCTACATGTCTAAAAATACATAGTAGATGCTGAACTAGGGATTTATCTAAATTCTACTAACTGTTTTTTTTAAGCCTTTGTATAAATTAGGGTTTGTGAGAAAAAACTTGATGGATATTGTCTCTGTTCTGTTCTCTTGCCCTCTATTTTGAATATGTGGAACTATAAATCCCAGCAATCTAAGCATAGCCTCTCAGTGCTGCAATCAATTTTTACAAAATAATCAGCAGCATAATCTAAAATTTTGTGATTGTACTTTACTGGTACAGATGGAACATGAGGGTAAAAAGTCTTATCACAAAATGTTGGTTTTAGCTATTAGGAAATATATGGATGTGGTAAATTGGTAAGCAGCCGGATCTCTTATAGTTAATCATAAAATAATCAGTACCAATAGTAATTGTAATCAACAAGCAAGAAGAGACTCACATTTGTCTATGAATAAAAGAGAATGTGAAATTGTCAGCAGTTAAGCAGGAAACTACAAATCATTGGAGCAAGTATGTTTTGTGCAGCTGACAACGAAGGTCAGCACTATGTCTTGATTTTCTGTCCCTGACGGTCTGTAAATTCTATATCTTGGATATATACAGAACAGCTATCTCTTACCCAGGACATCATCCCAAAACTGCCCAACAGGGGTTAGAAAGGGGCAAACAAGTATAGCATCTACCATTTGAAGAGTTTGGCATTGTGGAAACAACTTTTGCTTTCCAGCACATGTTAGTGGTTTGTAAAACTGTAATTCCCGGATATTACCTGGGAGTAGTGGTTAACTTCATAAATAGTTTTGAGAATTGGACTTCAAAATTTGTGACCTTTGTAGCAAACCCCTATTGAAATCTAATGGAGGGGATCATGTTATTAATTATTGACCATTTTTAGGGCTATTATGCAAGTTATTGTCAAATAAAATAAAAGTCAGGGAAGCTAGGCTCTGGCATGAACATGTGTACTAATACAAAAAGCAAAAAAAAAAGTAGTGAGGTTAATTGTAGCTGAGCAGTACCCTGAAATATCTATGGATTGCCTTGAATTCCTTGTGAGAATGTGAAGGGCACTTCCTGAAGACGTGTCATTGTCTAATCCATATTACTACAATATAACGCATTGTGAGAACATCCTGCCTCTGGTATGATGCTATTCTTAATTAATGTGAAGTATCTTCATGAGCACCGTGAACAATTAGTGAAGTTACTACTGCACTAGTCACTGTTCTAAAGGCCTGTTGGAGAAAAACATGTTTCTTGCTTTTTCTTACATTTTAGGTTCACTCAGGCAGGCCCTTGTACTATACAATTGTTGGTAGATCTGAAGAAGAATGTACAATCTAATTTTAATGTGTTTGGTGAGCTTTACTCACTAATAGTTTTATCTCCTCAATGCATTTAATGCATTAAAACCTACACTGATCTGTCTATCCAGCACCGTTGTCATCTACTACCATTGATATTAACAACAACCGTTAATTTCCATAATTTCCATTGGAAACATTCTTGTAAGAAAAATAGTAATACCCAAAAATTCAACTGGTATTTCTTTTTCAGTAACAGCAGAATAATTGTAATAATTGTCTTATCTTTGTTACTTTTGGTAATATAATTGAATTGTGCATGGCACACTACGTTAAAATTACTTTATCTATGTCTTTAAATTTGGAAATCAATTTTTTTTAGAATGAACAAGGTGCTTGCTTTAAAAGGATACTTTCACCTTTGGACACATGTTTCTAGAGTGGAACATGTAACATGTTCATGCTCATGCTTCAGCTCAAAGATCCAAGCCTTCTGTGTGAAAGCAGTACGAGGAAAAGTTCCCCATACCAGCTGTCACTTTTTGAAATTAAAGCGGCTCACACGGCCACATCATTCATTCACAGATTTCTGGGAATGAATCAACTACAAGTTCTGACACTCTTTGTGAATGTAGGCTTGTAGTTCTCAATGAACTACTATGGCGCTGTTGAGTACTCATTGATTCTTCCTGTCAGTGTGAAACTACCTTTCCATTCGATGTACGGGCAGACAGCTTACACTGACAGCCTGCAGGAGTCCTGCACTGCACCAGAGATCTGCTGATCACTGGTGCAATGCTTTATAGGCTCCTAAAAAAAAATAGTAAATCGTTTTTACCTGCAAAAAAATTATCATTTATCAATTTTTTTGGGAGATGTTGGCATTTTATATCTAAATATGCATTTAGATTTTTTTCTTTCCATGTGTCTGTGTGATAGCATTTTAACACACAACACTACATATTTCTCAGCCAGCTCAGCAAAAAAAATGCATTGACATTGTTCAATGGTAACTTTATAATAAAGATAGGATAAGTAATAATTTAGCGAATGCTAGCACTGTCAACACACTAGCAATAGAAAATAAGGACAAGGTTATATGGCCACTATAATGGGTTCAAGGCGAATCCTGCGGGTTGGAGATATACAGTTCTAGCAAATTTATGAGCATATTTGTTTGGGAGAATTTTTAAAACCATGATGCATTGCATGATCTTTGAATTATGTCCAGCAGGACTGGAAGGGCCAATAAGGTGTTTTTTGTTTAACCAGCCTCTCACTAAAAAAGAGAGACACAGAGCAGCCATAGAGCAATTGAAATAGAAGCTGCTGTAAAGAAAGCATAGGGAAAGCTGACAAACGGCATAGGGAGCAATTGGGGTCAGTTAAGAAAGTGTACATTAATTCTGATTGCCAGCTCTTTGGGCAATTAATCCCTTCAATTCCTTGTTGTTCTTATTATTGGGGTCTGTTTTGTCTTTCATTCAAGATAATTTTTTTCTGCTCTAACATTCATAGCAAATGCTTTTTAGAAAAAAAAACAGGCTATGGTTTCAGGGCTTGATATTTTTCAGTTTTCATTCAATTTACAGGTTTATTGGTTAATCTTTTTGTAGTTAGGTGATTTCTTTTGTGGATTTTTTGGGAAGGAAAATGTATTTTATGTTTATTTTATGTTGATAGAGCCTTTATTTTTGTTCTTGGAGTTGCCTTTTGTTTCCAGTACACTTCTGCATCATTTAAAGGAAAAATAAAAAAAGAACGGCAGCTAAACCACATCACATTCTAGCACTAAAATTCAACACACACCCCTATGATCCTAGTTTGATTACATTTTAGGCATACATTAGTTAGGCCTATTATCGCTAACTAAAATGTGTTATTTTAGCCTCCAGTATTTTTTTTCCTATTTTGCCTGATTAATACTGCCTTGGTGCTGACCAATTTTACACTGCTGTGTACTCTGGGGTCTCCTAAATCTTGAGTTTTAAAATTGCCTATATTCTCTTTCTTTAGCACATTTCAGCCAAGTCTCCATCTTTAAAATGTTCTACTGCTAACCAAATGTACACTGTTGTGCAATTTGCAGTCTCCCAATTTGTAATGAGAGCTTGACAGAAATTGCTCAGGGGCAGGGCAGTGAGAAAAGGGACAGCCACAGTGAACTGATAAAAGACATGGAGGAGCTCAGCTATGAGGAAATATTAAAGGAACTGAATTTATTCACTCTTGAGAAGAGGAGAATAAGGGGGGATATGATCAACATGTACAAATATATAAGGGGTCCATATAGTGAACTTGGTGTTGAGTTATTCACTTTACGGTCAACACAGAGGACAAGGGGGCACTCTTTACGTCTAGAGGAAAAGAGATTTCATCTCCAAATACGGAAAGGTTTCTTCACAGTAAGAGCTGTGAAAATGTGGAATAGACTCCCTCCAGAGGTGGTTCTGGCTAACTCAGTAGATTGCTTTAAGAAAGGCCTGGATACTTTCCTAAATGTACATAATATAACTGGGTACTAACATTTATAGGTAAAGTTGATCCAGAAAAAAAACGATTGCCTCTAGGGGGATCAGGAAGTGATTTTTTTCCCCTGCTGTAGCAGATTGGAGCATGCTCTTTTTTTTTTTTTTGCCTTCCTCTGGATCAACTGTGGGTATAGAATGGGGTATATTGGATTGTACGATATTTTTTATTTTTATTTATTTTTTTTTTTTATGGTTGAACTGGATGGACTTTTTTCGGCCTAGCTAACTATGTAACTATGTAACTACTAGCCAATTTCTGTCTGCTGGTTAAAGCTGGTCTATTATTATTTGAGAAAAACGCATGTGTCACTGCTAAAGCTTCCTGAAAATGCCTTCTTTGAAAACTGGAATGTATTAGTATGAGCTGCTGTATGTAAATCAAGCTAAATGTAAAATACAAAAAAAAAAAAAAAAACAATCCTGCAGCCAAATATGCTGCTGAGTACTCTGTCACTGAGAATGTCCGTGAGAATTGTACCTTTTTGTAAAATATACATATTTTTAAGGTATTGCTCCAAGAATGTAATCTAAAAGATTTGTGCATTTTAAATGTTACTCTCAAGAAGGCTTACTGCTGTATGGTATTTTTTTTTAAAGTGTTCTTCATTGATACATGTACGCCTTAGTAGTGTCCAGCTCTCAATGTCTTTTCTGACATCAGTTTGCCCATTAGCCCTAAAAAACTTCCAGAATTGAACAACAAGATTCACCCCATAGATGCTATGTTCAAGTTGGCTGAATTATAAAGAAGATTCACCAAGGCTTTGTCAAATCAAATTCAGGCAGATTCTCCCATCACTAATAAATTGTTGCTGTTAGTGACTGTACAACAAAAGAGAGATTGAAAAACACTGTTGAGCAATGCTGAAGACAGAATCCTCCCAACAGTCCTGGATTCTCCGGGGCTGCCCCAAATTTGATAAAAATCTTGCAATACCGCAGATCAATGCACTGTCCAAGCACAAGACTTCTCTGTCTGGCATCACTATTCTGTATAGCAGTACAGGCAGGGCCGGTACAAGGGGGGGCGGAAGGGACGGATGCCCTGGGCGGTACTATTTACTGGAGGAAAGGGGGCGCATGTGAAGTGCTGGCTGTGTGCTTCTAAAACTGTCTGACACACCAACCGCTAATACCTACACCTGAATGCAACGATGTGCCGAGGGCGCTCCTGCAACAGACCAGCGCTTCACTTATTCCCTCCCCTGTCAGTGGAGATAACCCCCCTTACAGGTACTTGGTATTCCCTGCCCAGCGTCTCACACACACTGAGAGGCTGGCCAGAGGCAAGATGGGAGCAGTGACATTGCTATGGGGGCAGACCACACCGACCAGGGTGACACCATAAAGAAAGCTGGCAAACAGTTGTAGTAGGATCTGTCAAGCCCCCCTCCCTCCACCCCCCATCAGTGAAGCTGTGAGAGCGGCGGTGTGACAGGGGAGAGGTGAGCTGCGGGATGTCAGAATGTTTCCCCACTCGCCCCCCTTTCTCCTGTCAGCAGTGCAGGAGGAGAGATAGCGTGGCTCATTCATTATGTTTGCCGCCTAGATTACTGCCCACTCTTTTTCCCTCCCCATTTGTCAAAACACAGGGCCAATCACAGCAGACTAGTGGAGCATCATGGGACATGTAGTCCCATAAGATCGGCGACCCATTGCTCTCCACAGGGAAGAGACTACAGCTCCCAGCATGCTGGGGAAAAAAGAGAGAGAGAGCCCGGGAACCCAGAAACAAGCTGGGGGAATGAGTGACATAATTTAACTGCTCCAAAAGACAGAAAGAGAGGAGTGTACTTGGGGGAAGCCAAAGTGAGAGCCACACTGCTAACCAGCACCACCAGAGAGAGCCACGCTGCTAACCAGCGCCACCAGAGAGAGCCACGCTGCTAACCAGCGCCACCAGAGAGAGCCACGCTGCTAACCAGCGCCATCAGAGAGAGCCACGCTGCTAACCAGAGAGAGCCACGCTGCTAATCAGCGCCACCAGAGAGAGCCATGCTGCTAACCAGAGAGAGCCACGCTGCTAACCAGCGCCACCAGAGAGAGCCACGCTGCTAACCAGAGAGAGCCAGGCTGCTAACCAGCGCCACCAGAGAGAGCCACGCTGCTAACCAGCGCCACCAGAGAGAGCCACGCTGCTAACCAGCACCACCAGAGAGAGCTGCGCTGCTAACCAGAGAGAGCCACGCTGCTAACCAGCGCCACCAGAGAGAGCCACGCTGCTAATCAGTGCCACCAGAGAGAGCCACGCTGCTAACCAGAGAGAGCCAGGCTGCTAACCAGCGCCACCAGAGAGAGCCACGCTGCTAACCAGAGAGAGCCACGCTGCTAACCAGCGCCACCAGAGAGAGCCGCGCTGCTAACCAGAGAGAGCCACGCTGCTAACCAGCGCCACCAGAGAGAGCCTTGCTGCTAATCAGAGCCACCAGAGAGAGTCACGCTGCTAACCAGCACCACCAGAGAGCCATACTGCTAACCAGCGCCATCAGAGAGCGCCACGCTTCTAATCAACACCACCAAAGAGAGCCCTGCTGCCAACCAGAGCCACCAGAGAGCCACGCTGCTAACCAGAGTCACCAGAGAGAGCCACGCTGAGCCACTACCAGGGTACAGACATGCTACACTACTGACCAGAGTCGCCCCGGGCAACACAGAGTGAGAAAACATCTAGCTGGAGGCAGTTTTGCTGGGTCTGGTAAGAGGGCCTGTAGGCCATTATCCTTTACTGATCCTAGGGACTGAGCCATTAGGAACTGCCTAACCTTCTATCCTCTAGCCCAATACTGCCTCTGCAGGCTAGAGGATAGCAGGTTAAGCAATTATTGACTGCCACAATGAGCTCCAATGCTATGCTGCTGGCCCGAAAATATTGTGTGCTTATGTTGTGTGTGTGTGTGTGTGGGGGGGGGGGCACAGTTTGCCAACCTCGCCCTGGGCACCAAATGACCTTGTCCCGGCACTGAGTACAGGGCAAGAGAAATGGCAACAAACATAAATTACTTAGCACCAGTCAGCCATTTAGTAGGTCTACTCTGTTTTTCTAACGTGTAACCATTCAGAAGTTCTGGGACTGCAGCCAATCAGGAAGCTCTGATACTCTCACATGATCCTTCCTGGTTGGCTGTAGTGTTAGAACGTCTGAATGGATACAAATTAGAGTGATGGAGTACATATACTAAACAGCTAACTGACTTCTGATTAATTGATTTATTGAAATGGCTGCAGACTGAATACAAGGACCCTGAGAGTTTGGTGAGATGGGGAGAACTGGGGGAGGAGGAGGAGGCAGACAGAGGGAACAGAACACAACTTTAAATACTTCACAGCAAACTTTATGATTGGCAAGTGTTCCTCAGCCCCTAACTGTATCTGTGTGTACACATGTGGCAGGACATGCACTATACTCTGTCACACTGAATCTCTGCGTATGCATGTCAGTATTTTTTTTATTTCTCCTTTAGGTTTATGTGACACTCTCATTTACAGCACAGTAATTGGGGTTTGTGTAAATTGGGCTTTAACAGGCATTTTTTATGCCTAGCGTAATTTCCTGGTGCTTTTCTATGCCCAGGGAGCTGCAGGTGCCACATACGGCCTGCTATACAAGCACATTTCCTGTCGCAATCATGGCAGGACACACTGGGTTGTGACTCCACCCCTACAACCTGATAGGACTGGTTAGCTATAAGTTGAGAGTTGAAAAGAGGACCACCTTGCCATTCTTTTTTTCCCCTCACCTGGTTAGGACTGGACAAACGGCTCCAGACCCCTTACTGTTCTCGCCCCAGTCAGGTTATGCCTCTCCTGGAGTCCCTACCTTTACAGTCTCCAAATGAACTAGATGGAGGGAACCCCACTCTGATGGTCTCAGTGGTTGATAAGTATACCTATACCATACAAGCCTTAAACAGGCTTAAAATGTAGGCAGTGACCTCCATTTATTCATCTCCATTTCTCTTTACTTACTTTTTACATCTGTCTCCAGCTCACCCCTCTTAAATCTATGTAGTGTTTTACACTGTATCTTCTTTTCAATACTTTCTCATGTCCTGGCTGGGCTCTCTGGTCCCATGGATCATTTTTCTCCTCCAACATGGCGGCCGCAGCTGTACTGAGAATGCGCGACCAGAAGGGCACAAGTTACAGATGCAAGATAAATAAATAATATTATACGAGATTCAGTAAGGGAATCAATTATGGAAGTGGCTGCTCCAGAAGCAGACAGACCAGGCCCAAGTACATCCTCAGCAGTTTCCCACTTAACTCAAAAATCTGAGGATTCCTCTGACAATGAAGGGTTAGAAGTATCCACAGGCTTCGACTTCACTCTAATAGACCAATTCACAAAATCGGTTGGAGGAGTCAAAGAATCGATCGGTTGGGAGGCGTCAAATGAAGGACCGTGCAAAACTTGGACATTTTCTCCAAATTTGAAAAAAGATCCAGAGACTTTTCCATTTATAGAGGAACTGGAGGATCTAATAAAAGACGAATGGCAGAAGCCGGAAAAGAAATCTAGCTTAAACAACAGACTTTCAAAAATATACCCACTAAAGGAAACAAATGTTAACCCTCTTATTTCAGCACCAGTAGTTGACGCATCCTTAATGTGTCTCGCAAGACACATAACACTACCTATTGAAGATGCAGTAACCTTTAGAGATGCACGCAATCAAAAGATCGACCTTTATCTCAAAAGATTTTTTTCTGCAGCAGGCGGTGCCTGTAGGCCATCTATTGCACTGGCGGCAGTAGGAAGAGCAATCACTAGCTGGTCCTCAAACGCTAAGAAGTTACTCGTGGAGGGAGCCGATCGGGAAAAGATAGTGCCCGCTCTGCAAGAACTCACTCTAGCCGGATATTTTGTGGCAGAAGCTTCGGTAGATATAATCAGGACATCAACAAGAGCCATGCTGGCCTCTGTGACATCAAGAAGGGCTCTATGGTTGAAGCCAGCCTCCAAAACAAACTGGTGTAAAATACCTTATGACGGAACAAACCTGTTTGGCAAAAAGCTAGACTCAGCTATCTCAAAAGTCACCGGCGGTAAATCAGGCCTGACACCTGACAGAAGGCCAAAGCAACAAGAAAGTCAAGTGCCATACAGAAGTAATCTACCTGAAAGGTACAGAGAAGCAAGCGCATACAGACCTGGAAAGGAGTTCAAGTGCAACTGGAGGAATACCCAATCTTCCTTTCTACGACTACAAAAAACAAAACCCACTAACACTGGAGATCAACAAAAATCCTTTCGAAGGCACGACCGTCCAACCTGCAACTGTAGGGGCCAGACTCAGATTTTTCTTGCAGGTTTGGATGGACTACATAAAAGATCCATGGGCAATATCCACTATTACCAGAGTCTACAAGTGGAGGTTCAAGAATAGTCCCCCCAGAGATCATTTTCAATCTACCAGGCCTCCATCTTCTCTACAAAATAAAAAAGTGCTGATCAAGTACGTATTCGAATTGCTTCAAAAGCAAGCAATCATGCAAGTTCCCCTCAATCAGAAAGGAAGAGGTTTCTATTCTCCTCTCTTCCTTGTAAAAAAGAAAATGGGAGACCTACACCCAGTCTTAGATCTAAAACATGAACAAGAAAATTTGTGTCGAATCATTCGAAATGGAGAGTCTTCAATCAATCCTGATGGCAATAAACATTGGAGATTGGATGCTGTTGGTCATTTTGTCAGATGCCTACTTGCACATCCCCATACACCCGACATTTCAAAAATTCCTTTGCTTCGCGGTGAATCAACAACACTTACAGTTCCAAAGCCTACCGTTCGGGATATCAACTGAGCCCAGAACATTTACAAAGGTCCTTCTTCCAGTGATAGCATACTTGAGAGAGAGAGGATTGAGGGTTCACCATTACCTCGACGATATCCTCCTATTGGCCAACAGCCAGCAGTCGCTCCTCCACCACCGAAAAATTCTGTTATCCACACTACAGCAGTTCAGATGGCTAATAAATTGGAAAAAGAGCAAGCTACAACCAACCCAAAGGATGATTTTTTTGGGGAACAGAATTACATACCAGAACCAACAGAGTGGAACTTCCCCAGGAAAAGATAAAACCTCTAACTCACAAAATGAGCAAACTAATGGCAGCAGTTCACCTTCCAGCCAGGGTGTGCATGAGTATTCTGGGGTCCACGTCAGCCACTTTCCCTATGATTCAGTGGGCACAGTGGCACACAAGAACATTCCAAAATTCATTCTTGACGCAGTGGGATGGAGTTTAAATGTGTCAGAAGATATATACATTATTACATTATTACATTATATTATATTCTTGAGACGGTGAAACAATCAATATGGTGGTGGGCTCGGACCTTCAACCTGAAACGTTACCGTCAAATTATTCCCCTTCAGCCAGAGATGATTACATCAGATGTTAGTCTAGACGGATGGGGAGCCCATTGCCGGGACCAAGCAGTTGACGCTTCAGACCGATAGGGGTAGTTTCGAACATATTGGAACTGAGAGCTGCCTTCCAATCTCTCCTAGCACATAGTCCACTTATCAGAAGAAAAAGTGTCTTATTACGGATAGAAAACAAAGTGGCAGTAGCCTACATACAAAGACAAGGGGAAACCAGAAGCACTCATGAGAGAGTGGGCTCAACTTTATTCGACGGACCTGAGAGCAGTTTACGTTCCAGCAACCCAGAACCGTTTGGTCGGATCTGAGCAGAACCTTCATTTCAAACAAGGAAGGGGCCCTGAGTTCCCAAGCTTTCTCTCTCCTAACACAAACCTAGGGAGTCCCCGACATGGAAGCAACACTGATGAATGCCAAATGTTCAAAATTCCTGGCGAGAATGATATATCCAACAGCAACGGGCATAGACTGCCTACACGATCCATGGAACTTCAGACTGGGATACATTTCCCCTCCAGTTCCATTAATAGCGAGATTTCTAGCCAGACTTTGAAGATCCACCTCCATAGTAATTGCAGTGATACTAGTCAAGGTGATCCACATCCTTTTGGATATCAAAACCACTATTGCTTCATAACTAACAGTTACCAGCCCAACTAGGAAGATGGAGAACCTTCTAATGATTCCCCACAGTCCAAAAAGAGGACAAGCAGCATTGTCACATACAATAGCCTTTTGGCCAGTTAAAACCATTAAGAAATCATACATTACACAACAGCTTCCAATACCGGAGGGCTTAAGGGCTCATGGTCTCGGCGGAAACCGTATGGTCTTCTAAGACAACATTCATGTTGCATTACAGTGTGGATCCCACGCAATTGACGACAGTAGAATTTTGGGAAAAAATTGTTCAAGCAAATTCCTCTGTATCTTATGAATAAAATGAATACTGTATAAGCACCCACCCGTATAGAGAGTTATTTCCCAGTGTGTGCTGCCATGATGCGACAGGAAAACTGAAAATTGTATACTCATCTTTCCGTAATTTTCCTTTCCTGACGCATCTAATGCTGTCCCGTTTAAGGCGATAGATATGGAGAATGGCAAGGTGGTCCTTTCTTCAACTCATACTTATAGCTAACTAATCCTATCAGGTTGTGGGGTGGAGTCACAACCCAGTCTGTGCTGCCATAAGATGCGCCAGGAAAGGAAAATTACGGAAAGGTAAGTTACGGAAAGGTAAGTTACGGAAAGGTGAGTATACAATTTTTCGTTTATTATACGCAGTCATGCTCTTGTAAATGCTGATGCTATTTTTTTTTTACATTTACCGCTACTTTCATAGTGTGTGCCATAAAAATGTTTTTAACACTGCAGTCCTCAACCAATTGCTGATGTTTCATTTGGCATTCCTCATGGCAGCCCTTTTATCAGATGTTTAGTACAGGTGGCATAGCATCATAGTCCATAACATTGGCTTGGCCTACTTTTGATCTTAATTAAAAGCTGAACTTTGGGCACAACAACTTTTATTTAAATGTAGTCCTCAATAGCCACAAAGGATATAAATCCACTTTGTGCTCATTAAATGCATTTGCAGATTCAGTTCTTGCCTTGCAAATAATGTGACATCATTACTGTGCATTGCCTGTAAAGAGATCAGAGCTGTGGGAGGGACCTAACAAGTCCACCCACTACAGGTGGATACAAGACTCATATTGCACAATGAGAGAGAGAGAGAGCAGCAGTGACTGGTCTTTACTACAGGACGCCCCTGCACAGAGGCAAAGTGTCACATTGGATCACTGCACATACACTATATTACCAAAAGTATTGGGAAGCCTGCCTTTACACACATATGAACTTTAATGGCACCCCAGTCTTAGTTTGTAGGGTTCAATAGTGAGTTGGCCCACCTTTTGCAGCTATAACAGCTTCAACTCTTCTGGGAAGGCTGCCCACAAGATTTAGGAGGGTGTCTATGGGAATTTTTGACCATTCTGCCAGAAGTGCATTTGTGAGGTCAGGCACTGATGTTGGACAAGAAGGCCTGGCTTGCAGTCTCCATTCTAATTCATCCCAAAGGTGTTCTATCGGGTTGAGGTCAGGACTCTGTGCAGGCCAGTCAAGTTCCTCCACCCCAAACTTGTTCACCCATGTCTTTATGGACCTTGCTTTGTGCACTGGTGTGCAGTCATGTTGGACCAAACTTTTCCTACAAAGTGGGGAGCATGAAATTGTCCAAAATGTCTTGGTATGCTTACTCCCTAAAGGAGTTGTAAAGGCAGAAGTTTTTTTTATCTTAATGCATTCTATACATTAAGATAAAAAACCTTCTGTGTGTAGCAGCCTCCCCAGCACCCCCTAACAGATTGCGAGCCAGGCCTTCTCATGCAATATTAGTGCCTGTCCTCCCAAATGCACTTCTTGAGGAATGGTCAAACATTCTCATAGACACACTCCTAAACCTTGTGAACAGCCTTCCCAGAAAAGTTGAATCAGTTATAGCTGCAAAGGTTGGGCCAACTCAATATTGAACCCTACGCACGAAACTGGAATGCCAATAAAGTTCATGTTAGTGTAAAGGTGTCCCAATACTTTTGGTATCTGGGAGAAATACACAAAACACACCAAGATGAAAGTAAGAATATACAGTACATATTTATCTCTTGCCTGTAGTGGCAAACTATTACATAAAAAAAACACCTCTCAGATGGGAAGAGTCAAGACAATTAAAATTATACCGTTGAAATATGTATTTTAATAGCATATCCTATTTATTACACTAAATAAACATATTTTTATTGTAGGTGTTTAGGGTCTGTCTGAATTTATACATTACAAAGTAAGACTTGGACCTCTCTGACAAACACAGGAACTTCCATGGTTTGTCTAGACTGAAGTTTTGAACTTTGACCTTATTGATCACATGAAGTGTATGAGAACAGTAGCTATGTCCAGCTGGTTGTCATTATGTTTAATCTCACGTACACGTGTTTTCTCAACAGGAAGTACCCATGTATTCATACTGTGAAAACCTTACATACGTTCCTCTAATGTAAACAAATAGCTCACATAAAAATTAGAGAGAAATAGTATGTCATCTGTCTGCCTGTGTTATATTGCAAGGTAAATGTTAACAAGGATTTTGAAAACTCTAAAAACCAGTGAGCTAATATGTGAAATAAATTGTAACAGGAAATGAGTTCATCACAATCCAGTGGGGCACATTAGGCATATTAGGAGAAGATGCAAGGAACTACAGACTATTTTATGGCGGGTTCTCAAGCAGTTCTAAATTGATAATAGCTTACATTTTAATACCTTACACCACTAGGTAATGAGGGTTATGTATTCACTATGATGTACAGCTGAATCAGGGGATACCTGGGACAGGTGCCAGCGGGCATAACGTTTCGCTTAACAGCATCATTTTTGTTATAACAAATGCCCCCCTCAAAAAAAATGTTCAGCTTTAAGTTTGGAAATAAATTGCTGTTAGAACTAATGCAGCCCAAACATTAGTCAACTTTTTCCTCTCAACAGGCTGGTTAAATGGAAAAAAATAAATTGATTCCCCCATCTACACACACTGCTGAGTTATTGTATTCTGATAGTAGGGAGATTTCCCCACCATCAGAATACACAGATTCTGTGCTATAGTTGGTGGCACTGATCAATCAGAAAAAAAATGACAGAATGGCTGTACAGAAGTCGATCAATAGACTTCTGTACAACCCGCCTGCCCATACATGGATCGAAATGTAACCAGTCCCTGCTGAAGCGGCCAAATTTCGATCCATGTATGGCAGGCTAAAAGCAGTGAAGTCTTTTGTACAGTCTTATTTACAGTTTTGTATACTGAGTATGAAAATAAATTGGAAGCTTATAAGACTAAATTAGAATAAAGATTTTAACGTAAATGCTGAAATTAAGATTTTAACTCTTACCCTTTTCCAGCACTGAACTTCAACCTTTAGCCCTCATACCTAACCTAACACTTAAAACGCTTGTAAGCTTTATGCGGCGTACACACGATCAGACACACCCCGGACTTTCCGCCGGAGTTTTGGCCAAAGTCCTCTGGACTTTTGAAATGAACGGACTTGCCCACACACGGAGGAAAGTCCGTTAATTTAGAATGTGACTCCAGGTAGACGGGACTAGTGAAGGAGGTGAATGCCGCCGCCTCGATCGGCGACATTGACACCTCGCTAGCCCCGTCACCTGGTATGGATTTAAAGGGGAATCCCTACGCTGAAAAAAAAACGGCGTGGGGGTCCCCCCACATCCATATCAGACCCTTATCCGAGCACGCCGGCCAGGAAAGGGGGTGGCGACGAGCGAGTGCCCCCCCTCCTGAGCAGCACCAGGCCGCGTGCCCTCAACATGGCGAGTGCTCTGGGGAAAGGGGGGCCCTGCGCCCCCCCCCCACCCCAAGGCACCTTGTCCCCATGATGATGAGGACAAGGGCCTCTTCCTGACAACCCTGGCCGTTGGTTGTCGGGGTCTGCGGGCGGGGGGCTTGTCGGAATCCGGGAGCCCCCTTTAAAAAGGGGGCCCCCAGACCCCGGCTGCCCACCCTATGTGAATGAGTATGGGGTACGATGTACCCCTTCCCATTCACCTAAGGGAAAAAAGTGTAAATTCTTCCGTCTTGGGTGTCTTCTCGCCGGACTCCTCTGCTATCTTTTGCTCTTTTACTAGCTCTTTCACTAGCGGAAGAGCCCGGCTTTCTTCTTCGTCGCCGCCGCCATCTGGGAGTCTTGTTCCGACTTCGGGGGTCTTCGGGGGTCTCTTCTGTTCTTCTTGCCGGGCCTCCGCTTTCTTCTTCCAGCTCTTTTACGAGCGGTGGCCCAGGCTTCTGTCGCCGTCGCTGTCGCCTTCTGCTTCTTCTTTTTCTGCTTCTTGTTCTTCTTTCTTTTTCCGATGTTGACTCGGCGCTGTCTCCTCTTCTAATGGCTCAGACGCGTTGTGCTGTGACTTATATAGGGACAAGGGGCGGGTCACCGGCTCATGTCACATGGTGACCCCGCCCCCTTATGATGTCACAGTCCAGGAGGATTCTGGGACTGTTACATCATAGGGAGGCGGGGTCACGATGTGACATGAGCCGGTGGCCCCGCCCCTGGTCCCTATATAAGTCACAGCACAGCGTGTCTCTGCCATTACGACCAGAGAGAGCATCGTGTCAACATCGGATGAAGAAAGAAGAACAAGAAGCAGAAGCAGAAGGCGGCAGCAACAGCGATGGCGACGGCAACAGAAGCCCGGGCCACCGCTTGTAAAAGGGCTGGAAGAAGAAAGCGGAGGCCCAAGAAGAAGAGCAGAAGAGCGGGACAAGACCCCCGAAGACGGAACAAGACCCCCAGACGGCGGCGGCGACGAAGGAGAAAGCCGGCCCTCCTCCGCTAGTGAAAGAGCTAGTAAAAGAGCAGAAGATAGCGGAGGAGTCCGGTGAGAAGACCCGCCAAGACGGAAGAAGACCCCCGGAGCTGTGCAATAAAGTATTTAAAAAAATTGTGTTGTTTTTTTTATTTACACTTTTTTCCCTTAGGTGAATGGGTAGGGGTACATCGTACCCCATACTCATTCACATAGGGTGGGGGGCCGGGATCTGGGGGCCCCCTTATTAAAGGGGGCTCCCGGATTCCGATAAGCCCCCCGCCCGCAGACCCCGACAACCAACGGCCAGGGTTGTCGGGAAGAGGCCCTTGTCCTCATCAACATGGGGACAAGGTGCTTTGGGGTGGGGGGGGCGCTCGCTCGTTCGGGCCCCCACGCCGTTTTTTTGGGCCTATGGATTCCCCTTTAAATCCATACCAGGTAGACGGGGCTAGCGAGGTGTCAATGTCGCCTATCGAGGCAGCGGCATTGGATTCCTTCACTATCCCCGTCTACCTGGAGTCCCGTTCTAAATGAACAGACTTTCCTCCGTGTGTGAGGAAAGTCCATTCATTTCAAAAGTCCCGCGGACTAGCACACAGACGGTGGGATTGTCCGCCGGACTGCCGAGTCTAGGGGACAATTTTAAGTCAAAACTTAAAACTAGGTCCGCCGGACTTTTGGGAGGAAAAAGTCCGCCGGAGCCCCACACACGGTCGGAATGTCCGGCGGACTCTAGTCCAGCGGACAATCCCGCCGGAAAGTCCGATCGTGTGTTAGCCCTCACAGCTGTGACATTAGAGTGCTGGAGGGCTTCGTTCCAAAGTGAGTATTTCATAATTTTTTTAACCTCCGCAGTTTACAAACGCTTTACATTGATACTAAACAATATCCTTACGCCCCAGAAAGAATCCATACACATTCACTATTTAATGGCCCTGTAATCTATTTTTAAAATAATAATTACTTAATATGTTTTTTTCGCCTCCATGTAACAGCAGCTTATGGGACTAAAATAGAATAAAGATTTGTCAAATAAACACTGAAATTAACCCATAACTGTTATCTCAAACACTTAACCTCAACCTTTAACCTGACTCTAACACATAACCCTCATCTTAACTTAACATCAGTGACACTAAACAATATAGTTATTCTCCAGAAATAATCTATACACATCCACCCTGTAATCTATTTTCATGCAATAGTTTCTTCCTGTGTTTTTTGCATCCTTGTAACATCTTCCATGAGCTCCAGAACCTCACCATTTCCTCTCACTTCTGTTTGTTTCGAACAAGCAGTGGAATTTAGCTGTGGTTATGTGAACTTCTACAGTATCTCACAAAAGTGATTACACCCCTCACATTTTTGTAAATAGTTTATTGTATCTTTTCATGTGACAACACTGAAGAAATTACACTTTGCTACAATGTAAAGTAGTGAGTAGGGATGAGCCGAACACCCACCGGTTCGGTTCGCAGCAGAACATGCGAACAGGCAAAAAATTTGTTCCAACACGCGAACATTGTTGTCTATGGGACACGAACATTAAAAATCCAAAGTGATCATTTTAAAGGCTTATATGCAAGTTATTGTCATAAAAAGTGTTTTGGGACCCGGGTCCTGCCCCAGGGGACATGTATCAATGCAAAAAAAAGTTTTAAAAACTAACGTTTTTTTGGGAGCAGTGATTTTAATAATGCTTAAAGTGTAACAATAAAAGTGAAATATTCCTTTAAATTTCATACCTGGGGGGTGTCCTATAGTATGCCTGTAAAGTGGCGCATGTTTCCCGTGTTTACAACAGTCCCTGCATAAAATTACATTTCTAAAGGAAAAAAAGTCATTTAAAATTACTCGGCTATAATGAATTGTCGGTCCCCTCAAATTCCATACCCTTACCCGGTGGTTGTGGGGGTCTGTGGGGGGGGGGGGCTTATCGCAAATCTGGAAGACCCCTTTAACAAATGTACCCCTACCATTTCACAAAAAAAGTGTGAAAATGGTAAAAATGACATGACACGGCTTGGGGAAAAGTCCTTTAGTAAAAAATAAAAAAATAAAACTGTCCCACAAAGTCTTCTTCTTCTTCTCTTGCTCCAAAAAACAGCATGCCCCCACCAATCCGCCTCCAGCTCCTTTATAACTGAGGGCGGGGCCACACGGTGATGTCGCCAGGTGACCCCGTCCCTCTCTGACACACGGGGACATCCCTATGGCTTCCCAGTAGCGTCAGAGGTGGGCGGGGCCACCCAGGGGGCCACTCTGACACTACGGGGGAAGCCATAGGGATGTCCCTGCGCGTCAGAGTTTATGTCTCTGTGCACGTGCTGATAGCACACTACAAATCCCATAGTCCCTAGTCCATTTCGGGACTGAGCAAAAGAGGGTGGCTCTGTTCCTACATACATGGAGACCATGGACCATGGAGAACAAATGTAGCCACCTCCAACAGTCAGATCACAGCAGCAAAAAAAGGAAATTTGAAGATTTTATTTTTTAAAACAGAGTTTAATGTGACTTTAACCTAACTAAAAGACATATCCCTTAACACAACATTTAACTTCTCATTAAATTTCCTTCAACCTCAGCCTAAACCTAATTGTACCCTTTACACTTAGCCTAGATCCCCTAACCCTTGACTCCAATGCTTACTTATACTCTAACGTAACCTAATCCTTAAATTAACCACTGCAGCGTATTTACCTCAACTAATTACCAAATCACCAACACTGAAAGCTACCAATCAGGAATAGTCTCTTACAACACTGAGGTCTCAGTGCTGAAAAAGTCTGATCCACGTTTTGGCCCGCTTTGTAATGTGTACAGTGTGTTGCCAGCTATACAGGTAGAAAGATTTCTGCTTGGTTATTAGACAGGACGGTCAGTGTAGCTGCGTAAGACCTTTCCTGTAAAAGATTACATTTGTTACAGACTCAGTTCAGGTTGTATCTGCCAAGATCAGCTCTGTATTGAAAATTCAGAATAAACCCTTTTCAAACTGTTATAAACCCTTACATATTTCTAGCAAACTTTTGCATAAAAATAGGGATTTTGGTTCACATATATTGCGATAAATGTTCAAGCTGGCCAAATGAGTCAAATTACTCTCTGGTCAGTCCCTATTCTACTCTGCAAGATGCCAAATACTTGCTTATACCATACTTTAGTTGACATTTAGTACTAGTATGAGGCAGACAAAAACTGTTGGAGGACAGCTACTGACTCAGTTCTGGTCACTGACCTGCACTATGCAATAAAAATGGAGAGGAAATGTCAAATAGCTTACATACTGTATACTGTATGTAGCACTGACCCCCGAAAGAGCTGCTGATTTGAATTGGGCCTGCACTCTACCAAGAAACCCCACTAACTTGACTCAATCCCCTTGGCACAGCTGTGGTGCAATGTAATACAGTGCAATATAAACAATGTAAAGTACCTGTATCGTACCCTCAGGATCCACTGGCTTCATCTGGTGTGGAAAAACAGCACGCCACGAAACTGGGTACTTAACCAGAAATATTTTTACTGCAGGTATATTAAAGCAGGTGGTTACAGAGATTGCACTGTCATCCCAACGTAGGATGTCAGTACAATATATAAAAACAGACAAATACAATATGAAGGATATATATATATATATATATTCTATGTATCTAAACCTGGGAGCTCCCGCTATTTTAAAAGTAATACGTGAGGCCTCACTAAAAGTACTTTCTCCACTTCTTCTTTCTTCGCTAGCTTAAAGTGGTTCCTCAGGTATTTGTAATCCAAAAGGTAGGCGAAAAGTTAACTTAGGGTGCTCTGGGTATAACTGCAAGTACTTATACACAATGCTTGGGCACTAACATGAAGTGGGCCCCAAGCCTGCTCAGTGTCAGTTGCTCTGGTGCTCCTCCGTGGAACTACTGATTCCAGTGGAGCCTGCAAATGAGTCTAACTGTGTGCAGCAAATTAACAAACGGTGGGCCGTAACCCGCTACCCAACTGGATCGGAGTTCTGGATGATGACTTTGATCCGGCAACTGTAGCTTGCTTCTGTATCAGCTGGGCAGATGCTCCGTGTCACTCCGCTGACTGGATCCGGGCCTCCGATACTCCGACAAGCGTCTCTGGGCCTCGTCAATCTGATCACCAGCTCTCAGGCTCCGTCAAATCACCTAGCAAACAAGCAGGTTTGCAATCCGAGGTGACTGTCTGTAGCTGTCTCCCAGAAACCTCCTCAGAGATCCGCACAGGCAGGCAACGTGATCCCAAGAGACCAAATATGGCCGCTGCAGTTCTTTTTATACCCTACCCAGCATGCACTGCATCAGAGAGTATTCATGGGTAGGTCACACAGACTCCTGGGTAACAAGGTCAACCTTCTGAATCAACATAACAGTACTTTCTGTAAAAGTCTTTTGTGCTTGTAATAACCATATCAGTGCATTACCAGATTTGGTCACTAGATGGCTCCAAACACTGAACCATAGCAATGTCCACAGATTTAACATTGACATATACATAGCCACATCAATATGCAAGTATGTCAGCGCTACATGTATATAACACATCACGCATAAAAGGGGCTCACGATCTCCATGTTTGCGTCACTCTTTTTCCTTCCTTTCCCCTTTTCTCTTCTTTTTCTTTCCTTTCCCTAGCCTTCCATATTTATTCATGCTTCTTCCCCCTCATGGGTCAATGTGATGACTGCCCCATTATGCTCAAAGTACACAGTAGACATTTTTTAAGAGGGGGACTCTCCTCTTTTACACTTGTTTTTTGATACAATGCTGGGCTACTGAATGTTAGATAAAACTTTGTGGTTTCTTATACGCATGATCTTGAATATCCTTCTCCTTCTCATGAATCTAATGTCCTATTTGGATTTACTGATATTGTATTAGTGTACTTTTACATTTTCTTGCCGGTTTTGTTGCATTGTATACTTGGTTGTCTTGTATATGAATACTGTCTTTGACCTGTATGTTCTGAGACCCTAATAAACCTTAATAAACAGATTAAACATGTTAACACTAAAAATGATAACATAAACCCTTTGCACACTGCTACACACCAGTATATAATTCCAGAAAACCTTTGCATAAAAACAGGAATTTTTGTTTATTCATGCAAACGTTTGGTACCTCCTTCCAGCAGCAGGCTGAAGCAATCAACCCTGTAGGCTTAGGAAAAATCTATAGGACCCAGAAAAGGAAAAAGAAAGCTCAGCAACACAATCTAAATGTATTACAGACATAACTTAATTAGGCAGAAACACTACACATGCATAATCTAGCTCTAAAACAATTGGATACCTGCTTCTTTGGGGAGAACTTAATACATTATATGTACTGTATTACTATTTCATGTTTACTCCTGATTTCATTGTCCTAACCACTTAAACTCAGGAAGGATTTACCTCCTCCATGATCAGGGCATTTAAGGGCACTATTTAACTGGCAATTGCGTGGTCATGCAACATTGTACCCAAATTTGTTATATATCATTTTTTTCACACAAATAGAGCTTGCATTTGGTGGTATTTGATCACCACTGAGGTTTTTTTTTTTTATTATTATATAAACACTAAAACTTTTCTGCTATAAAACATATCCAATAGAAAAATATTTTATTTCTTTGTAAATTTAGGCCAAAATGTTTTCTGCTACATGTCTTTGGTAAAAAAAAAATCCCAATAAGTGTATACTGATTGGTTTGCGTGAAAGTTATAGCATCTACAAATGATGGTATGTATACTGGAATTTTTATATATATACACCGTATATATTTTTTTACTTGTAATGGTGGTGATCAGCAACTTAAAGTGAGATTGTGAAGTGGTGCAGCGGGCAATCTGACACTAACTAACACTGGGTGCGAACTTACTAACTGACACTGACATCACCAGTGACACTAATACAGTGATCAGTACAAAAAATCAAAAAAGTAACTCAAATGCTTTTTTGTTATCAACATATTAAAAGTATATATACTAAACATTATACCTTACTTCTGATGACCATATACAAGTTACAAGGCTTATTGAGTTGCAATATAAGACCTTATAGCTAAAAATTCAATATCGTAGGAGCCCAACTCACAGTATTGTTACTGTAGTGGGGCCATTGGAGAAATATATATATTTTCTACATAAAACTTTTTTAATCATGCTGTTCCTTTAAAGGGTATAAAATTCAGTTTCTGGCAACTGCTCAGAATGTTCAGCCCAGTCTCAACAAATGAGCCAGAAACATGGTGATCATTTCAAGATGGTGAATAATAATGTCGAAGCAGGATTTAATATAAACAGTTTCCTCCATGGTATAACAAGACACTGATAATAGAATGACTGCTGTAAAAGCAGGAAGTATAACAGCTATGTGCACATGCATCTGAGTGTTTTCCTATACATTGACAGATTAATGGAAATGATGGATCTGGGGAATGTAAAGGAGATATTTAGCTTACTATGTGAAACATATGATCTTATGGGAGCTGCATAGCAAACTGGAAAAAAAATGACACAGCATGAGCTAGGAAACATAAAACATTCCTAAACTATTATTATCTTACTGCAGACTTAGCAACACATGGCCATCTCCACTTATTTGTATATACAAATCTGGCTGTTACAGTCTGAGAAATGACAAGAACAGTATGGTTGAAACTTGTGATACATCTTTACAAATGAAACAGTTCCCATGGAAATGGACATACATTGCCTGGGCCCAAAGGTGCTGGAGGCCTCTGTGAAAGGAAGTACATCCCATGTATAAGAAAGATATTACATAGTTTATTCTATACAGAGAACATGCCATCTCTGCATTTTTTCACCTCTACACATGAGTACATTCGTCACAGTGAAAACTGCCATATTTGGTAATAGATTCTGAATTTATAACAAAATATAGGAGTTCTATTTACATACCTCTCAACTTTCTAAAATGATAAAGAGCACACAGTATGCAAGAAAAAGGAAATTTCCCCTCCATGTCTCTGGTTACATGGTCCACAAAGATCTAATATACAGAAAATAATTTGGCTTAACCATATAATGGCTTTTTTGACCTCTATTTTTCCTACATATTGGCTTTTCAAAATAACAAATGCAGTAATATAAGAGGTTGAATAAACATTTTAGTGCAGCATGACACTTTTAGTAGTAAAACAGTAATTTAGTATTTGGATGTACACATCAGACCAGGAAGAGGGACAACAGAGGCTGCGCAAGGGACAGAGGGATTTGGACTTAAAAGAGGCAAAGTCCTTCCAAATCAGGGACAGTTGGGAGCTATGCATTTATCCAGTAAGAAAACACGGAAACATTACCTATCAAATACTTACCATAATTTTCCTTTCCTGATAGACTCCATGGCAGCATACGTGTGGGTTAACCCCGCCTCCACTTCTCCCCTATAGGACCCTTCTCCCATAAATCTTTGCTCCAAGCCAGTGGCCATGTTCCGTAACTAGCCTACTCCAGACATTTGGGAGGGAACTCCTGCTGCAATGGAGTCTAGCAGGAAAGAAAATTACGATAAGTATTTGATAGGGAATTTTCAGTTTTCCTGGCAGACTCCATGGCAGCATACATGTGGGAAATAACTCGCCGTACACACCAGGGTGGGCAAAATGCTGAGCAAAGAAAGTTTAACACTGTCAACCGACAGTACTTGTAAACCAAAATTAACTGAAGATAGGGCAGCTGGTGCAAAACAGTAATTGGACACAAAAATGTTTATAGAAGACCAGGAAGCCACCCTGCAAATTACTTCAGGAGCTACATGACGCAAAGCTGCCCAAGATGTAGACCCACTCCTGGTCGGGTGAGCAGACACTACCTCCAAAAGAGCCTAGCCCTTGTGAGCCTAATGGATGACCTAGGAAATCCGTGTTTCATGTGATGTAAGTAAAGACAGCATAAGCCATTACTGTACAGAAGCCATGTTCATTGAATAATAACTAGCAGGAACAGGAAACACCACACAGGAAGTAAGTACAACAGAGATGCACCATACAGTTGCATTTAAAGTAACATAACATACAGTATCTCACAACAGTGAGTACACCCCTCACATTTTTGTAAATATTTTATTATATCTTTTCATATGACAACACTGAAGAAATTACACTTTGCTACAATGAAAAGTAGTGAGTGTACAGCTTGTATAACAGTGTAACAGGGGGGTCAGCCTGTCAGTGCTCAGACCATACACCGCACACTGCATCAAATTGGTCTACATGGCTGTCATCCCAGAAGGAAGCCACTTCTAAAGATGATGCACAAGAAAGCCTGCAAACAGTTTGCTGAAGACAAGCACACTAAGGGCATGGGTTACTGGAACCATATCCTGTGGTCTGATGAGGCCAAGATAAACTTATGGTTGGTTCAGATTGGTTCATATTGGTTCAGATGATGTCAAGCGTGTGTGGCGGCAACCAGGTAAGGAGTACAAAGACAAGTGTGTCTTCCCTTCAGTCAAGCATGGTGGTGGGATTGTCATAATCTGCATGAGTGCTGCCAGCACTGGGGAGCTACAGTTCATTGAGGGAACCATGAATGCCAACATGTACTGTGACATACTGAAGCAGAGCATGATCCTCTCTCTTCGGAGACTGGGCCGCAGGGCAGTATTCCAACATGATAATGACCCCAAACACACCTCCAAGACAACCACTGCCTTGCTAAAGAAGCTGAGGGTAAAGGTGGTGGTCTGGCCAAGATGTCATCATGGAGGAGTGGAAGAGGACTCCAGTGGCAACCTGTGAAACTCTGGTGAACTCCATGCCCAGGAGGGTTAAGGCCGTGCTGGAAAATAATGGTGGCCACACAAAATATTGACACTTTGGGCCCAATTTGGACAATTTCAATTTAGAGGTGTACTCAATTTTGTTGCCAGCGGTTTAGAAATGAATGGCTGTGTGTTGAGTTATTTTGAGGGGACAGCAAATTTACACAGTTATACAAGCTGTACACTCACTTCTTTACATTGTAGCAAAGTGTAATTTCTTCAGTGTTGTCACATGAAAAGATATAATAAAATATTTTCAAAAATGTGAGGAGTGTACTTACTTTTGTGAGATACTGTACATGACAATCCGTGCCACAATCGCCCTAGATGAGGCACGTTTCTTTGTCCTTTATGGCAAAAGAATGAACAGGCGTTCTGAAGCCTGAAGGAAGCTGCAGCTTGTAGATATGACTTTAGAATATCTGAGGGATTCCCAAAATTGAAGGAAGGTACTGCTGGAAGTCAAATCAGGATTCCCTGTTTACTAGACATGCGCTTTAACCAACTAAGCCACAGCGCTCTTTTTCCCACGCAAGTTAGAACTCTAAGGTTGGCAGAACAATTTCTTGGCTCCCATGAAAACTGGTGCACCCTTGGGAATTGAGTCAAGCATAGGTAACAGCACCGCTTGACTGGAAAGAAAGTAAGAAAGTTCTCCATGACCAGTGAACCAATCTCTAAGGTTATTTATGCCAATGTAATAACCGGGAAAAGATTAACTTAACAGAGAGGCCTCTAACGGAGACAGCCCTAGAACACTCTGCTCCAAGATGCAACCGTGCTAGACATGAATGTAGAATTGTACTCAGTGGCAGAAGGCCTGACCTGAGGTGAAGTTGAACCGGCTTCCAGAAGCTGAACTGTGCTAGCAAAGGGAACCATGACCTAATTTTCCGATAAGGCATCACTCCCACTAACACCACAACCTCTGTTCAGAGTCTTCGTATAAAACCTGAGGTTGACCAGGACTGGAAGAAATGCATAGGTCCTACTGCATTTCCAATGATCCATCAGGGCATCTGCACCTGAAAACCTCCACATGTAGAGGCCATTCGCTGTGGACTCTGGAAAGAAAAACCTTAGAACATTTTGGACTCTGGGAACATACGCCGCTGAGACCAAGACATTATTGGCTCTGCTTCCTGTAACAGAGAACAGGCTGTGAGTCCCCAGGCTGTCTTTAACGTAGGAGACCATCGTAGTGTTGACTAACCTAAGAGCACTGACGCTCTCTTTGTTATATGGCGAAAGGCCTGAAATATGCTTCCTGACTCCCACTGCTGGAGAAACTTCCAGAAAGGCCCCCTTCTCCAGCTTCTACTTGATCCTCGGATCTGTAGACACTATAGTGCTAATCCTTTTAGACACTGAAAGGGGTGCAGGGGGGAAGAAGACCAGGCCAGGAGTATTCAGATCCAAAACATTGGGATCCAGAACCAAGGCAATAATCCCAAGATTATATTTAACTAAGCCCAGAGGCCCACAATAGACTGAGCGGGCTCCAGGTGTCTCCTTGCCAGATTCAGCAGCCAGCTGAATTTGAGGAGCATAGAAAAGGCCTGAGCACTGGGCTTCAGCAGCCACCCTCTGTCTTGGGACAGTAGGACAAGGAAATCCACTTAACTAGACAGGCGTATGTCTCTTGTTTTGATAAAGACTATAGCAACCAATAAGCCCCTGAAAACACACAGGGTGATGTTGAAAGCCCAAATGGCTGGAGCTGGGATTGGTCTTGACCTACAGTGAACCGAAGGAACTTCTACAATGGGCACATGAAGGTAAGCATCTTTAAGTCTATTGGAAACAAGCCAGTCACCTGGCTGGACCCCCTATGAAGCAGGGACGATGTTTCCACCTTGAACTTCTCCTTTGCTGAAATTTTTCTCCGCAAACTGTTCCTCTTCATGACCATAAGAGGGGCGAGCACCTGCCCTGAAATCTCTCGCATTCAGAGACTGGCACAGCAGCACTTTGCGACACCAGCGACTTATGTAAGCATGAGTATTTGCTTTCTTTACATCAGTGTGAGGCAAAATCCATGGAAATGAATCAGAGAAGATGGAGGACTTCTGATGGAACATGCATGTCCCGAAAGGACCACTTTGATGCCCCAATAGTCTGAAGCCCAGATCTTGAAATCTAAGTTCAAGCTTTTAGCATACTACTAAGAGGATATTAGGTCACAAATGCAAAATAGGATAGTAAGGCAATGGTTAAAGAGCCCAAAAAGAGTACCCAAGTCAGCAAGGAAAGGAAAGGGTTAAACCCACCCTCTCATACCTGCTACACCAGGGCTGGTCACACGGTGTGGCAGTGATACATCCACAGTGTGAAACTGCACAGGTGATCAAATCATAGCAGAATCACACAGAGACAGCATACAAAGGTGTTACTGCAGAATATACCTTGTGATAATTACCCACAGAACTTTGGGAAACTGCTGTAAGCTGCCTACAGAGAAATCCCTATATCCACAGTACTGACCACCGATTGAATATCTCCACTTAAATGATGCCCCAACTGCTCGCAGCGCACATGCGCTGGGCCCCTGGGCAGGAGTAACCCAGGGACGCCCGGCCGGAAGAGCAGCTGTGAACCTAGTGTGACATAATATTCAATGCTTTGGGGCTTGTTAGTTGCAGGAGCTATTTCCTACAGTCCTAGGCTTCCTGACAACAACAGAGACCACAATGGGTGCTGCCAACAAGGTGGGGGGGGGGGGGGGGTGCAACACAATCTAGAGCTACCTGGATCACTTTTATCTAAAATCTCTTTGCCGGCTGGGAACTTGGTTTAACCCCATGTTTACCATAACATTTATAAACGTACCTTAGTAGACAAGGGATTGAATATGCATTGAACACCCTGCCCAGGGAATGATTCACGAAACTGACTAGTAGTAGTAACAATACACAATTTTTGGGACTGTTTCCATAACAGTCAACTTTTTATGTAGGAAAGGTGAAATGCCAACCACCAATGCAACCAACTTGAACACTAGTATTCTTAATCTCAGCCACAGAAGCTATATGAATTCAAACACTTTAAGTCCAGCCATTGTACATAAATGACCGGAGAGCTCCTTCCTGAGGACAGAAAGCTGTTTTACAATGTCCTCCCCTTTGCAATGCTTTTGTGCACCCTTGAGCACTCTGTAATCGTTGTGCCCCTCGGACACAGCAGATCACCAAATGAGGGTACAGAGCCAATTAATTTACCCTGTACCACACGATTGCTATGACCATCACAGCAATCATATACTGTATATAAACAGAAGCTGCATTTTGCAGCCAGTACTCTGATCTATCTCACACATCAATTTGCTGTGAGAGGAAAAAGAATGTTTTCTAATTGTGGATGGCGGATGCTTGTTTACAATGCGCTTAATCACTAGTCACACAAGTGCATAATGTTGCCAGACCAGTGCAACTAGCAAGAGTGTTCCTGATAACCACCACAATAGTCACAATGTAACCAGACCAGTCCAGCCAATCACAATGTCCTTGATTGTCCCACACCAGTGCCAGTGTCCCCAGACCAGTGTAAACCACCCAGACCAGACCAGTGTAAACCAGCAACAGTGTTGCTGATCACTAGAAACACCAGTTCCAGTGTCACCAGACCAGTGCAAATCAGCACCAGTAACCTGAGTGCCACCACACAAGTCACAGTGTTACCAGACCAGTGCAGGCAGTCAGTGTTATTAATTGCTGTCATACCAGGGCCAGTGTCACAAGAGCCAGTGTAGCCAGAAACAGTGTCCTGATCACTAACCACACCATTGCCATTGTTGCTAGTGCCAGTGTAAACCAGAAACAATATTTGACCACTGCCACACCAGTACAGTGTCACCAAAGCCAATGTAAGCCAGCAACAGTGTCCTGATCACTAGCCACATCAGTGCCAGTGTCACCAGAACCAGTGAAGCCAGCAACAGTGTTCTGATCGCTAAACTAGTGTCAGTATCACCAGAACCAGTGTAAGCCAAACAGTATTCCTACTTGCTGCCACACCAGTACAGTGTCACCAGAGCCAGTATAAGACCTCAACAGTGTCCTAATTTCCACTATACCAATACAGTGTCACCAGGCAAGGGCAGCCAGCCACAGTGTCTCTAATTGCTGATACATCAGTGCTAGCCACAGCAGTGACAATGTAGCCAGCAACAGTGTCCTGATCACTAGTCACACCACTACCATTGTAAGCCACTAACAATGTTCTGACCACTGCCACACCAGTACAGTTTCACCAGAGTAAGTGTAAGCCAGCAACAGTGTTCTGATTAGCTCAAAGAAAAATAAGAATACAGTTAAATGGACTTTTAAGATGCCCAAGGAACACACATACACGTTAAGCATAAAAAAAGAGAGGTTGACCCCACAAAGCTTTTTCATTTACTACAGAAAGAATACTTTTTAAAGAGGTTCAAAAGTATTAACTCCAATACATGTAAAAAACATCTGCATAGAAGTATCCCCTTTTATAAAATTATTAATATATACAAAGTATATTACCACCAATTTGCATTGGCCCTCATACCAGTAAAGCATAAAGCATTTTTTTCTTTAAGAGTGGCCTTGTTTTGTTGGATGTTTCTATGTTTTTTTGCAGGATAAACCATCTGCTTCCTCAGAAGAGTAAAGGAAAAAGTATAATATGCAGAGTATACCCAGCTCTGGACCAGAAAACAAGCTGGGATGCAGGCCATGCCAAAAAGTCCCCCATGTGCAAGCAAAGGGGCCACCAAAACAAAGCAATGTGGTGGATGACCCAGGAAGGCATGTATAGAGGCAGAATCTTCAAGGATACATAAATAAGCAGGTAATAAGCACTGGAATCAAGGTCCCCTAAATCGTATATATGAACATGAATGGGTAACTGCCAGAATAATGACTGAGACTGCAAGAATAGGTATACAATTGGAAGGAACCAGTAAACCCACAACCGCTGATAGTGTGGTCAACAAATGTGTACACTGTCTGTCTTCAATCCAATAACAAGATTGGCCAATAATGAAAAGGGGCCTGTTAATGAACTGCTGCTTTCCTCTGGTCTCTTTCCCACTGCTCTCATCAGTCATACTCCAAATTTAAAATGGCCTCCTCACTAGTGTACATTATTTTTGACATTTTTGGCTGTGTCTGTACTAGTACCTGATAGCACTGATACTGGTGCAATCAGAACGGTTCTATTCTATCTTTCCCAGCCCGTTGTCAGCTCACTCTCGGGGTGGGTAGGCAAAGCTTTCCTTCAGCTGCAGGCATTGGCCATGATTGGCACACATCTGAGCATGTAAATTGCGGCCCACCTGTTGGTGCATGTTCCACTATCTCCTTCATCAATTGAGATAGCTGGCCAGTCTGTGCAGGTGTGCCCTATTTGGGTGTGTGCATGCAAAGTAATCCGGTGCCTGGTTTGTGACATCACACGCTGGCTGATCACAGTCGGCTCTGCAGACGCATAGGGGCTATATTAGATGGGTGCTTTGGGGGATGTTATTGGATTGAGCAGAAATGGTGTACACATTTGTTGGCCACACTATCAGGTAGATTGTTGGAAGATCCTCTTTTTTCAGAGGATGAAGGGGTCCCTGCTAAAAGAATTAGGCATTCTATGTTGCCAAGCACTGAACAACCCATTAAATTGCAGCAGGCGAGCACCAACAGTGCAGTACATCCTGGAGAAAAAATGTGATACGTATTCAAGAAATTAGATGCGTCATTTATGCTCCTTGAAGGCCTGAAGGTTCTTCTTGAATTTTGGGTCCCTCTATGCAGCTAGTCTCAGAAAAAGTGTTTTGGGGTGTAATTCTAAATATGTCTATACTCTGTGTGAAAAGTATATTATTAGCTGACAATAGAAAGTTAAAAAAGTGTACATTATTATGCAGTGACTCAGAAAGTGACATACCATTTTAACTCGAGTATAGGCCGTCCCGAATATAAGCCGAGGCCCCTGATTTACCACAAAAAAAATGGGAAAAGTTAATGACCCGTGTATTAGCCGAGGGGGGAAATGGAGCAGCTACTGTAAGTGGAAAAGAGTGTCAGCAAATGCCCATCTACATGTCCCCTGTGTCCTATACAAACCCCCGTGTCCCCAGTGCAGCCTACCTGTGCCGATCGATCCGGTGTCCCGCTGTCCCGTGTCCCTCGGGGGCCGCTGTCCGGTGTGCAGTGTCCCTCGGGGGCCGCTGTCCGCTGTCCGGTGTCCCTCGGGGGCTGCTGTCCGCTGTCCGGTTGTCCTGGCGATCAGCGTACACGCTGATGCGCCAGGCGCCATTGCAGGTTTGAAAGCCGCGCCTCCTCCTCCTCCTCATCCGTGATAGGAGGAACACTCATTTTTCCCAGCAGTCATGTGCAGTGTTCCGCCTATCACGGATATCCTCTCATCCTCGTCCATGAGATGAGAATGACAGGCCATCCGTGATAGGCGGAACACTGTACTGATTGGAAAATTAGTGTCCGCCTATCACGGACGGCAGGAGGAGGCGGCGCGGCTTTTGAACAGTGCCGTCTGTCTACATGACAAGCTGTTCATGTAGGCAGACCGCACTGACTCGAGTATAAGCCGAGAAGGGGACTTTCAGCCCTAAAAAAAGGGCTGAAAATCTCGGCTTATACTCAAGTATATACGGTATATTGATCAGACAGATGCTGTATGATACAATCCTATCCAGATTGGACCATTCATAGTCCATACGTGACATCAAAAAGAAAATAATATTCATAAATATAGAAAGCCCAAAGTGTATCAAACTTCCATATTGATAGACGAAAGCCTTTATATTCCAAAGATCACCACGGTGTAAGCCATCACCAGTATATAGGTTCAAATGTGCTTACCGGATAGTGTGGACTCAAAAGTTAATAACACAAGAGGAAGAAGAAGACGGCGCAGAAAGCGGCGACAGCGGCAAGAACAGAAGAGACCCCGGAAGACCCCCGAAGGCAGAACGAGACCCCCAGACGACGGCGGCGACGACGAAGAAGAAAGCCGGGCTCCTCCGCTCAGTAAAAGAGCTAGGTAAAAGTCCGGCGAGAAGACCCCCCAAGACGGAAGAAGACCCCCGGAGCAGTGCAATAAAATATTTTAAAAAAATTGTGTGTTTTTTTTATTTACGCTTGTACACCTTAGGTGAATGGGTAGGGGTACATCGTACCCCATACTCATTCACATAGGGTGGGGGGCTGGGATCTGGGGGCCCCCACTTATTAAAGGGGGCTCCCGGATTCCGATAAGCCCCCCGCCCGCAGACCCCGACAACCAACGGCCAGGGTTGTCGGGAAGAGGCCCTTGTCCTCATTAACATGGGGACAAGGTGCTTTGGGGTGGGGGCCACACGGGCTCCCTTTCCCCAGGGCACCCCCCATGTTGAGGGCACGTGGCCTGGTACGGCTCAGGAGGGGGGGGGCGCTCACTCGTCCCCACCTCTTTCCTGGCCGGCCGGGCTGCGTGCTCAGATAAGGGTCTGAGATGGATTTGGGGGGTCACCCCCACGCCGTTTTTTCGGCGTGGGGATTCCCTTTAAATCCATGCCAGGTGACGGGGCTAGCACGGCGGCATTCACTGCTTTCACTAGTCCCGTCTACCTGCAGTTACGTTCTAAATGAACGGACTTTCCTCCGTGTGTGGGGCAAGTCCGTTCATTTCCAAAAGTCCTGCTGACTTTTTCCCGCGGATTGTCCGCCGGAGAAGTCCGGGCGTGTGTGGGCAAGTCCACACGCTCGGAAAGTCCGGCGGAGCTCCGCTGGAAAGTCCGGCGGTTTGTCCGCTGGACTAGGTCTGGCGGACAATCCCGCCGGAAAGTCCGAGCGTGTGTACGGGGCATTAGACGTTTGACTCGCAGAAATGCGCATGCACTCAGAGTTATTAGCCACTAAAGCACTTGCACCTCTTCTAATATCGCAGGGCAACAAGAGCAGACAAGCGCCTTGAGGCGATTCAGTTTGCATTTGCATCGCTATACAAATCATTCATTCATTCATTCATTCACTGAACTGGAGCATTTGCAGAACTGAATTGTCAAAAAAAACAGGATGGACAAAAAATTTAAAACAAACATTTTTTTCCAAAAATATACAGTATCAATACTAAAATAGATAATATTGTACATATTAATAGTTATGATTAGAGTTACATAGATCATACTAACTAAAATCAGTCCCAAGCCCCTGTGACCCTGTGCAAACAAGTTGGTAAACAAGCATCATTCATGTCAGAACCATTGTAAGAATTTTGCAATAAGTAGTGGTCCATCAGTGTTTTAAAAATAGGTAGCTGTCCTTCTTTGCTTTCTGGCCACTGTTTAGAGATGTTTCCTACAAAACACACTTTCATTTAAAAAAAACTTTTTTTTTTTTTTATGTGTGCCCCAGTAATCTATATATATTATTCTTTGTATTTATTGTGTGTATTGTGACTGCTAAACCTTTTACAGGCTTTGCATGATAACCACAGATTAATAAATGAATTCTGTACAGCTGGCAGTAATGATAAATGACCTATGATGAAGAAAACGTCTTATGCAGATCTGCCGATTTTCTCTCTTTCTGTCCTTTACGTCCTTGTATGCATCCCTATGTTTAGCTGCCCCTATCTGTTGTTTGCTTGGCCCTAAGTTCATAGATGAGAAATAATTACTTTGAAATGTGCACATTTAAAATCCAACTTATCTGCTATATGCAATTATGCAGTTTGGACTAATCTTAGTCAAATCATTAGGATTAAATGTGAAAATGTTGATTATCTTCTCTGAATATAATTTATGAGTAATGTTGAGTTAACTTTTAAATTCTTCTACATTTGCAAGGGTGGAGTGATCTGTTTTCAATTGCAAAGTGTTTATTTATTTTATATTTATTGCACATAGGAATACTGTATGTATAAGCAATTTAATCATTTAGAATCTGTCTAATAAGAGCTTCCAATGAAATCCCTAGGTAAACGACCAAATAATCCGAGAATAACCATAACCTACAATTGACTAAACAGGTGCAAAGTTAGAAGCAAGAATGAATAAGAAATAACAGGTTCAGGGTTGAAAAAAGCATGCATACACTGCAGAATAATGAAAGCTGGTCAAACGTGTTTTCTTCACAGCAATGTCACTGTGACTCAATTGGGGTAACATGCGGCTGCATAACATAGTCTCTATAAGGCTCTTTAACAACAGAGAGTCTAGCTGAGAATCACTACTTTGGGAAAACAGTAGACAACAGAGCTACCTGCAATTATCCTTGTAAATAGGGTCCATTACTGTGAAGTCCAGAGTACCTCTGGTAACACAGGTGAACAGCTAGAGGAATATTAAGTGCAAGAATGAAGTGCCACCCCACTGGAACTGGAATACTTTGGTAGCAATAGTGGAGGGGCTTCCCACAGTAGATTTGTCTTCTGGAGAAGCTGAGTGCTATTAGGCTCTGGCGCGGCTGCTGCCAGTTCTGACACTTGTGAGCCTCAAACCGGACTGCAGATGACTTGACCAGTTACCTTTGCCTCATCAGCTGCTCTCTCCCTAAGCAGCTGAGGAAAGCATATAGGTGAGTGCCAACTAACGTCTGCTACCTCACTGTGTCATGTTCTGTACATTTGAATTGTGTAGTGTGTTGTGTCTTGCAACTGTCTGAGATGGCTGGTGCCTTCTGGTCAGTTGAGGGTTAAGTGCTTTAGACAGCTGACTCCCTTGTGTTCATACCACCACCCTTTGTGTTCAGGGGAAAGCGAAGTCAGGGGAAGTGTGCCTCTGGAGAGATTGTCCAGGGAAGTATTAAGAGGACCTGTGCCAGCATGTAAAAGGACTTTTTACTTCAGCAGTCCTTTGGCGGAAATCCAGTCCAGGTTCCAGGAGATGGAAGTTTGTTCTGTATTGCACTTAAAGGGGTTGTAAAGGCTTGTGTTCTTTTACCTTAATGCATCCTATAAAAATAGGTGATAAATATGGTGATTGATAAAACACCTGTCAGTGACCGGCCCCCCAGCCCCCCCCCCCCCCCCCCCGTTTTACTTACCTGAACCCTTGAACTTGTCCCACGGGGATGCGCTGTCTCTCTGCTAGGGGGTTCTAGGCTGTTGATTGGATAGACTGATAGCAGTAAAGCTATTGGCTCCCACTGCTGTCAATCAAATCCAATGACGTGGCCGCCAGGGGGTGGGGGCCAAGTCCTGCATTCGGCGTCTATGCGAATGCTGGACTCGGGAGCGCGCGGCAAGGTAACCCCCGGGAGAGCACTTTCCCCCAGGGGGTTATCTGATGTGGGGAGGAGCCGAGACAGAAGCCGAGGGACCCCAGAAGAGCAGGTTTGGTGCCACTCTGTGCAAAACGAGCAGCACAGTGGAGGTAAGTATGATATTTTTGTTATTTAAAAAAAAAAAAAACATGAACCTTTAGTGTCACTTTAACTAACCAGGCAGGTTACCAGGGGGACCAGGGACAAACACTAGCTTGTAATACTGTGAGAATATATTATGCTGTATTTTGAAAAGATCTTTAGTAAAGAGTTCAGTTGATGAGTCTTTGCCTGGCCTGCATTTACTTAGATCACATAAGTGGTGTATGCACAGTGTATCACATATCAAATAATGGGGGAAACATTGCAGAATCATTTTAAGATACAGTACAAGAAGATCATGTACCCGAATGTGTGGCAATGTTAACCCTTACTGATGGTGTCACTGCCAGCGGTATACAAAGGTACAAGTGTCTAACAGATAGCAGCCAGCTGGCCTGGCAGCAGGTGACTTAGTGGAGGGGACGGAGGTCCCTGGTAGTGAAGGGATCAGTGTACTTGGGTCCCTTCCCAAGCAGTTAGCACCCCAACTTGGGTCTGACTGCAGTATGGGGTGTCCTAGGGACCTGGCCTTTTAGTCACGGGTGTGTGGCTGACGAAGTCCCACTTACAGGCGTAACGAGTACCGTGGGGGGGGGGGGCTACATTGACTGTCACCCGCGGCCATCTTTGAATCTACCTTTTGTATACTAATATTCCCAAACCCATTTATCCTTTTAAATAAAATCAGTGAGTTTATGGAATGGATAGCACTAGATGTTCCTTTTTTCTATTTGCGTATACATGACTGGTGGAGCCAGTGATATCTACATTGTGGATTGATCATTGGGGGAAAATGGCATGTTGACCGTTCTGGTCTCATGAAAAAGGTGAGAGGCTGGTGTAGTCTTTGGTGAATGGGCTGGACTTACTCTTCAACACTTATATCTGTTGTTCGACACTTTCCACAGGGATACATATCCTGATTGTTTATCATCCACCTGTATTACGCAGTGATTTTATGGGATTCTCTAGTGAATGTGTTTATATATATATATATATATATTTTTTTTTTTTTGTTACTATGCTTATTTTGTTTGCTCTTTCCTGATTTCTGTGAGATACACAATCACTATTCTCCAACTACAATAATAACAGAAGGTGAACCTTTACCGGGGTGTTTACTAGATACACTTTAACCTATGAATGTTTCTGTTTCTAGCAGGATTCACAATCACTGTACATTCTAAGTTCTACAGGCCACAAGGGCTTTACCTACCCCCTCACTACTGCAGACCACATCTAAAGCCCCATACACACGGTCGGATTTTCCGATGGATTCTGTCATATCAGACAATGTTGTCGGAAATTCCCGTGTGTAGGCACCATCGGACAGTTTCCATCGGATTGTCCGACGGACAAAGTCCTATCTCCTGCTGGATAGATTTTTTGACAACAAAGTCCGATCACACCAAATCCGATCGTGTGTAGCGAATTCCGACGGACAAAGTGCTACGCATGCTCAGATCACATTACAAGACCAAAGCTATTGGCTACTAGCCTCTACGTAGTCCCGTCGTAGGCAACAAACGTCACCACGTTCAGAATGATCGGATTTTCCGACAACTTTGTCCGACCGTGTGTACGCAAAACCAACATCGGACAAAGTACGACGGACATGATCCGACGGACCTGGTCCTCGGATAATCCGAGCGTGTGTATGGGGCTTAACTCTTTGTAGAGTGCCCTTCTTGATTGTAGTGCATAGTCACCTCTAATATCAATGCACTTCTTAAAGTTTTTGAAGATAAATCTCTTTTATTTTTTTATTTTTGTTTTTTTGCTGCCAGGTGTCTCTGCCTTCTGTCTTCATGCAGGGCCAGTGGGTGGGCACTTGTGATACACAAGGTATCGGAGGGGTTGACGTGCTTGAACTACAGTTCCCAATATTGAAGGACTGCAAGGAATGTTGTCAGTGCTCCTTTGTAATAAAGCACTAGCCTATGCCATCCTGCTTTCCAATTGGGAGAAGCAGGGGTATAACAACCTAATTTCAAATACAGAAGTGCTTTTGTAGCATTTTTAGCCCTTCAAAAGTGTTGGTACAGAAACAAGCTTACTGGCAGGACCTAGAGGAGTTAAATCAATTTAAGTCTACTTCTGACAGTGAAAAAAATATATTTTGCCTGAAGTAGATGTAAACACTAAGTGAATAATGTTTAGTTTGCTAGACCACTGTGGTGGAGATTTACTAAAACTCGAGCACTCAGAATCTGGTGAAGCTGTACATGGTAGCCATGCAGCTTCTAAATTCAGATTATTCAATTAAGCTTTGACAATAAACCTGGGAGCTGATTGGTTTCTATGCAGAACTGTGCCAGATTTTGCACGCTCCAATTTTTTTCAATAAAATACAGTTTTCACCTTTTCTTTTATACTCTAATAGATTGCAGCACTCCTTATCTACTTCAGTCTTTAAACTACTTCCTGTCTGCATACAATTTAGGTTGGCATAGCCCCTTGAAGTCTCTCCACCAGGAGAGAAGGTAATGATGCAAAAGCACTAGGCAACAGGGACAAAGCATTGTCACCCCATAACAGGAAGTGCCAGAACAAGGACTTTCATGATAGGATTACCAGGTATTATTTTTTTTAAAGTTTAAATTCAGTGACTTGAAAAAGTATTCATACCCCTTGACATTTTCCACATTTTGTCATGTTACAACCAAAAACGTAAATGTATTTTATTGAGATTTTATGTGATAGACCAACACAAAGTGGCACATAATTGTAAAGTGGAAGGAAAATGATAAATGGTTTTCAACATTTTTTTACAAATAAATATGTGAAAAGTGTGGCGTGCATTTGTATTTAGCCCCCCCGAGTCAATAATTTGTAGAACCACCTTTCACTACAATTACAGCTGCAAGTCTTTTTGGGTATGTCTCTACCAGCTTTGCACATCTAGAGAGTGAAATTTTTGCCCATTTTTTTTGCAAAATAGCTCAAGCTCTGTCAGATTGGACAGAGAGCTTCTGTAAACAGCAATTTTCAAGTCTTGCCACAGATTCTCAATTGGGTTTAGGTCTGGATTTTGACTGGACCATTCTAACACATGAATATGCTTTGATCTAAACCATTCCATTGTAACTCTGGCTGTATGTTTAGGGTCGTTGTCCTGCTGGAAGGTGAACCTCCTCCCCAGTCTCAAGTCTTTTGCAGACTTTCTTCTAATGCCGCGTACACACGACCAGACTTTCCTGCAGACTAGGTCTGACGGTCTTCCCGACGGGCTTTTGGCAGAGTTCCGACAAACTTTCCGAATGAGCGGACTTGCGCACACACGAACGGACTTTCCGGCAGACTAGGTCTGACGGACTTTCCAATGGACTTTCGACGGAGTTACGACAGACTTTCGAATGAACAGACTTGCCCACACACGGAATAAAGTCCGTTCATTTTGAACGTGACTCCAGGCACGATGGGACTAAAAAAGGAAGTCAATCTCGCCGCTTTTATCGGCGAGATTGACACCTTGCGAGTCCTGTGGCGGGAGCCGGCACCTGGTATGGATTTTAAGGGGAACCCCCTATTCCGAAAAAATGGTGTGGGTGTCCCCCCAGAGTCCATACCATACCCTTATCCGAGCACGCAGCCCGGCCGGTCAGGAAAGGGGGTGGGGACGAGCGAGCGCCCCCCCCCCTCCTGAACCGTACCAGGCCACATGCCCTCAACATGGGGGCTGGGTGCTTTGGGGAAGTGGGGCGCCCTGAGGCCCCCCCACCCCAAAGCACCTTGTCCTCATGTTGATGAGGACAAGGGCCTCTTCCCGACAACCCTGGCCGTTGGTTGTCGGGGTCTGGAGGCAGGGGGCTTATCGGAATCAAGGAGCCCCCTTTAATAAGGGGGCCCCCAGATCCCGGCCCCCACCCTATGTGAATAAGTATGGGGTACATTGTACCCCTACCCATTCACCTGGGTGAAAAAGTGTCAATAAAAAAACACACTACAGGTTTTTAAAGTAATTTATTAGGCAGCTTCGTGGGTCTTCTTCCGACTTCGGGGGTCTCTTCCGATTTCTCCGCACTTCCCGGTTCTTCTCCCGCTCTCCGGTCTCTTCTCCTGGTCTCCGGTTCTTCTCACCCGTATCTTCTGCCGGGCTCCTCCGCTATCTTCTTCCAGCAATTTTACTAGCGTTGGCCCGGTCTTCACCTTCGTCGTCTTCTTCTTCCCTCTTCTGTTCTTCCGATGTTGACACACCGCTCTCTCCTGCTGTAATGCTGTGTACACTGTGCGCGACGACTTATATAGGTGTCCATTGGGCGGCGTGATAGATGATGAATGTACATTGCTGGACATTTTTATTTTTTTATTTTTTAATAAAGGACTTGTCTTTTTTACCATTTTTCACATTTTTTTGTGAAATGGTAGGGGTACAGTGTACCCCATTACCAATTCACATAGGGGGTGCCAGGATCTGGGGGTCCCCTTGTTAAAGGGGGCTTCCAGATTACAATAAGCCCCCTGCCCGCATACCCCCACAACCACCTGGCAAGGGTAGTGGGGATGAGGCCCTTGTCCCAATCCACATATAATAAGGGTCTGGTATGGATTTTGGGGGGACCCCTATGCAATTTTTTTTAATTTTGGTGCAGGGTTCCCCTTAAAATCCATACCAGACCCCAGTTTTAAATGCCAATTTTTCCTTTAGAAATTTCATTTTACTGTGGTACTGTTCTAAACACAGGAAAAATGTGCCACTTTACAGGCATACTATAGACAACCCCCAGGACATTTAAAAGGAATATTTAATTTTTATTGTTTCACTTTAAGCATAAAAAAAAATCACTGCTACTGAAAAAACTTCCGTTTTTAAAATACGTACATTGATACAGGTTCCCTGGGGCAGGACCCGGGTCCCCAAACACTTTTTATGACAATAACTTGCATATAAGCCTTTAAAATTATCACTTTTGATTTTTCATGTTAGTGTCCCATAGACTTTAACGGTGTTCTGGGTGCTTTCGAATTTGCCGCGAACACTGTATATTGTTTGCTGTTCTGCGAACAGGTGAACACCCGATGACTCGAACATCGGGCTCATCCCTAGTGGACGGCCATGTGTTGGTAGGTTTTCAGTTATGCCATCTATTTCCATTTTCGGATGATGGATTGAACAGTGCTCCGTGAGATGTTCAAAGCATAGGATATTTTTTATAACCTAACCCTGCTTTAAACTTCTCAACAACTTTACCCCTGACCTGTCTAGAGTGTTCCTTGGCCTTCATGATGTTTTTAAATTATTTTTATTAAATTATTGTGAACATACATACAAGTTCTTCCATATAATTTCCAATACAGAAATATAAAACATTCAAATAAAATGCATACACAATTACAAATACGAAAACAATGACAGAAAAGAAAAGAAAAAAAAAAAAATTTTTTGGATCTATCCCTCTCCATTGGCCAAATTTCTGAAAAAAAATATAGTCAAAGCATTTTCTTTCTATTTTCTCCTTTCCTCTCTCCCTAACTCCTTGTTTCCTGTTAAGTGTGGAGGCGAGGATACTGCGCCCTTAGCTCCCCATCCCCTCCCTGTAACACCCCCCCCCCCAGATGAAAAAAAAAAATAAAAATAAAAAAAAAAAAATAATAATAAAAAAAAAAGTTTTAAATATAACCCCTCCTCATTTCTCCTCTTCACTCCTCTCCACCCTCCCCCTTCCTTTTTAAATTTATAATGTGTTTTTATTTACAACCCTCCCCCCCCCCCACATCATCATTTCCTCCCCGTGTAGTGTCTACCCCCCATCCTCACTTTAATCTATATTGTTTATTTACTAAACACACTCCCCCACTCCTATATTTTCAAATAAGTAATATCTCTTTTATGTATATGTATATACACGCACACGTGCACACCCACTGGTGAATCTGTGAACCTCCCTTACCCCTTTCTTTATTTATGAGGTGGAGAGAATCTTATCTCAGCCACCACTATATATCCCTAATAATGTGCCTCTTCATGAGGAGCATAGAGAAGAGGAGAAGAAAGAAAAGATGACCTTCATGATGCTGTTTGTTCACTAAGGTTCTCTAACAAACATCTGTTGGTCATATGAGGTCCACCTTGATCGATTTGTATAGGCGTCATCCGCCCATAGGCCAGATGGGAACGGGATAAAAAGTGGTACTAAACCCATGGCAGTAAAATCAGTCTGTATGTACAGAAAAGCATGCTTGTTATACACACTGTGGAACCTAAGGGGTTAATCCTCTATATTGTTTAAAAAGGCAGTTTGGTCTTGTCTTCTCTGATCCTCCCCCTTTTTTACTGTCCCCAATCCATCTGCTGATTGGACAGCACCCTAGGAGGCACTCTGCACATGCTCAGTTTGGTGTGTATTGCTAGAGAGTTTTTTTTTTGGGGGGGGGGGGTGCATGTGATTAGCACAGGGCCAATCAGCACTGTCCAGACATAGGGTCAGAGGTCATGCAGCCTCGTAGAACAGTCATGGAAGAATGAAAACTCCTCCTACAAGCTTTAACCAGTGCTCGGCCAGACACTGACAGAAGTCACATGAATGCTATATACACTATTGCAGGTGAGAAAAGATACTTAACAGTTTACATTTAATAAAATAATTGCATTTCCATGTCCATGTATATATATATATATATATATATATATATATATATATATATAGTGAATTAGGCTCCTGGGTCTAGTAACAATTTAACTAAACAAGGGAGCACTTAAGATGCGTTATTCAGGCTATTCATTCCATTTCAAACAGCAAAGGAAGGACAAGCTATAAAAAATAAATTACTGTGAAAATTTGTGATCTGCTTTTTTTGTTACCTGTGCCTTTTTGCATCACCTCTAAAGAACTGTGGATAAAAGAAGAGTTAAGATAATTTGTAGATTATTCTGTAGAATAATCATGCCCTCTTCTTGCTTCGTGTTATGCCGCGTACACACAAGCGGAATTTCCGTCCGAAAAATCTTGGATCTTTTTTCCGACGGATTTCCGCTCAAGATTGTCTTGCATACACACGGTCACACAAAAGTTCTCTGAACTTTCGACCGTCAAGAACACGGTAAACACTACTAATTATTTGTTTATTTTTTCTAATACCTCCCTCAAATTTGTTTAAGTCAGACCAACCAGTCCCACTTTCTTATTGTATGCATTCATACTATATTTCCCAATACAGTGGAAATTCCTGTAAAAAAATTGCAACACCTGCTTTCATTTGTCTACCTTAGTGCAAAGACATTAAAAAAAAAACATCTATAAACAGTGTGATATTACTTTTTATCTTTTCTGCATCCTGAGCAGGTGCTCCTTTTTCCCTAGCCTAGTTACACCTCTGACTATTATAACCTTTGTCAGGACCTTTACCCATATAACTTTAACCAAAGAGAAATTGGCCCCTCAATAGACTTCTTATATATTGGCAAAAATGATTATAAATGTACTTACATATATACAGTAGGCTGCAACATGTATGTGTTTGCATGAATCTAGGAAATTGTAACCTAGTGAGATTATTATCCGCTAAAGTACATGAAATAAAAATAGACATTACATATTTACTAGTTGTAATCAAAGACTAAAGCAAGACATGTCAAATGCAAAATGCAGATGCCATATTTTGGACCTCTTTCAAGTCTTGGCTTTCAAATAAATTATAGCTTGAGGTCCTTTTACATTTTTCACAAAAAGAGGCCTACATTTTGGACCTATGAGAATTGTCACACCCACCTATCAATTGCCACTCTTGTTTGGCCAGCCTATACTTAGGTGTGATCACTCCATGAATTTTTGTAATATTAAACTTTCCATTTTACTAACAGGCTCTGCTGAAAATATGAGCAAAAAATGATTTAATATGCTGAATAAACTGTTCTCTTGATTCTGAGCACATTACACATTCAATGTGGCTGAAAGTGTCACCTAGCCCTAAACCTTTATTGGACACTAACCAAGTCAGCTAAATAACTCAGCGTTCTAAAATGCACCATTTAAGTTTAATAGTGGCCTACATAGCTCTAAGTGAAAACAAGTTTTACTTTGTTTTATTACACTATGGGGTTTCTGCATATCATTTTTTATTTGGACAAGGCATCATAAAAGGGAATATGAAAAAATGATTGCAGATTCAATACGCATATTTAAATCCATTCGCCATAGATTTTCCTGTTGTGAATTTGTGCTTAAATTTTAACTGTTATTTGGTCTTTAATGCAGGAAAATTATGCTATAGTTTACACCAATACAATCTTTTTCTTCTTTCTTTTTTTTTTTTTTTTTTTAAAGTCTGATAGATCACTCCATTTGCTCTCTTTTACCATTAATAAAAAATGTAATTTTCAGTTGGAAGTCTCTATTTTTTTTTTAATAAACTGCTAGCAGATTTCCCAGCAACATTTTGTGCTTGTAGTTAAAAATAATGTGACCACAATTCCCCTCCTCTTTTTTTACTCATACTGTACAACTTATTTCTTAACTGTCCCTGTATGTATTCACAGTTTCCAATTGTCAATGTATATTACAAGTATCGGAATCCCAATCAAAAAGACAAAAAAAAAAACATCACACACACCAAATCCCATAAAAATGCAAATTCTGAAAGTAAGAAAGGAAAGAAACAAAATATTTGGGTATGCAAATATACCACATCTATTCATCAAATGTCACAATTAAGATTAGTTTTACATTTTGTGCAAAATATCAGAAAAACAAAACTCTCAAATTAAAAAATTGAGTTCTCTCTCTCAGGAGACAGCAGTGGTGGAAGTGATGTTCCCTGTGATGCAGGAGGTGTTGCCAAAGGGACCATTTTGTACTCCTGAGTTTCTGGTACTACTTGGAACTACAGGGGTTCAAAAAGATCCTTTTATGGTTATAAGAAGGGTCAAGTGTTCTATGTTCATGCAACATTAGTGCAAATCCACAGATAAGACTGCACTGCACAGGTATTCTTAAGAAAGTGGATTTTTCTACAAAATACATAGGATGGATAATCACATGTGCAATAATCTATATGTAAATCGTTATCTGTAAACATTTGCATGATATGCTATTTGCTCATTGTATACCTTAGGGTACTTTATCAGTATACTTACCATGGTAAACAATGCATGTGGAACCCCCCTTTTTTTTTAAAAAATGTAAAATTAAGATCTCTATTTTTAAAGGATTTGTGATAAGGCTGCACGCACACTAGCCATTTTAAGGCTCTTGGAAACACAGGTTCAGTGTCCAGCCCTGCTGGACTTCACACGTTCTTGTATGCAGGAAGAGGATTAACGGAACCAGGTGAGACAGGGAAATCAATCCGGCAGCAGGTAATCCCAACAGGTGCTGGCCCAGCTCGCACCACGATACATAGAAGAACTCAGAATAGACAGCCGTACACCATAATGGGATACCAAATGTGAACTTCTTTATTGTAGGGTAGACAGATAAAGCCACAGGAATCCATGGATATAATAGTTAACTTGTTTCACACAGCTTTGAGCCTAATCATAACATGTTATGTTCATACATCTTATTACAGTGTTCGGCTATCTATTCTGAGTTCTCCCATGTTCCTGCGTTTGTTCATACAACCTTGTATGCATACGGCCTGTTCAGAAGAGCATCCAGCCACCACATATTTTACCATCTGCTGGCATCAGAGCTGGAAACTGCACCTGTGTCCCAGGATTCGTAGCTGATGGTCCAAACCACTCATGTGCATAACGCCCAAAGGTAAAATTTGTTATAATTATGACCATTGATGTCCACATGTGTTATATATCCACACCCAAACATCCCAGTATGAGCTTCTGGGAAGGGGAACTTTAAAGCCATTTAAAGCCATTACATGCAATGGCTGTACAGGAAGACCATCAATGTGGCTGAATGTACCAGTATGCCCTCCCAAATTGGCTGCTCGTGCTCTGTTTACAGAGTGTGCAGCCGAGTACCCTGTGTTTGCTGGATCCCTGGACACAGTGGATCGCTGGGCTGGGTACAGAACCAATGAAATTGGTCCTGTACCATGTGATTGCATGTGACCAACCGCAGCATTTACATATGTAAATAAAAGGCTGCATGAATTCCTCTCAAAGCCGATCTGTGAGAAGAAACCAATTGCTTACTACTGTCAACAGGACTGTAATAAACAATCAGAGAAAAATTATCACCTCCCCCACCCCTCTGATCAGTACAGTATCACTGTTGTGACACTGTACTGCTCTGCTGTACAATGGCAGGCTGCTCTGATATCACTGTATGTCAGTGCCGCAATCCATCGTTTCTGATCACCTCTACAGCAGTACAATGTCCCCATACCACCACACCAGTCACAATGTTCCTGATAACCTCCACACCAGTACCATTGTCACCATAAAGACTCATTCACATGCATGATGCTCTCCGTGGAGCAGTCCCAAAACCCCGTTCCATCTCTGTCCAATCGGATTTTCAGACGGGAATTCTGTTGGCGGAGAAAATCCGACCATTTGTATGCTCCATCGGATAATTGTTGTCGGATTTTTGGTGGGCAAATGTTGGATGGCAGGTTTTAAAATTTTCCGCGGACAAATGTCTGTTGTTGGATTTTCCAAGCATGTGTACACAAGTCCGTCAGACAAAAGTCAAAAGTACAAAAACGCATGCTCGGAAGCAAGGATGAGCCAGAAGTGGCCAGTCTTGTAAACTAGCATTCGTAATGGAGAATTGACATTCGTGACGCGGCAAATTATGAAATCTCGAAATGCAGCGCACATTCTCTTCTTCTTTAACGGGATAATAATGAAGCTGCTTTGCTGGTGATACTGATGGAGTTCTGCCAAACATATTTTCAAAGGCTTTTATTTTCTAGTGATATCAAGAATAATATTATTATGCTTTTTTTTGGGGGGGGGGGGGGGGCAAGTTACCACAACACCATTATCCTGTAGTTTTTAAGATCAAAGATACAACTATGTTGGTGTCCCTTGTCAATTTTACATTGTATTTTTTTAAATGTAACTGCCTATTCCCAAACTGTCATTTGAAGTAAAACACATAGCCAAGTATTATTCTACACAATTTTTTTATTGTGCATTAAAAAAGAAAACAAATAAAATAGACATGCTATCTGCCAATAGAACTTAACCAAAAGTGCATTCTATGCATCCAAAAATATAGAAAATATACCAAATCAAATCATTATTCAACCAAAAAATAAAATAAAAGCCTCATGCATGTGTCCTGCTTCTTAACCGCTTAACAACCGGCTCATAGCCGAATGACGGCTACAGGGCGGTTGCTTAACTCTGGGAGGGCGTACAGTGACGTCCTCCCAGAATTTAGCTCTTGCGCGGCGCGCACTCGAGAACATCCGTGATCCGGATCACGGTAAACGGCAACTCATCGCGGCCGTTTACCACGTGATTGCTCAGTCAAATGACGGAGTGATCACATGTAAACAAACATGACGCCGGTTCCTCTCTCTGTACCGATCGGTACAGTGTGAGAGGAGAAGGGGAAGGATCGGTGGCAGCAGCGATGTGGGCCGGATCTGTAGTGCCCACAGCGCTGCACTGCAGTCACCACCGATCCATCCATCCATGCTCAGCCATCCCTCCATACCCTGCAATACACAGCAATACTCTGCAGTGTATTGCATGCAGGGTATGGAGGAATGGCTGAGCATGGATGGATGGATACTCTGCAATACCCAAAAATACTCTGCAGCAATAGCCAGCAATACTCTGCAATACCCAAAAATACTCTGCAGCAATACCCAGCAATACTCTGCAATACCCAAAAATACCCAGCAATACCCAGCAATACCCTGCGATACTCTGACATACCCTGCGATACTCTGCGATACCCTGCAATACCCTGCGATACCATGCAATACCCTGCGATACTCTGCAATACCCTGCAATACCCTGCGATACCATGCAATACCCTGCAATACCCTGCAATACTCTGCGATACCCTGCAATACCCTGAGATACCCTGCGATACTCTGCAATACCCTGCGATACTCTGCAATACCATGCGATACCATGCGATACCCAGCCATACTCAGCCATACCCAGTCATACCCAGCCATACTCAGCGATACCCAGCCATACCCAGCCATACTCGGCTGTACTCGGCCTCTGTATGTGGCCAGGCTGTGGAAGTCTCACACATGTGAGACGTAGGAGAATCTATTTTGGGGTGCCATGTTTGGTATATACATGCTATGTGTCAGAAATATTGTATAAAATGGACAACTTTGTGTTAAAAAAATAAATAAATGTGTTTTAACCGCTTCCCACCTGCCGGCCGTCATATGACGTCCTTGAATTTGTGCGGGGATATCTGAATGATGCCTGCAGCTACAGGCATCATTCAGATATCAGCTTTTTCAGCCGGGGATTCCCTAAACCATAAGAATGATCATAACGGCTGTTCCACTGCTTGATCGTTCTTACGGGAGGCGAGAGGGGACATCCCCCTCCCGCCGCCCTCCAGAGCTTCTACCAACTCATCGCTACGATCAAAGCCAGGATCGTTTTTTTATTTTTTTTATTTCAGGCTTTCCAGCCTAGAGGTGAGATGTGGGGTTTTATTGACCCCATATCTCACTGTAAAGAGGACCTGTGAAGCCATATTCCTATTACAAGGGATGTTTACATTCCTTGTATTAGGAATAAAAGTGATCAAAACAATTATTTTTGTGAAAAAAGTGTCAAACTAAAATAAATAAAGTAAAATGAACAATAAAATTATTATTTTTTTAAAGTGCCCCTGTCCCTGTGTACTCGCATGCAGAAGCGTACGTAAGTCCCACCCACATATGAAAACGGTGTTAAAACCATACATGTGAGGTATCGCTGCGAACGTTAGAGCGAGAAAGATAATTTTGGCCCTAGACCTCCTCTGTAACTCAAAACATGTAACCAGTAAAAAATGTTAAAACGTCGCCTATGGGGATTTTTAAGTAGCGAAGTTTGGCGCCATTCCACATATGTGTGTGCAATTTTGAAGGGTGGCATGTTAGGTATCTATTTACTCGGCGTAACTTCATCTTTCATATTGTGCAAAAACATTGGGCAAACTTTACTGTTTTGTTTTTTGTAAAGCACAAAGCAGTTTTTTTTAAAAAAAAAACGCGTTCGAAAAATTGCTGCACAAGTACCGTGCTATATAAAAAGTTGCAACGACCATTGTATTTTCTTGGGTCTTTGCTAAAAAAAACATATATAATGTTTTGGGGTTCTATGTAATAGCGAATAAATGATGATTTTTACATGTAGGAGTGAAATGTCAGAATTGTCCTGGGTTCTCCAGAACGCCTGCAGGTGCTCCCTGCATGTTGGGCCTCTGTATGTGGCCAAGCTGTGTAAAAGTCTCAGAAATGTGGTATCGCCGTACTCAGGAGTAATAGCAGAATGTGTTTTTGGGGTGTAATTTGTGGTATGCATATGCTGTGTGTGAGAAATAACCTGATAATATGAAAATTTTGTGGAAAAGAAAAAAAAGAAAAAAAAATATCTTGATTTTGCAAAGAATTGTGGGAAAAAAATTACAACTTCAAAAAAGTCACCATGCCTCTTTCTAAATACCATTTGGGGGGTATTTGTACTTTTGTGGCATGTTAGGGTCTCAAGAAATTAGATAGGTCGTCAGTACTTCAGGTGTGATCAATTTTCAGATATTGGCACCATAACTTGTGGACTCTATAACTTTCACAAACACCAAATAATATACCCCAATTTGTACTTATTTTTACCAAAGATATGTAGCAGTATAAATTTTTACCAAAATTTATCAAGAAAAATTACAAATTTGCTAAATTTTATAACAGAAACAAAGAAAATTCATTTTTTTTACAGAATTTTCAGTATTTTTTCTTTTATAGCGCAAAAAAAAAAAAAAAAACCCAGCGGTGATTAAATACCACCAAAAGAAAGCTCTATTTTTGTGAAAAAAAGGACAAAAATGTCATATGGGTACAGTGTTGTATGACTGAGTAATTGTCATTCAAAAAGTGAGAGCACCGAAAGCTGAAAATTGGTCTGGTTATTAAGGGTATTTAAGTGCCCAGTGGTCAAGTGGTTAATATAGGGGGTCAACAATGCCAAGAGTTGGTGAAAGCAGGGGTCCGTCATCCAGAGATAATTCCGAAAATCATCCGCATTATTCTCCTGGAGCTCCCAAAGCAAAGGCATATGACATAATTGGTCACGATTAATAAAGCAACCAATTTGTGGCCCCAGAAATCCTCCTCCTCCTCCTGTTCCTGGACTGGACTTGGGTCAAAGCAATAACTCAAAGGCCAATAATAAGTAACACGTTATCTCCTGTGATTCCGCAACATGTCTGGTTGACGAACAGCCATTCAGAAACGAACTGAAAAGCACAAAATGAAAAGCGCAAACTGAAAAGCGCTAAATGAAAAGCGAGAAATTAAAAGCGCAAATCAACACTCACCAAACTTTTACTAACACGAAATTAGCAAAAGGAGCATTTTTTGATCTTCCTTTCTTAGTCCTCCTGTACATCCTTGATTAAATAATTAAAAACCAGATGCAGACTGGTCCAGTAAATTCAAGACCAATCCTAAATGGAGTACTGACTCACCTATATTGCCCAGTGGTGCTCCCAGAACAAAAATCGCCATTGGTTGTCAGCTTTAATATTATTATTGTGCTAATCTAGTTATGTATTAATTTGAATAAATTTATCTCTAATAAAAGGTTTTTGTAGGAGAGACAGCGGTTTGCCCCCTTTATGAACCACGAAGTGGGTGTTTTTTTCCCATTTGTATGTTTATCCTGTACTTCCTGGCCATTGAACATGGTACTCCTAAGGCAGTAAGCTAGGCTTGCTTGGCTTATGGGAATGGGGAATGCTATAGGTGACATTACACTAAACAAAATGTCCAACAGGATTGGTGATGCGACCCAGTGAACATCTTGCTCCATGTATGCAATCCTTGAAGAGCCATTCAAGGGCGAATACTGCTGTGTGAGATGTAAGCGAGTTGTTTCTCTTGAAGTGCAGATCTGGAGAATCAGGTGACAACACTGAGAAGCAATGGCAAACTGGAAAGGAGATTGGACATTACCCAGGTGCTGGCGGGGGCCAGTGTAGAGGTGGGTAGAGATATGGAGGTATAGGAACCAGAGGTAGGTAGCTAGGTGACAGTTAGAAGGAGGGTTAGAAGGATAAGTGCTAGGGAGGCTAGTCCTGAGTTGGTGCACCCCAACAAATATACCAAGTTGCGTGATGTTGGGGATATCAGCTTAGAGGTAGCAGTGCTGGAGCAGGTGCCCTCCCCCAGCTGCCAGGAGAATGACTGCTCCAGTAAGGATGGGGGCAAGGATAAAGGCAAGTTTAGACAGGTACTGGTGGTAGTTGACTCAATTAGTAGAAGGACAGAGAGGGCAATCTATCACAAAGACCGTGATCACCGAATGGTATGACAGATTAATGGGCGGGGCTGGGGAGGACCCAGCTGTCATGTTACATGTTGGTACCAACGACAAAGTAAGAGGAAGGTGGAGCAAAAAATTATTTCAGGGTTAGGGAATAGATTGAAGAGAAGGACCTCCAAGGTGGTTTTCTCAGAAATATTACCTGTGCTTTGAGCCACACCAGAGAGGCAGCAGGAGCTTAGGGAACTTAACAAGTGGCTAGGGAACTGGTGTAGGAAGGAGGGTTTCAGGTTCCTGGATAACTGGGCTGACTTTTCAGTCGGTTACCAGATCTTGAGTAGGGATGGGCTGTACCTTAATGGGAATCGTGCAGTTCTGTTTAGAAAAAATGGCCAAGAAGTTAGAGGGGCTTTTAAACTAGGTGTTGAGGGGGAGGGTTCATTGGAAGCGATAGCTGGAAGTGAGCAAAAGACAGAGGGTACTAGTGGAGGCACTAGTGATAATATATCCATAACATCTAATCCCAGGGTAAATGAGTTGACAAATCAAAAACAAAGCCTGAGAAAACATCAGGAGTAAATAATATGCAGGCGTACAATACTGAGAGGCATATACACAAATGCCAGGAGCCTAGCTAGCAAAATGGAGGAACTGTAGCTGCTGTTACACAAGGAGGATTTACTTTGTGGGAACAACAGAAACTTGCTTTGACAGCTCACATGATTGGCTGGCAAATATCCAGGGGTATTCCTTGTATCGGAGGGAGGGTAGAAGAGGGGGAGGGATGTGTCTATATATCAAGAATGATTTACGGGTGGAGGAGAGGAGTGACATTTTAAATGGGACAAGGGGGATCTAGCGATCACAGGATGACAACAATTAGCGTAAATCATTGGAAAAGGAGGCACAAGAGTAGTACAAAAACACAAAATTGCAAATGAGCAAACTTCTCTGACCTGCGCTCAATACTACAAGACATCAATTGGGACCAAATCCTAGAAATATTGAACATGGAGGAAAAATGGGAATGCTTTAGGAACATATTAAAGCGGTTCTGCACCCATTTCATTTAGTAAATCTCTTTGCCTTCCAAATCAGGCAAAGAGTACTAAATGAAATGTTTTTTTTTTTTTTTTTTTTTTACTTACCTTGTAATTGAAGACTTCCGGTCTTCTCTCTCTGCGGCGGCGGGCGGGGTCTCTGCGTCGATCGTCGTCACGCCGCACGGTCTCCTGGGATCTGGTGTCATTGATCCCAGGAGTCAGTGCGGGCATCTTCCGAAATCTCGCGAGATTTCGGCCACATCTTCCGAAATTTCCCGAGATTTCGGCCACATCTGCCGAAATCTCGTGAGATGTCGGCAGATGTGCCGTTACTGCGCACGCGCGAGTAACGGCGGTGCATGCTGGGCCATCTAAAGTTCCTGTGGGTGTTTCACATGCCCACAGGCAAGATGGCCCCAGCACAAAAGAAGAAGACGAGGAACTTCATCGGACGAAAAACGGCGGCGATCGAGATGGAAGATGGAACAGGTGAGTCCCCCAATAAAGGTAAGCATCCTTTATATTCCGTCCCAAAAAAAATAACCGCTTTAAACAAAGGTACGACCAAGTGCATTCCAATGGGGAATAAATATAACAGAATGAAGGTTAAATCTGGGCGGCTAAACCGTAATGTAAAAAGTCATGTTAAAGAGAAAAATGGCCTTTAAAAATAAAAAGGGGATGGGTCATTGTCAGCATTTCAACACTTTAATGAATGTGATAAGATGTGTTAGATGTAAGATGTGTTAGAACGCAATCAGGGCAGCTAAAAAAAAAATGAGAGACACATAGCAGAGGAGAGTAAAAAAAAAATCCCAATTTTTTTTTTATAGATATATTAACCACTTAAGTCCCCGAAGGTTTACCCACTCCAATGGTGCAGGTCAAATGGGCATAAATTTATTCACATATGCATGTGAAATAAAAACAGATAAAATCTCGAGATAATATACAATAAAAAAAGATTCGGCAATATGGGGGGCATAAGATAGCTGGCCCGACGCGTTTCGACTAAAGTCTTCCACAGGGGCATATCTCTGACCCCCCCACATTGCCTCTAACATTTATAGACATAAGCCAAAGCAAGAGACCGCCCCCTCGTCCCGGGCAGGAAGTGAACGCCTCCCGCCTGAACCAATTATGATGAGGGGGAGTGGGTACAAAATGGTCCGAACTGTTAAATGAATTTAATTACTAAACATATTCCATGGTAGGCAAGCATTACAAAATACATCCTGGCTGTGAGATAGACACCAAGGGCAAATATAAAGGTATTGCTTAAATCGCATGTATTCTAATGGGGTATAGTGTAGGTTAGAAAACCCCCACTCATGGACCAGTCCTGGGCTGGGAACGTGTGGCCAATCGTAGGCTGGACGCCGATATTCCCGCCAAAACTTATGTCCAATCGCGGTGTCTCAAAGTGAAAACATGCCATGAGTGGCTGGCTGTTGGAGCGTCATCACAGTGTGCCAGAACGTGGCTGACGGCGGCACGCTATTGGTGCGCGACGCCACAATGTGCTTGATACGCAGGGAGGGGAGGGCGTGATCTGCCGACTTCCGGCCATGTGACCGGAAGTGAGCACGCGCCGGAAATACGTCAGGTGAAACCGGAAGAGAATGCAGCCTCCAATAGACTGGAGCGTCAAGTAAACAAAGGGAAGGAAGAGCACCAATCGGGCACCTGCAAACTGGTGCACGGGATGACCTTACACATCTCTCCCCTACTAATGGACAACATTGAACGAGGATCCACATCCATGGGGACATCTAGTGGAATAAAATGAGATGACTACATATATGTGAAGTGTAGAAACCACAGTCCACCGGAGTTGTCTCTAGGGAACGTGTGGACTATTATCTAATAACTTAATACATAAAATGTATTATAGATCAATATAAAGAACAAAGTAAATAAACATTGGAATTGAATTGAAATAAAAATTAAAAAGGGGTCCCGCTTATAAGAACACCCATTAGTGCTGCGACCAACGTGCAGCACAATGGCGTCCGGATAACATAAAGGGAGGTTAACTAGGTGTGTGGGTAATGTGATAAACCCATTGCATATAGCAGCCGTAAAAGGCTAATAAGCCCCGGCTAGTGACGTGGTATAGTGTACCGTGATGATAAACTATATAAAAATGGATACACTAGGGAGTATATGTAAAGTGTCCTCGCACAACCGTCAGTGAATGACCCATTATGGGGCACGTGTATTAATCTAAAAAGTGTGCTGAAGCCAAACAAGGGGCCAAAAGTCTCCAACTCGACTCGTGGGCCCTGTCTGGTGTCCTGGTAGTGAAAATAGTAGTGATGAGCAAGTGAAACTATGGGTGCACAAGGAATCTATATAAAGGTCCCTGTAGTTAGCGTGATGTGAAGGCGTATGGTAAGTGTAACCGTGATATAAGAATCAAAAATAAATATATGTATATAATGTTCTGCAACCAGAGTGAACGGATTGCAGAAAGAGTCAATCAATCAAAAGTGACAAAAACCGAAAATGTGTGACCAAATGTTTTTTTAAAGAATTAGGATAAAAAGCACATACTGGCCCTAAGTGGCCATCTCACATCCAGTATGAACTGTACAACACATAAATCTTGAAACGAAAGCAATGTATGTCGGAGTATAAAGGATGAGGACATAGGTCTGCAGTATGATTGATCCCGAACGTGAAGTGCCACTCACCCCCGGTTGATGAAACAATTAATGTCCCACTCAACATTCATACCAAAGGGTGAGTAGCACTTCAACTGGTGAATCCAGTATGTTTCCAGCCTGGAGACCCCGCGTAGGTTGGACTCGCCCCGCCAGTGTGGAACAAATTTATCAATTATCTGGAACTTGGTCCCTGATGGATCTCTATTGTGGTGATCCCGATAATGGCGGGGAACACTATGTTTAATACATCCCTTGCTGATCTTGGCCAAGTGTTCGTTTACACGTATGGAGAACGTACGAATAGTACGTCCAACATATTGCTGTTTGCACGGGCATGTAATCAGATAGACAATAAATTTGGTGGCACATGTGGTGAAATGCTTCATGGCATAGGTGCGTGCAGTAACAGTGGAACAAAAAGTATCTGTCATGCGTCTCCCTAGTATGTTATGTTGACAGACGTTACATTTTTTGCACGGGAAATATCCCTTACAATTTTGAAAAAATGAGGTCGTCCTGGGGGGATCCACCACATTGGGAGCGATGTCGCCCTGAACGGACCGGGCACCCCTGAAAATGATGCCCGCCCGTTCAGGGAGAGAGGGTCCCAAAATGCGATCGCTACGTAGGACCTTCCAGTGTCTGGATATGATCTTCCTAACCTCATTGTGTTGGGTGGAGAAAGAGGTGAAAAAGGACCACCTGAATTTGTTGTCTCTAGAGGTCTTGGGACGATCGACCAATAGGGACTTCCTGTCTACGGTAGCCACAGATTTTATATCTGCATCTAAGATATCTGGTTGGTACCCTTTTTCCACGAACCTTTGCTTTAAAATTTGACACTGTTGGAAAAACATAGAGTCATTTGTACAATTCCTCCTCATTCGAAGAAATTGTCCTCTTGGTACTGATTTGAGCCAACGGTCATGGTGACAACTCTCGACAGGAATGTATCCATTCCTGTCGGTAGGCTTAAAATACGTTCTAAACTCAAAGCCTCGTGCCGTGGACTCTATCTCCAGGTCAAGGAAATGTATGGTGGTACGACTGGCCTCGTAGCTCAAAACTATCCCCCGATCATTATGATTAAGGGTCGTCATGAACTCATCTAAGGACTGCATGTCTCCCTTCCGTAGTCGTACCACCATACATTTCCTTGACCTGGAGATAGAGTCCACGGCACGAGGCTTTGAGTTTAGAACGTATTTTAAGCCTACCGACAGGAATGGATACATTCCTGTCGAGAGTTGTCACCATGACCGTTGGCTCAAATCAGTACCAAGAGGACAATTTCTTCGAATGAGGAGGAATTGTACAAATGACTCTATGTTTTTCCAACAGTGTCAAATTTTAAAGCAAAGGTTCGTGGAAAAAGGGTACCAACCAGATATCTTAGATGCAGATATAAAATCTGTGGCTACCGTAGACAGGAAGTCCCTATTGGTCGATCGTCCCAAGACCTCTAGAGACAACAAATTCAGGTGGTCCTTTTTCACCTCTTTCTCCACCCAACACAATGAGGTTAGGAAGATCATATCCAGACACTGGAAGGTCCTACGTAGCGATCGCATTTTGGGACCCTCTCTCCCTGAACGGGCGGGCATCATTTTCAGGGGTGCCCGGTCCGTTCAGGGCGACATCGCTCCCAATGTGGTGGATCCCCCCAGGACGACCTCATTTTTTCAAAATTGTAAGGGATATTTCCCGTGCAAAAAATGTAACGTCTGTCAACATAACATACTAGGGAGACGCATGACAGATACTTTTTGTTCCACTGTTACTGCACGCACCTATGCCATGAAGCATTTCACCACATGTGCCACCAAATTTATTGTCTATCTGATTACATGCCCGTGCAAACAGCAATATGTTGGACGTACTATTCGTACGTTCTCCATACGTGTAAACGAACACTTGGCCAAGATCAGCAAGGGATGTATTAAACATAGTGTTCCCCGCCATTATCGGGATCACCACAATAGAGATCCATCAGGGACCAAGTTCCAGATAATTGATAAATTTGTTCCACACTGGCGGGGCGAGTCCAACCTACGCGGGGTCTCCAGGCTGGAAACATACTGGATTCACCAGTTGAAGTGCTACTCACCCTTTGGTATGAATGTTGAGTGGGACATTAATTGTTTCATCAACCGGGGGTGAGTGGCACTTCACGTTCGGGATCAATCATACTGCAGACCTATGTCCTCATCCTTTATACTCCGACATACATTGCTTTCGTTTCAAGATTTATGTGTTGTACAGTTCATACTGGATGTGAGATGGCCACTTAGGGCCAGTATGTGCTTTTTATCCTAATTCTTTAAAAAAACATTTGGTCACACATTTTCGGTTTTTGTCACTTTTGATTGATTGACTCTTTCTGCAATCCGTTCACTCTGGTTGCAGAACATTATATACATATATTTATTTTTGATTCTTATATCACGGTTACACTTACCATACGCCTTCACATCACGCTAACTACAGGGACCTTTATATAGATTCCTTGTGCACCCATAGTTTCACTTGCTCATCACTACTATTTTCACTACCAGGACACCAGACAGGGCCCACGAGTCGAGTTGGAGACTTTTGGCCCCTTGTTTGGCTTCAGCACACTTTTTAGATTAATACACGTGCCCCATAATGGGTCATTCACTGACGGTTGTGCGAGGACACTTTACATATACTCCCTAGTGTATCCATTTTTATATAGTTTATCATCACGGTACACTATACCACGTCACTAGCCGGGGCTTATTAGCCTTTTACGGCTGCTATATGCAATGGGTTTATCACATTACCCACACACCTAGTTAACCTCCCTTTATGTTATCCGGACGCCATTGTGCTGCACGTTGGTCGCAGCACTAATGGGTGTTCTTATAAGCGGGACCCCTTTTTAATTTTTATTTCAATTCAATTCCAATGTTTATTTACTTTGTTCTTTATATTGATCTATAATACATTTTATGTATTAAGTTATTAGATAATAGTCCACACGTTCCCTAGAGACAACTCCGGTGGACTGTGGTTTCTACACTTCACATATATGTAGTCATCTCATTTTATTCCACTAGATGTCCCCATGGATGTGGATCCTCGTTCAATGTTGTCCATTAGTAGGGGAGAGATGTGTAAGGTCATCCCGTGCACCAGTTTGCAGGTGCCCGATTGGTGCTCTTCCTTCCCTTTGTTTACTTGACGCTCCAGTCTATTGGAGGCTGCATTCTCTTCCGGTTTCACCTGACGTATTTCCGGCGCGTGCTCACTTCCGGTCACATGGCCGGAAGTCGGCAGATCACGCCCTCCCCTCCCTGCGTATCAAGCACATTGTGGCGTCGCGCACCAATAGCGTGCCGCCGTCAGCCACGTTCTGGCACACTGTGATGACGCTCCAACAGCCAGCCACTCATGGCATGTTTTCACTTTGAGACACCGCGATTGGACATAAGTTTTGGCGGGAATATCGGCGTCCAGCCTACGATTGGCCACACGTTCCCAGCCCAGGACTGGTCCATGAGTGGGGGTTTTCTAACCTACACTATACCCCATTAGAATACATGCGATTTAAGCAATACCTTTATATTTGCCCTTGGTGTCTATCTCACAGCCAGGATGTATTTTGTAATGCTTGCCTACCATGGAATATGTTTAGTAATTAAATTCATTTAACAGTTCGGACCATTTTGTACCCACTCCCCCTCATCATAATTGGTTCAGGCGGGAGGCGTTCACTTCCTGCCCGGGACGAGGGGGCGGTCTCTTGCTTTGGCTTATGTCTATAAATGTTAGAGGCAATGTGGGGGGGTCAGAGATATGCCCCTGTGGAAGACTTTAGTCGAAACGCGTCGGGCCAGCTATCTTATGCCCCCCATATTGCCGAATCTTTTTTTATTGTATATTATCTCGAGATTTTATCTGTTTTTATTTCACATGCATATGTGAATAAATTTATGCCCATTTGACCTGCACCATTGGAGTGGTCTCCATTTTTTTCATTTTTTTCATTTCATTTCCCTGGCTTTTACCATCATTCCTATGGCCATTGGATGATCGCACGTCGAGCATATCCATCGTTGCTGATCGACCCAACACTCAGTTCCCGAAATCGTTGGAGTTCCAGCCTACAGTGTCTTCACCCACAAGCCTGTCTGATGTGGATGCCGTACGGTACACACATCCAACGTTTCCGGTAAGAGTACCTATGCTGTACAGTGACATCAGTCAAACATATGCTTTCAGTTGGTTTCCTGGAGCTGACCAGAAGGATCCACTTTCTGATGTTTTCACCATATGAACTCTATTTATAACACTGTGTTTCCATTTGGATTTCATTATAACATCACTCACATATGGTGTATATATACATTTCTTTGTCCTTAGAGTGCCGTGTTACACATGCACTTCTTTACATGTATTAGCGCTACAATTTTTGATTTGTATGTACTTCGACTTTGTTTGTTTGGTTTGTTGGCAGCTTTTGCATGATATCCATTGATTAGCGCGGTTTTTTCCCCTATTTATTCTCCCGAAGGTTTACCCCCCTTCATGACCAGGCAATTATTTGTGATACGGCACTGCGCTATTTTAACCAACAATTGCACGGCCGTGCAATGCTGTACCCAAATACAATTTATGTCCTTAATTCCCATAAACAGAGTTTTCTTTTGGTGGTATATGATCACCTTGCAGTTTTTATTTTTTGCGTTATAAGAAAAAAAAGACCGATAATAAAAAAAAAATATATATATATATATTTTACTTTCTGCTATAAAACGTACCCAATAAAAAAATGTAAAAAAATCAAATGTATTCATCAATTTAGGCCAATATGTATTCTGCTACATATTTTTGGTAAAAAAAAATCCCAATAAGCGTATATTGATTGGTCTGCGCAAAGGTTATAGTGTCTACAAACTTTGGGATAGATTTATGCAATTTTTTTTTTTTACTAGTAATGGTGGAGATCAGTGATTTTTAGTGGGACTGCAACATTGGGGCGGACATATTGGACACTAAGGCTGCTTTCACACTGGGGCGGTTTGCAGGCGCTATTGCGCTAAAAATAGCGCCTGCAAACCGACCCGAACAGCTGTTGCTGTGTCTCCAGTGTGAAAGCTCCGAGGGCTTTCATACTGGAGCGGTGCGCTAGCAGGACGGTAAAAAAAGTCCTGCTAGCTGCATCTTTGGAGCGGTGAAGGAGCGGTGGGTTAAAACCGCCGGCAAAGCGCCGCTGCAGCGGCACTTTGCGGAGTTTTTTAACCCTTTTTCGGCCGCTAGCGGGGGTTAAAACCACCCCGCTATCGGCCGCATACCGCAGGTAAAACGATGGTAAAGCAGCGCTAAATATAGCGCTGCTTTACCGTCGCCGCCCCGCACCGCCCCAGTGTCAAGCCGGCCTTAGTGACACTTTTTTGGGACCAGTGACACTAATACAGTGATCAGTGCTAAAAAAATACTAACTAATGTCTATAGGCATGGACCATAGAGGTTTTTCATGGATAGAAAACTGGACACAAGGGTGTGTCCAAAAGGTAGTGATAAATAATGTGTACTCAGACTGGTCTGGAGTGGTAAGTGGGGTACCTCAGGGCTCTGTCTTGGGACCAATTCTGTTTCATTTATTCATAAATGATATAGAGGTCGGTATAAATAGCTGAATCTCGGTTTTTAAGGACACAAAAATAAACAGGGCAATAACTTCACATCAGGATATAGAAATATTACAGGAAGACCTGAATAAAATAACGGGGTGAAAAACGACATGGCAAATGAGGTTTAATGTTGAAAAATTTAAAGTAATGCACTTGGGAGCTAAAAATATATACGCAAACTACTCACTAGGGGGAGAACCTCTGGGGGAATTGAGGATGGAGAAAGATCTGGTGGTCCTGGTAAAAGACAAATTGAGCAATAGCAGGCAATGTCAAGCTGCAGCAAGCAAAGCCAGCAGACTATTAGCTTACATAAAAAAGGGAATTTACTCCAGAGATAAGATGATAATCCTACCAATTTATAAAACTCTGGTTTGGCCACATCTAGAGTATTCCGTCCATTTCTGGTCAACAGTCCTCAGGAACGATGTGCTGGATCTGGAGATTGTCCACAGGAGGGCAACTAAATTAATATGCAGACTGGAGGATCTCAATTACGAGGAACGACTACAAGCACTAAATGTATTCTCCCTGAAGTAGTGACGCTTGAGAGGAGATATGATAGTGTTATACAAATACCTCAATGGTGAATCCCAGCATAGGAAGAAAACTTTTCAGTCTCAGGGAGTGTAAGAGGACACAGGGCCACACAATGACAATGGAGGAGGCTGTGTCTCCTGTTACCGACCTGGCTTTTCCTTGACCTGTCTCCTGCTTGATTCCTGTGTTCGACCTCCGCTATCCACCTGACCATGTCTGCTCTATTACCCACTTTGCTCCTGACCTGGGCTATCCACCTGACCATGTCTGCTCTAATACTCAACTGGCTCCTGACCTAGGCTTTCTTCCAACCATGCTCCAGTCTCAGCATTATCCGAGTCCTGCAACACCTCATGGGCACCACCTATCTGCTGATTCTACCCCAGCACACCAACTATACTCTGCTTATCTCTACACTTGACAAAGGAGCGCGCAGATGCCGTACGGACCTCGCGCATGCTCAGAAACGCGTCGTGTCCCCGCTTGTCTTACGTCACACGCTGCCTCCACGAGCCGCCTCGTACATCCCTGAGACGCAGGACACAGCTGAGTTCTCCCCCGGCTTCTTGCAATGAACACCACATGAGTACACAGTGACTCGGCGGCGCATATGTGACCACTACTACCTTGTATGCACATCTTCCTGACCCACCATTTAAGTGATACTATGTCATTTTAAACTGGTATTAAAGAGCTTTTTTGTTGATTGGCGCTGTTCTATTTTGTTTTCTTTTCCTCTATAACTGAGCCGGCTTCGCCCTTGAGAAAAGCAGCCTTCAACATAAAGTGTATCCTTCATCTAATCATTCATCCAGCAAAATAGATTGGACTTATTATTTGGCTCCTGCACTTTTAACTCTATTTTTCCTTAAAGTGGACTTGGACATTATTTGTTGCTTCTTATTACAAACTCCTCCAGTTATTTTATTTATGACTTACACTTGCATACTGAGCACCTGTGTCCTTTTGTTATATCACCAACTATACTCTGGAACCTCCTGCACACAGTCCAGCAGGTGACCCGTGCAACTTTGGGCCTGACCTCTTCTGTTTTCACACTCAGGGGGGTCTGAAACCTAGCCGAAAGGGAAGCCTTCTCTCTCCACTGGCCTAGAGTACCAGGTACATGATATCAGGCCTTAGTCAGCAGGCCTATTTGTTTTACTTACTTTGCCTAAGGATTGAACATGGAGGTTTGCAGAGATTTCCCAGGCTGAGTACCGTGTTCTTGAGGCTGACCAGGTATTACACAGGAGGTAGTAGCTCGATTGCACCTGTTCCAGCTCTTTATTGCAAGATTTAAATATTTTTAAGAGTGATCATACCAACCCAACACTTTACAGAGTGTAATGTAAATTTCCAAGTACTGTAATGCTTGAAACAATAACGATGATTGTTTTTAGTGTACTGTGTGTAGCTATCTTTACCAGGCAAATTCAGCCTGCAATATGACACACCATATAGAAAAAGAAAAAAAAGAAGGGTCCTCATTTTTAAAAGATAGGAGGGGCATTTCCCTTTAACCAAAGATCCAGCTTTTTTTAATATATTTTACAATTGCACAGGGAAAATTAAGAATTTTCTAAATCATCTGTTATCACCTGGTTTAATTTAGACCAAAGGCCAAAATGAAAGATAATAAGAACAAATCAATCAAAAATCTGCTCAAACAGCATGGTTCTCTCTAATAATCCAATCCACAGGTTCTAATATGTTGACGCACACATATATGTTCTGTGGTCTTGTATTTTTACACCACAGTTTGCTCCTTGTTGACACCCTGTTTCCAATTAAATGACAGCATGGGAATGAGACTATGCAAATCTTACAAAATCCCACAGTTATGATTATAAATGAGAGTACGAAGGGTCTGGAATCCTTTGCCCTTCCAAGTTTAATCCTTAAATTGTAGTTTCCTACAGAAGAGCTCTGTAATGGAACGGTTTAGGCAAATAAACTTTTTGTCTATTTTATTTTTCTTAATTTTTCCGTTTTTTTTTACAGTCACCTTTAAAGTTATCAGTATCACTTTATGGAGATTTGTTCCTACATGTAAAGTTGTTAAAGCAATCAGATAATAATATTATAGAAAATCACTTTTTATTTTAGAAAAGTGTGTTTTGTAATGGAGTCTGTATTCCAGAATCTGAACATGCACTCCAGTATAAGCCAAACGTATTAGTAAACTCACCATTTATGTTAGAACATGTACACAAGCACATAGTAAATACTATGGGGATGTGATTTACTTATGCTTGCACAATTCATACACAGATGTAAACATATTACTTACCTCAGATCCATTGCATTGTAGTAAATACACTTGAACAACAAGCCCCAAAGGAAATGGTAAGTATTCCAGTGAACAAGTATGTTACCACTTTTATGCTTGAACTGCCATAGGCTACTTTCTAAATGGTCACCAATGATTGTTGCATTGTCTTTGGTGTACATTGGAAATTCAGTTGTTTCTGTCCTCCTTTTGAGTGGCAACAAGCTTCTTTGAGGTGCTTTTGTATTGCCATTGATTGTATGGGGGAAAACAGCTATGATGAATAATACAACAGCAGAATCAGTTTTATACAATTGGGAAATCATTTTTCACACAGTAGCCATGCAACTCTCAGAAAACACCTGGAAACTTGAAATATTCGCACAAACAGTGTCATAAAATTTATATGCTGCTTTACCTTTCCCCAATGTAGTAGAAAACAATCTTTAAACCATTCTGCGGTTTTGTATCATTGGACATTTATTCTCTATTCCATATGTTTTCTGAATGTGCCTTGGTCATTGTGTTTGAACGTTTGCCCACTAATCTTATATATATATCCTGCTGTTGTGATGGCTAGTCTAAAATGCACTTTGTAGAAGTCTTTCTTTATCATTGAAAGGTTTAGTATTTTGACAGTTCAAAGCTAAAAGGCGATAAGGTATTGCTTTTGCTTACCTATTCCCTATTGGTCTCTATGCTGAGTAAAAGTTACATAATGACAGTTTCTGTGAGCACTGATGTATTTTTTTATGTGCCCACTGTCTCGATTTTCAGAAGTTTATTAATCATTGGCCACCCAGGCCCATGAATCTATTGAGCTTACAGAGCCTTGAATAGGATCTTCTGTTTAGATGAGAGTTTGTCTTTTTTTTATAATAATCATAGCAATTTATTCTAGCTAACTGGAACCATTTTTTTCACATGGCTTTCAGTCCCTATATGTTCAGATATACTGACAATTGCCTATTAATACTCTTAAATGCCAATCAATATATTTTTGCAATCAATACTTTAGCTGGGTTTGCATTAGTTTACTTTTACATGTATGGACATTTTATTAAAAAATGTGATGTGTTTGTATTGGCAGAAATAATTTGGAGGTTTCCCTAAAAGTGGACCTGTACATTGCCCATTCTGGGGAAAAAATATGGGTTCACAGTACTACATGTTCCCCTAAACAATTATTTTGCCCATGGGACTTTAAATGAGGGAGGCATGACATATAGCTGGGTTATGCATTATTGATCTATTCAAGAACACATGAAGTTGTTAATACATACAGAGGGTAAAAATAACAAATTGTTTTTTCTATCTGACAAACATACAGTATACAATTCCTAAAATAATCGTTCCATAGAATATTTCAAAGAACACCTGCAATAAAAAAGGGGTAATGCATCCTAAAACCCAACGCGATTCGTGAACATTATCTTCACTTTCTCAAGAGTAGATGCCTTCCACTTATTGTCTGTAAGCTACAAAATGGCAAATTTTTTTTTTTATATATGTTATATTATAATACTCTCCTATAATAAAGGGAAGGTCAATGCTATTTCAACTGTTATCAGGCCCGGACTGGCATTTGCCTGGTGGGCCGGGGCCACCTGCTCAGTGGCATGTTTATGATCAGGCCGGACAGCGGGAGGTGAGCAGCGACCACGGCCTGGACAGGGTTAACACAGGCCATGACCGCCGCTCACCTACCGTTATGCGGCCATGCCTGTGTCATCTCTGGCGGAACTACGAGTGAGGTTAGCGGCTGCATAGGCTGAGCTGTGTGTCTCTCTCACACACAGCTCAGCCTCTGAGCCGACGCTGACAGTTCCACTCTCTGCTCCTACAGACTTCATCTCCTCCTCCAGCCATGGGCTCCGTATGGTGGGGTAAGGGGGGCAGAGCTGCGGGCTGCTGTCAGGATGTTTCCCCCCCTTTCTCATGTCGGCAGCATGGGAGAAGAGAAATCTTCCTGCCTGTCCTTCTTCCCTCCCCATTGGCCACAGCGGAGAGCCAATCAGAAGAAACTAGAGGGGCATCATGGGAAATTTAGTCCCAGAGATTGGTGTCCCAATTGTTCTCAGCAGGGAGCAGGCTACAGTCCCCAGCATGCACTCTGCGGGGGGAAAAGAGAAAACCCAGAAACAAGCTGAGGAGTGCTACACTGTAGCAGCTACTACAGGAGACATGGAAAAAAAAGAGAGGACTGTACCACCAGATAGAGCCACGCTGTACCACCACGAGAGAGAGAGAGACACGCTGTACCACACCACCAGAAAGAGCCCCAAGAGCCACGCTGTACCCACACCACCAGAGAGAGCCACGCTGTACTGCACCACCAGAGAGAGCCACGCTGTACCCACACCACCAGAGAGAGAAAGCCACGCTGTACCCACACCACCACAGACAGCCACGCTGTACCCGCACCACCAGAGAGAGCCACCATGTACCCACACTACCAGAGAGAGAGAGCCACGCTGTACCCACACCACCAGAGATAGCCATGCTGTACCCACACCACCAGAGAGAGCCGCGCTGTACCCACGCCACACAGGTTAGTCACCATGGTTCCTTAGTACAGGTTCAATGTACTGAGTAATAGGATGGCATTATTAGTCTTTGAGCTGCATAATAATGATGTCATTTATCCATCTGTTTAGCTACATAGGCCTAAAACTAGTATGTGTCCTGGTAATCAGAGAACGGCAGCATCCGTCTGAGGTTTCTTCTACATCTTGCCTATTGTAGCAAATGATTATGGCATCAGTTAAGAAGAGCATTTTTCTTCTTTACTATGACATTGATGCTTGTAAATAATGGATCATGGACTGATATGTATTTGTAAAAATATGTAAACATGTATATTTAATATCAATGACTGTCCAGCCTGTAGATTAATTCTTTACATAACATGAGATTAATTTCCATAATACATAGGCTCCCTGACACTGCACCTATTTGCTTATATATTTACCATGCATTTTAAAATCTTGTCATATAACTAAATACAATGTATTTTTGTTGTTGGGCCACAAATACGACATTGCACATGGCAGGGAGGGGGTCTGTGTCATTTAAAGCGTAATGTATGATACCATTTTCTGACTACATCTGTCTGTAGTCCTGTCAAAAGGAATGGCAATTCATTAAGTCTATCTTTTTTTCCAATATAAAAATGATGGCTCTCAGACAGGCATCTTATATTGTCACCTTCCTGTTCCTACAGTACTTTCTTAAATATTTGGACCAATGACTCATATTAAGCTCTCTTGAGGACCATGTAGCTATTACATCTGTCAAACAAGGAGGATGGATTAATCAGACTGGTCCCCCTTGGTGGAGGATTACTTTCAGACATTCTGAATAATGCTGGGCTGTCAAAATAACATTTGACACTAAATTTTACCCACATTTTGGCTCAAAACATAGAAGAAGCTGAGACGGAGCAGATGGATTTTCTGAGCTGCTCAAAGGACACATGCACCAATATTCAAAGGCTTTTCACCATAAGCACAAAGCTAGATAAACCCTTTTCACAGCAAACTAGAGATATTGGGAGCAAAATAATGCAGTTCCTTTTTGCCTTGTTATTGCTGCATTTTGACGCCGAATGCACAGCAGATTAAATAGTTTGTGTTATAGCTTGTAGATATTGTACATATTGAATTATGGAGTGGAATTAAATTGCTCCCATCAGCTGTGCGTGTACCTACATTTGATACAAAAATACATGATAAAAACGTGCTTTTAAATGGAAACACTTTTAACCTACAAGGGATACTAAGAACAAAACATGCACTCATTTGCTTGCTTGTAAAGGAAAGTTCTTTGTTTACCCCAAGTCTGCAGAGTAAGAAAAAAAAAATCTTTTGCAATTATTTATTTTTTTCCTTTGCTCTTTCTGTACTTAGAAATATTTTCTTTGTGTATGCAATCTAGATAGCTTTCTTCCAGGAAAAGAAAATTATCTAGTCTGTTTTTATCTTACCTAACTGCAGGCAACACAGAACACTACATAGATAGAAAAATATAGTTTGAAATATATTGCTTTTTAACATGAAGAAAACTAATCATAACTTATTTAAAAAAAAAAAAAATATGCACACATATAAAAAAAAATGTGAATATAAATCTTTATCTCTCCTCTTGTGCATTTAAGAGTACTCCACTCTTGGACTAATGGCGTGGACTAATTTTAGCTTTCATATTTATACTGCTTGAAAATATTTAATGTTCACAACAATAGGTGATCTTTTATTACATTCTGTGTAAATAACATATATCAATTGACATAACAGTTACCCAGCTATAGGAGTAGCAGAAGTAGGACTCCTAACAAGCCCAAGAGGGGGATCAGTCCAGACCATGACTTAAATCTTAAAGAGATTTGTATCTCTGTCCACTCATTCTTGAGATTTGCACAGCCTTATCAAACAGCACGATGAGCCTGGTGACCTGACTTTCCTCTATTGCAGTTAAAGCAGTTTCAAAGTGTTACTAAACCCACAACAGTAAAATCAGTCTGTATATGCAGTAAAGCATGCTTGTTATACTCACTGTGGAACCTAAGGGGGTTAATCCGCTGTATTGTGTAAAAAGGCTGTTTGATCCTGTATGCACAGATCCTCCTCTTTTTCCACTGATTTAAAAACAGGTCCAGATAACACAGAGTAAGGAGTCAGGCTGCACATGCTCAGTTTGGTGTGTATTGCTAGAGAGTTTTTTTTCTTTCGAGAGTGTATGTGATCAGCACAGGGCCAATCAGCACTGTCCAGACAGAGGGTCAGGGGTCTTGGATCCATCCTGATAGGACAGCTCAGTGCAGTATGAAAACAAGCTTTAACCAGGAACTGATAGAAGTCACAAAACTGCTATATGGGAAAAGGTATTTAGCTGTTTATATTTACTAAAATAATTGCATTTCCATGTTCCAATTACTGTGGGAGACCAGATATAGTGAATGCAGGGTCCTGGGTTTAGTAACTCTTTAAACCCAAAACCAAAAATGTAATATATTGCAGCTTACCAATCATTAGATGTGGTGGCTACATCCGTTTTCTTTCCTTTGGCTTTCCCCTCTCTGTTTTTACCTGGTGATCTGGCCAGTAACACACCTCCGGTATTAGCGAGGCACAGCTCTGGCGGAATGAGCAAGGCATTACCAGACTGGGGGGGGGGGGGGTAGGGTTAAACGTAATAGCAAATTTAGATATACTAACAAATTGAAGCCAAACTCCAGATCACACACACTCCTTTTGGGATAAAGGGTTTGCATGAATAAATAAAAGCTGACAATTTTAATCACCCCTACCATTGTTAAGTGGTCTGTCATATCTATATAACCGATAAATTATTCTGGGGAGCTTGCAGCTAGAAAGAAAACCTGACTAGACCTGCTAGCTGGATCATCAGATATAAATAAAAGAAAGAAAGCCTAAAAAAAAAAAGCTAATGCAGCCATCACATCTAAGAATTGCTAAGTTGCAATATAATAAATGTTTGCTTTTGGGTTTAATACTGCTTTAAGCAATACAACAAGGTCTTCTCATGCCCACAGTCTATGATTGGATAAAGAAGGAAAAGCAGCAGAAAACTGATGTTCTATGTCTCATTCTCTATGAAGCTGCTTTCTCCTCTTGTCAACATGTTCCTTGTTAACACATGAACACTAACTGATTGGCTCCTTGTGCTGCTTTTCTTTCTCCCAGTCTGAGCTTTGCTCTACAGAAGACTGCAAGAGGCTGCTACCAAATAAAATCAAGTGCTTACACTAGTTTATTAAAAAAGTACACCATACCTTCATGAATTATGTTTTTTCCTGCTTGGAAATCAGCCTTTTTCAGCATGAACAAATGCTGTACTTTTATAAATGTATGTAGGTAATACATATGGTTAAGTGTTCAGTATAAGTCCTTATTTTATTTCACATGATTTTATTAAAGAAGATTTAAACCATTTGAATTAAAGATAACTGTTGTTAGCACCTTCTGATCAAAACCGGGTCCCTGTTACTTTTGCATGAAAGCATGGAAGGGTGGATTTACTAAAGACGTACAGAATGTTCACTTCGTGAAGTAAGTGTTCACACGATATGATTGGCTATTGTTTGCAGAGTGAATTTTCAGTTGGCTTCCCCTCCTTCTCAAAGCCAAGCAGAAATTCATTTTGCAAACTAAAAATTCACTTTGCACCAGGCAGGGGTGCCCCCTATTGCCTCAGCGATTAGGTCTAATCCAAGTGGTGTTGGCTTCTGCTATGGTGATATACAGGAGAAGCTAATGCTGTATGCAGGTGACAGGTTGCTATTGCTAGGAGATACGGACACTTACTTGTGGAAGGCTATGACCATTATCACAGAATTTGGTAGATTTTCAGGTCTCACCATAAACTGGCCGAAATATGCTTTAATGCTACTAGATAGAAATGCTGCACAACCTGTGGCATCTGCATGTCCTATTCCTATTTCCCCCTCCTTTTAATATTTAGGGGTCCAGGTATCCCCATGCCCCCAGGATTTCTGTCTGTAAAATTTTTCTCCTCTTCTCCAGCACTTTAGAGACCGCATTAAAACATGGAATTCCTTTCCGTCTTTCAGTAGCAGGGAAGGTAAATTGAATTAAGATGATACTTATGCCCCAATTACTTTATTTTCTTCACAATACCCCTACCCCTATGGTGAGCCCATTGAAGATTTTTAAGATAGTCAACTACTTTCCATAACTTCATTTGGAACAATCATACCCCTAGAATCAAATTAGAACATTTACATGGACCTAAAGACGATGAAGCTGAACTGGAAAGCTCAGTGTGCAGTTCCTCTTTAGCTGTGATGTTATACTCTACTCTTAGATGAATGGGGCCTTAGTCCAAGTAATCTGATTATGATTAGATCAACTGGGGAAAGCCCAGGAACATACAACTAAGGTGCCCACAATCTCTCATATTTAAATTTCTCCATTCTCAACATATTGCTACATTCTTAACCATGGGAGGCTCCTCAGACTTCCCGTGTACCATCATTAATTTGCGTGCCTAGAGTGGGACTCTAAGTATTTCCCAGTCATATTCCTCTAGTATACCAAGCAGGCAAGATTTTGAGTCTAGGGGTAGGGACACTTGAAATACTAAGTTAATTTTATTCACCACCCCCATCCAATAAGAATATAGTTTTGGACACCTCCACAAAAGATGGATTAGGTCACCATGGTCACTCTTACATCTAGAGCATGGGTCTTCAAACTATGGCCCTCCAGTTGTTGAGGAACTACAATTCCCATCATGCCTAGGCATGTCTGTGAATGTCAGAGTTTTACAATGCCTCATGGGATGTGTAGTTCTGGAGGGCCGTAGTTTGAGGATCCCTGCTGGGTCAGCTGTCAGCTGTTGCCTAACATTCAGCTAACACGTCATCACTGACTGAAAGGCCTCCTCCCATTGTTCACCCGCTAGCTGACCAACATCTCTTTCTCGAAGTTCCATCACTCTCAAGGGATGCTGTTTTAAATATAACTGCAAGAGCATGGCATAGCTTTGTGATATGAAGCTTTTAGAAGTCTCAGCATCTCTAATGAGACTGAAAAGTGGAGTCGGGGGACAGATGCCACTCAGATGATTTACTCTAAACTTGAACGGCATGACGTGATTGTAGATAATAATAATACATAGAAGTTGGTAAATTATATTTTGCCTGGTGATCAGTAAACCTTGTGGAATATTTGTTTAAGATGTGTAACTCCAAACTCTTTCCATCTAGCACCAGACTGTAATTTGGCTAATTCCAAATAGGTATCATTTAACCAAGTTGGACTAAATTCAGCATAGCCATTTACCTTCTGAAGGTGCTTGGTTTTATTCATTACCTTCTGAATGAGGTTATACGTTGGATAGAGTTTGGGCGGTTTTCCAAAAGCCTGAGCCTCAAGAGCCTGTGGGATAGTGACCCTAAGAAGATATTTACACGTTGCTGTGGTTTACCTGTATATGTTAACAACTATTGTCAAGTATACTCAAATTGTGAACTGTACTGCATTGTAATGTCTGGCAATGCAAAGGTGTTTAATCTTTAATAAAGTTATTTTTGGATAAAAAGAAAAGAAGAAAATTCACTTTGCAAAATTAACATGCTGTACGCCTTTGGTAAATGAACCCCAATATGATATAAATAAGGGTATTTCAAATGAAAATAAAGCAAACATGTATTAAAAATGTACAGTAACAAGTATACATTATATCATTTTTTGGTCTTTTATCCCTTTCACTGCAAAGTCACGTGCTCCATGTTTAACTGTTTAAGTGGCCACTTTTGCTAATTTTCTCATTTTTCTTTTCATTTTTCACTTACAGCTTTCAGAGTTTGTTGAATCCCCCAAAGCATACATTTTCTGAAAGCACAGGGTCTATAGAATAAAAAGATGGTGCTACTGATATTGTGAGTCCTGTGATAGTTGTGAAAATGTTTATCAAACACAACATTTTCAATAAATATGCAATCATTATTAGCACTCACAAACACCACATAACCTATATAATTCCTACTAAATTCCACTAAATCCAAGAACTAAAACTTTATTGAGCTAATAAATAACAAATATTTGTAAATTTTAAATATTGCCTCTTTATGAAACTTGGAAAATTGTAGGTATGCAAAATTGTAAGCGGCCCTCTGATTCCTCCTGTATTGAATTGTATTTTACCTGTACTGTCTGCCCTCATGTTGTAACTGACTGTAAAAACTGTTGGCACAAAATAAATCCTGTACAAAAAATCTGGAGGTTGGCTTCACAGTTATGTGATGTGATTACACTCTTCAGTGCCATGTGTGCACGAGCATGCATAAGCAAATGATGCAAGCATGGGTAAAACATTTAAACATTTAAACCCTTAGAAAAACATGAAAAAAAAAAAAACCCTGCAAGACAAAGGCATAATTAGCTAGTATGCATAGCACTTACCTCAGATCGAAGCCCCCGCATTGGTCCTCTTCTCCCCTTCTGACTTCCGGGTACGCGGCTCCGGCGCGCACGAGAGCGGCACAGTTGAAGCATGGCATTTATAGCGCATTGCTTCAGTCTAATCACAGTATATTAGCTGCGCAATGTGCAAGAGTTACCACCAGAGCAGTTAGGACTGATGCCAGTCAGTGACTTTCCTCTAGTGCATATAGCACCACAGCAATACATAATTTATACAGTATACATCTAATTGCAGGTTTAGGAGTAACGCATGTGCTATGTTACCATGCAAATAAGTTATTTTTATATTTCACCTAAACCGGGTTTAGGAGATATCAAGTGGTACTGTGACGTTATAAATTTGGCCGGTTGACACTGCTGTGCTGTCCGACATTTATTACGATATAATTCGCAGACTATCAAAGCAATTGGCCGGTTGACACTGCTGTGCTGTCCGACATCTGTGCAATGCAAACACAGCCATACAGATTGTATGGCTGAATTTGCATCGCATTAGGACCAGACTAGCATGGGACCCTTTTTTTGTACAGCATGCGATCTGAATCCTGTCTGACTTTAGAGTTTGCTCTGCAATATGCAAACTAATTTGAGGGTATCATTAGCTTTCTATTGACAGTGTGAACTGCCTGCAAGTTGTATGCAGTGCCAGAACCCGCACTGGATTCACAGGGTTCCCGCATCGCTGCAGTGTGAACCGGTCCATAATAACAATATTAGCTATAAAAATAAACACAAAGCTCAAAGAAGCAAGGTCATATTTATTTACAAGGAAAGTAGATCAATAACATCAACATCAATCAATAAATCTAAAATAATAATACCAAGCATATAAGACAAAAACGCATAAATGATACGTTACTGTATGTAAGTCCATCCTCAGTGTTGTGTATCTTAGCTGGAGCTCAATGTGAAAGAGGGTGTTCATCACTGGCCTTTGCATTTTAATCAGTTGAAAACCCGGCATTTTCTGGCACTTTTTGTTTACATGTGAAAATCATTTTTTTTCTGATAGAAAATTATATATATTTTTTTAAACAGAGGCCCTAGAGAATAAATTGGTGGGTTTTGCAATTTTTTTTGTCACACGGTATCTGTGCAGTGGTTTTTCAAATGCAATTTTGGGGGGAAAAAATACATAACCCAATTTTTTTTTTAAATATAAAAGATGATGTCACGCTGAGTAAATAAATACAAAACATGTCACACTTTAAAATTCTGCACGCTGGTACAATGATGACAAACTACGTAAATTTTACTATCCATAGGCGACACTTTAAAAGCCTTTACAGGTTACCACTCTAGATGTACAGAGGCAGAATTACTGCCCATGATTTGAAGTTTGCGGCGAAACCTCACATGTGTAGGACGATCGTGGTTTGCGTCCATTCTGGACCGAAGCAATTTAATTTAATAAATTTTTTTATTTATTAATTTATATTATTTTTTTATTTTTATACTGTTGCTTGAATTTATTTATTTTTTTTACTTTTATTGCTGTTACAAGGAATGTAAACATACCTTGTGACAGTAAAAGGCATGTGACAGGTATTCCTATGGAGGGAACTGGGGTCTATAAGACTTGAAAGTATTCAAAACGCCAAGATTGTCATTTTTGAATACTTTCTATTTTTTAAAACTGGCGCCTTTAAGACTCCAGTAATCGGAAGTAATGTCATGACATCGCTTCTGGGTTACTACAGCCGAGACCCAATCAGAGCCGATTCCGGCATTCTTCGGGTCTCCAGCCAGCTGGCAGATGTGGCGGCTGGTTGTTTGGGACTCCCGGTGGGACGGGGGAGTCCGGTCGAGCGTCGGAATAGCAGCCAGGTGGCTGCTTAGCCACATCAGTTGTTATCACAAGAAAGCCAACCATCTGCAGGCATCACCCCAAAATAACCACTTGAAATCAAATGGCATAAAAGTACGTGATTTTGCGGGCAAGTGGTTAAAGCACACTCAGACACAACTAGAGTTTCACCAATACCACTTTTTTAAAGCTGAGTAGAAGTACTGATAATTTTTTTCAAGTACTCACCAATACTTTTTTTTTTAGTGTTATGTGGCAGTAGCACTAATATGCAGCACTGATGGGCATCTTTTATTATTTTTTTTACAATCTCTATATTTTTTGTTATTTTTTTTTACAATGCTTTTTTTGGGGGGGGGGGGGGGTGGACAGTGTCAGTTTTTCTTTTTATATATTGTTATATATTTTTTTTTTTACAATTTTAATTTTACATTTTCCTTTTTTATCAACCCTGTTGGGGGGGGGGGGGGGGCTTTGGTGAGATGTCAGGGGTCAGCAGCTCCTGTTCATTCATAAACTGAAGCATCGTAAACATAGTTTACTATGCTCAGTTATGAATGGACAGAGTCAGTGCTCACTGGCTCTGTGCATTCGGAAAAGGAAGGAGTCGGTAAATGACTGATTTATCAGCTCCTTCTACCACTCTCCATCCTGAAAGATCTGGGGCAGGGGGGAATAGAGGGGGAGCGAAGAAGGAGCGGAGGAAGACAAGGAGGGGGAGTGGAGTAGGAGCGGAGGAGGACACAGAGGGGGACCGGAGGGTGAGTGGAGGAAGACACAGAGGGGGAGCAGAGGAGGACATGGAGGGGGATCAAAGGAGGAGGACAGAGGGGTACAGGAGGAGGACATGGTGGGGGACCTTAGGAGCACGGAGGAGAACACAGGGGACAATCAGGGACAGGGGACACAGGGGACAATCAGGATGGGGGCCGTTACAAGCACAGATCTCCTTGTATGGATTTTAATAAAGCAGCTGAAAGGTGCGGGAGGGAAAGGAGGAGAAGCAGCTGTCAGCTGCTTTATTGAAATCTATACAGGGAGATCGGTGCTTGTAATGGCCCCCACTGCTGCCCTGACTGCCCAGGTATCGGATTAGGCATCAGAGAATTTGCACGAGTACAAATACTTGTGCAAATGCTCGGTATCGGCACCACAGAGGGTCCCTGTTCATTCACAAACTGAAAACACAGTAAACAATGTTTACAATGCTTCAGTTATGAATAGGCACAGGAGTGATCAATATCATTCACTCATTGTGTTTAATACCAACGCCCCCTGCTGTTCTTTATCCTGAAATCTGATTATCCCTTTGTGTGTAAGGAAAGTTTGAACAGTTACCCCTTGGGTGGGTGATGAATGTAATGTATAATAACAGTATTACTACTGCTGAGTCCCAACAACCGGTGTGGTTACTAGGGATGGTCCCGATGTTCGAGTCGAACGTAAGTTTGACTTGAACATCGGGTGTTTGCCAAAAAGTGAACAATTTGGGGTGTTCGTGGCAAATTCGAAAGCCGCGGAACACCCTTTAAATGTCTATGGGAGAAATCAAAAGTGCTGATTTTAAAGGCTTATATGCATGGTATGCCCCAGGGGACATGTATCAATGCAAAAAAAAGTTTTAAAAAATGACGTTTTTTGGGAGCAGTGATTTTAATGATGCTTCAAGTGAAAAGGCCCCTTTCACACGAAGCATTTTTTTTAGGTGCTACAGCACTAAAAATAGTGCCTGTATAGCGCCTGAAAAAAGCGGGTCCTTTAACTCCAGTGTGAAAGCTGGAGGGCTTTCACACTGGAGCGGTCCGCTAGCAGGACGGTAAAAAAAAAGTCCTGCTAGCAGCACCTTTGTGTATTCACCTCTCCTATACCGCTCCTACCCATTGAAATCAATGAGACAGCGCGGTAATACCGCGGCAATACCGGCACCAGGCTGCAGCGAGCGCTTTGCGGGGGTTTAACCCTTTTTAAATATAGCGCTGCTTTACCGCCGACGCCCGCACCACCCCAGTGTGAAAGGGGCCTAAAAGTGTAATATTCCTTTAAATTTCTTACCTGGTGGGTGTCTATAGTATGCCTGTAAAGTGGCGCATGTTTCCCTGTGTTTACAACAGTCCGAGAGCAAAATTACATTTCTAAAGAAAAAAGAGTAATTTAAAAGTACTCGTGGCTATAATGAATTGTCGGTCCCGGCAATACACATAAAAGTTTATTGATAAAAACAGCATGGGATTCCCCCACAGGGGAACCCCGAACCAAAATTTTAAAAAAATGGCGTGGGGGTCCCCCTCAAAATCCATACCAGATTCTTCAGGTCTGGTATGGATATTAAGGGGAACCCCGCACCAAAATGAAAAAAAAATGGCGTGGGGGTCCCCCTCAAAATCCATACCAGATTCTTCAGGTCTGGTATGGATATTAAGGGGAACCCCACGCCAAAATTAAAAAATAAAATAGTGTGGGGTCCCCCCAAAAATCCATACCTGACCCTTATCCAAGCATGCAACCTGGCAGGCCGCAGGAAAAGAGGGGGGGCGAGAGAGTGCCCCCCCTCCTGAACTGTACCAGGCCACATGCCCTCAACATTGGGAGGGTGCTTTGGGGTAGCCCCCCAAAGCACCTTGTCCCCATCAACCCCATCAGAAGGGTCTCATCCCCACAACCCTTGCCTGGTGGTTGTGGGGGTCTGCAGGTGGGGGGCTTATCGGAATCTAGAAGCCCACTTTAACAAGGGGACCCCCAGATCCCGCCCCCCATGTGAAATGATAACGGGGTACAAATGTACCCTTACCATTTCACAAAAAATGTGTGAACATGGTAAAAAAAAGAAAATACACACCTTGGGACAAGTCCTTCTCTCGATTCGACGGACTGAAAAAAAAAGCCGCCTACGATCTGCCTCCATGGGAGGCACCAGCCGTAATGACGGGCCTCTCAGGTGACAGTTCTTTTATAACTGAGGGCGGGGCCGCACAATGACATCGCTGGGTTATTCCGCTCCCTGTGATGCATAGGGACATCCCTATGGCTTTCCCGTAGCGTCAGAGGGGCGGGTCACTCGGTTACGTAACCGGGTGGCCCCGCCCCCTATGACGCTACGGGGTAAGCATAGTGATTTCCCCATGCGTCAGAGGGGGGCGGACCGAGTGACCCCACCCCTCTGACGCTATGGGAAAGCCATAGGGATGTCCCATGCATCAGAGGGGTGCGAGGTCACCCGGCAATGTCATCGTGTGGCCCCACCCTTTTTTGGACCGTCAGAGGGAGAGAAGAAGAAGACAACTCCGTGGTACAGTTTTATTTTATTATTTTTTTAAAAAAAGGACTTGTCCCAGGGTGTGTATTGTGTTTTTTTTACCATTTTCACACATTTTTTGTGAAATGGTAGGGGTACATTTGTACCCCATTACCATTTCACACGGGGGGTGGGATCTGGGGGTCCCCTTGTTAAAGGGGGTTTCCAGATTCCGATAAGCAAGGGTTGTGGGGATGAGGCCCTGCTCCCCATCAATATGGGGACAAGGTGCTTTGGGGGGGTACCCCAAAGCACCCTCCCAGTGTTGAGGGCATGTGGCCTGGTACAGTTCAGGGGGGGCGCTTTCTCGTCCCCCCTCTTTTCCTGCAGCCTGCCAGGTTGCATGCTCGGATAATGGTCTGGTATGGATTTTTGGGGGGACCCCACGCCATTTTTTTTATTTTGCAGCGGGTTTCCCCTAATATCCATACCAGACCTGGTATGGAATTTGGGGGGACCCCATGCATTTTTTTTTTAGATTTGGTTTGGGGTTCTCCTGTGGGGGAATCCCGTGCCGTTTCTATCAATGAACTTTTACGTGTATTGCCGGGACCGACAATTCATTATAGCCGCGAGTACTTTTAAATTACTTTTTTTCCTTTCATTTTGCTCTTGGACTGTTGTAAATACGGGAAACATGCACCACTTTACAGGCATACTATAGACACCCCCCAGGTACGAAATTTAAATAAATATTACACTTTTATTGTGTCACTTTAAGCATTATTAAAATCCTGAAAAAAACAGACATTTTTAAAACTTTTTTTTGCATTGATACATGTCCCCTGGGTCAGGACCCAGGTTCCCAAACACTTTTTAAGACAATACCATGCATATAAGCCTTTACAATTATCACTTTTGATTTTTCATGTTCATGTCCCGTAGACTTTAACGGTGTTCGTGCGTTCGAACACATTTTTTGCCTGTTTGCATGTTCTGGTGCGAACCAAACTGGGGGGTGTTCGGCCCATCCCTAGTGGTCACCAGCCCCTTTCACGTATTTAGCCTGGAATCCCTTGCCATGTAAGCAAAGGAGCTGGCAATTGTTTAAAAAAAACTTCAGGTCTGGAACAAATTTTAAGGGCAACCTCATGCTAAAACAAAAGAAAAAAACTGTTTGCAGTTACCCCCAAATTCTATACAAGACCCTTTGTGTCTGGTATGGAGTTTGAGGGGGAACACAATGAAAAGATTATAAAAAAAAACATGGGGTCCCCCAAAAATCTATACCAGACCCCTATCTAAGCATGCAGGCCAGACATGTTATAGTAGTCAGCTCTTTTTTTCTTTTGATAGGTCATCGGGCATCGTGATTGATGTGAATGTAAATTGTGCGACTTTTTTTGTTTCATTCCTTTTTTTTATTGAAATATAAGTACAACATTACATGGTATAACAGTTACTGGAGTATTTAGTACCCCAAGGAGGGGTTGATCGCAACTTGAAAATGTCAGGGAACCAGAAATTGATTCCGTTAAGCTCAGATACGAGACCCATGTTGCACAGGGCATATGAACAACCAGACAAACACACAAACAAACAGACAGACACAGAAACCCCCTGGCAAGAGGTGCCATTGGGGGTGAGGAGATATTACAAAGGGATATTACAAAGGCAAGACACAGACACTAAAGCAATAAAACAATAAGACAATAGAATATTAAAGCACTGAAACAGTATGTCAGTAGCTGAGTGGTCTGACCAGGTACTCTTGGCAAAGAGCCAGAGAATATTTAGCATTCTATACTATGCACAATGAACAGATAATGATTCCTTGAATGGTTTTAACAATATTTAACAGTTAACGGGTTAACAATTTTTAACAGTTACCAGGTTAGTGGGTTTTTGCCCATAGAACCCAAAGACTCCATTGATGTTCAAAGAGTCTTTTGTTTCCATGTTTGTACTCCAGAAGGTTTTCAAAAGCAACATTTTGTTTCACCATATCAACCATATCAACCACTAGTTTGTCTTCTTTCAGAAAAAAATATAATATTTAGGGTTTTATGTAATCTTCAGACCTAAAATTTTTTTAAACATGTGTGCAAAAAAATGCAACAACAGCTCTGGCAGCTGAAAGGTTAAAGTAAGGTGCTACCAAAAAAATGCATATTAAAAATGTGTAAAAATAAAAATTGTGCTAGTGGTAAGTCTGTTAAATGTTAATGCGATTTGCCAAACAGTTTTTGGCTGGTGCCCTAGCATACCATTCATATTGGTTATGTGTTTTTCCTGCAGATATACTTCTTTTTACAGTGCATCCGGAAAGTATTCACAGCGCTTCACTTTTTACACATTTTGTAATGTTACAGCCTCATTCCAAAATGGATTAAATTCATTATTTTCCTCAAAGTTTGTTTGAAATCTTTGCAAATGTATTTAAAATAAAAAAAACAAAAAACAAAAAATCCCATGTACATAAGTATTCACAACCTTTGCCATGTCACTCAAAATTGAACTCAGGTGCATCCTGTCTCCACTGATAATCCTTGAAATGTTTCTACAGCTTGATTGGAGTCCACCTGTGGTAAATTCAGTTGATTGGACATAATTTGGAAAGGCACACACCTGTCTATATAAGGTCTCACAGTTAACAGTGCATGCCAGAGCACAGCCCAAGCCATGAAGTCCAAGGAATTTTCTGTAGACCTCCGAGACAGGATTGTATTGCGGCACAGATCTGGGGAAGGGTACAGAAAAATTTCTGCAGCATTGAAGGTCCCAATGAGCATAGTGACCTAGGGGATATATTGGATTGCCATCTTCTAGTAATGAGCATTCTAGCAGCTAGTAAAATGTGGGTTACAATTCTACGGCAGTCCGGAGGGAATACATCTATACCGATATTAAGAATCGCCAAAGCTGGAAAGGGCGAGGTGATAATTCCAGTGATCTCGGAGATCATGCGGAAAATGTTCCAGAAACTGGTTAGGTGTTTACATGACCAAAAGATGTGCATGAGTTGACCCACCGTTCCACATCCTCTCAAGCATAATGGGGATTGCGATACAAGGTATTTGTAATTTCTGTATGGGGTGAGATACCATCTCAATGCAATTTTTTTTGGTAGCTCCCAATGGCTAGAGCATTTGGAGGCCTGGTATATAGATTTGAAAGCTGATTGCCATTGTTGGGTGGTAAAGGATTCCCCCAGGTCGGTTTCCCATTTCAAGTACGGGGTGGATTTGTGGAATACAAGTTTATTTTGTAAGAGGATGTAAAATAGGGAGGTTCCTCTTACCAAGGGTAATTCATTTTGAAAGTATTGCCAGGCTTGTTTGTGTACGAATATTTCAGGAGAGGGGAGGGAATTTAGGAAGTGGGATATTTGGAGGTATAAGTAATGGAGGGTATGTGAAATTCACTTTGGAGTGATACAAAGGAAACTACCACTATTTTATTTTCTAGTTTGTCTTCTTTCAGAAAAAATATAATATTTAGGGTTTTATGTAATCTTCAGACCTAAAATTATTTTTTAAACATGTGTGCAAAAAAATGCAACAACAGCTCTGGCAGCTGAAAGGTTAAAGTAAGGTGCTAGCAAAAAAAAATGCATATTAAAAATGTGTAAAAATAAAAATTGTGCTAGTGGTAAGTCTGTTAAATGTTAATGCGATTTGCCAAACTGTTTTTGGCTGGTGCCCTAGCAGGGCCGCTAATAGGGCAGTACAGCCAGCCCTGTTGTACTGGGCACAGCCCCCATCGGCTCCACAGGGGGGCCCGGTAAGTTTTTACAGTTAATTTCTGCATAATAAAAACTAGATGTTTCTAAACCTCACCCCTGCAAATACTTGTTTAGAGAAGGGGGGGTGTAATTACATTTTGCTGGGCCCTATCTGGTCTACAGAGGGGCCCAGGGGGTGAGCGCAGCGCTTGGACTATTTCTCCTTTTTCGGGCGCATGTACATTAAGCAGTCCCGCATATTGGGCTGCTAGTTAATTAGACCCGGCTGCCACTGCCCACTGCCTTCCCTGGCGGAGTGATACTACAAGGCTCCGCTTAGCTCCGCCTCCCGTGCCGACTGCCGAGACTGAGGTGAGACGACAGGCGGCTCAGTGGATGAGAGGGCGCGAGAACCTGGAGGACAGCATTGCTGCACCTGCAGAGTGAGTGGAGAACAGCAGATAGAATGCTCACTGTCTCAATTAGTTTTACACACAGCAAAGCAGGTGATGATTCTCAGCATTATGATACGCATGCAGCACAGTCAGCATGTGCTCTGTCATGGATCTGTCAGTGTGTCATATTGCTGTTTGCTGCTTACTTTGTTATTGCTGTACAGGGTTAAAGTTTGTAACACACAGTACAGCCATCAATTAACAAAGTCAGCACCCAAAAGCCATGTGACACTGACAAATCCATGACAGCAAATGCTGACTGTGTTACCTGTGTAATTTCCATAATGCTGATAATCATAAGACGCAGTGAGATGTTACTTTACACTTTCCTTTAGGGGGGGGGGGGGGCAGTAAACATGTGCCTCCCAACCCCCCCCCCCCTCCTTAAACCATGTCCTGTCCAGCAACGTACTGGCACATTGCTGGATTGGAAGGGTGATATCTTGGTCATTGCTGCAGCAATGATCAAGATATTATTTTTTAGCCCCAATGAGTCTGCACAAAGTAAAAGTAATCCTAGTGGCTAAGAAGCCCCTGGATTACTTTTTCAGGCAGTGGAAGGGGGTTTCACCACCGTTGCTCTCCCGTGCAATTAGGGGTCCCATTAAGCATGTGGGCAGCAACATCCAGTTCCTGGGACAAAGTGAGAGAAACTGATGATGTTCCTCCTACTTACATGGTCTCATGTAAGCAAGCCATTACTGGCTTAAACAAACATCTGATCAAATCGATCTTTGTTTGATCAGCTGCTTTGGAGGCCAGAGGAGAGATTTGGGGTCTAATAGACCCCAGATCTCTCCAGAAAGAGGACCTGTCACTGCCCCATGCTATCAGAAGGGATGTTGTTCATCCTTTCTGATAGCAATAAAAGAGATACAAGATGAAATGAAAGATACAGTGTACATTTTTTTTGTCTAAAAAAAAAATTGAAAGCATTTTTAAACTGCCTCAGCCCCCCTGTACTCATGCACAATCATGAACGCGTGTGCATATGTAAACGGTGACAAATCTGCAAAGGTTGGGTCAGGGGAGGAGCCTGGGGTGGGGTCAAGGGAGGGGTTAAAGGGGGCCCCCTGTTGGGTAGGCTGTACGGGGCCACATGATTCCTAACAGCACCCCTGTGCCCTAGCATACCATTCATACTGGCTATGTGTTTTTCCTGCAGATAGACTTCTTTTTACAGTGCATCCGGAAAGTATTCACAGCGCTTCACTTTTTACACATTTTGTAATGTTACAGCCTTATTCCAAAATGGATTAAATTCAAAGTTTGTTTGAAATCTTTGCAAATGTATTTAAAATAAAAAAAAAAACAAAACAAAAAATCCCATGTACATAAGTATTCACAACCTTTGCCATGTCACTCAAAATTGAACTCAGGTGCATCCTGTCTCCACTGATAATCCTTGAAATGTTTCTACAGCTTGATTGGAGTCCACCTGTGGTAAATTCAGTTGATTGGACATAATTTGGAAAGGCACACACCTGTCTATATAAGGTCTCACAGTTAACAGTGCATGCCAGAGCACAGTCCAAGCCATGAAGTCCAAGGAATTTTCTGTAGACCTCCGAGACAGGATTGTATTGCGGCACAGATCTGGGGAAGGGTACAGAAAAATTTCTGCAGCATTGAAGGTCCCAATGAGCATAGTGACTTCCATCATCCATAAATGGAAGAAGTTTGGAACTTCTGAGCGATTGTGGGGGAAGGGCCTTAGCCAGGGAAGCCAGGGAAGTGACCAAGAACCCGATTATAACTCTGACAGAGTTCCAGTGTACTCTGTGGTGAGAGGAGAAACTTCCAGAAGAACAACCATCTCTTCAGCACTCCACCAATCAGGCCTGTATGGTACAGTAACCAGACGGAAACCACTCTTCATTAAAAGGCACATGACAGCCCACCTGGTGTTTGCCAAAAGGCAACTGAAGGACTCTCAGACCATGAGAAACTAAATTCTGTGGTCTGATGAAACAAAGATTGAACTCTTTGGCCTGAATGGCAAGCTTTGTGTCTGGAAGAAACCAGGCACCGCTCATCACCTGACCAATACCATCCCTACATAAAAAGCATGGTGGTGGCAGCATCAAGCTGTGGGAATGTTTTTCAGTGGCAGGAACTGGGAGACTAGTCAGGTTTGAGGAAAAGATGAATGCAGCAATGTACAGAGACATCTTTGATGAAAACCTGCTCCAGAGCGCTCTGGACCTCAGACTGGAGCGAAGGTTCATCTTCCTAAAGGACAATGACCCGAAGCACAAGATAACAAAGGAGTGGCTATGGAACAACTCAGTGAATGTCCTTGAGTGGCCCAGCCAGAGCCCAGACTTGAACCCGATTGAACATCTCTGGTCTCTGACATGCGTGGTGATAGGGAAAGGTAGGGACAGCGACAGTTCGATGGGAGTGTGTCTGGTGTCTCCGCCTCTCCCCCCCCCCCTTTTTTTTTTTTTTTATATATATATATTTTTTTTTTTTTTTTTTTTTTTTTTTTTTTTTTTAGGCGAGATAGGCTTTTATGTTTAGGTTAATAAAATAGGAAAAAGGTTTAAGGCAAGAAGGTACTGGGACATAATTTGAGAGAATAGACTTTAAGATATAGGAAACTAAGGATATTAGATACCTGATGGGACATTATAAGTTCATGTATTATTGTACACCTAAGGAAGATGTATTCTTGTTTTTTTTTTTTTTTTGTGTTCCTCTTGTCTTGTGAAAAATAAAAGATTTGAAAAAGAACATCTCTGGGGAGATCAGAAAATGTCTGTGCGCCGATGCTCTCCATCCAACCTGATGGAGCTTGAGAGGTCCTGCAAAGAAGAATGAGAGAAACTGCCCAAAAATAGGTGTGCCAAGCTTGTAACATCATACTCAAAAAGACTTGAGGATGTAATTGGTGCCAAATGTGCTTCAACAAAGCAAAGGCTGTGAATACTTATGTACATGTGATTTTTTTCAATTTGTTATTTTTAATAAATTTGCAAAGAGTTCAAACAAAGTTCTTTCACATTGTCATTATGGGGTATAGTTTGTAGAATTTTAGGGAGAAAAAAAGAATTTATTCCATTTCAGCATAAGGCTGTAACATAACAAAATGTGGAAAAAGTGAAGTGCTGTGAATAATTTCACTCTTATAACAATTATAATCAGATATATAATAATATATTGGAATAGGTGAAATACTGCGCCAATCTGAAATGTGAGCAGCTGACACAAACAATAAGACTAATTGTAAACGATTAAAAAATGAAAAAGTGCAGCGCTAAAACTAAGTTAAAGGAATATAAACCCAATATAAATAGTGAGGAACTATCCAATCAATAAAAAATCAAAAAATGTCCTCAAAATGTGACACGTTACAAAAAATATAAAAGAACCAATGCACACGCATGAGGTATATTAGTGCTGAATAAATGTCATGAATAATAGCAAATGCAAAAAAGTGATGAACTAATCTCAAGATGATATTGTGGTTATATAAAAAATCACTGTTTAATACACTTAAGAAGACAGACCCATATATACACAAGTGTATACAAAGTCCAATTGTGATGACCAGAAGAAACAAACAGAAAAAATACTGAAAAAGTCTGTGATTCCAAAGGTACTTGAGGTGCAAAATAAACAGTCTCTGAAGAAGCTGTATTGAGCAATAAATGTGGACTCCCGGGAGTGCTTTCACCTTTCAAGATGGGAGGGAGGGAGGAAAAGGTACCCTTACCAGAAAAGATGGACCCAACTCACCATACGGCAGTGGATCATTCAGGCATAAAGCTGTAACTGTGAACTCAGGCTTCCACACAGTACACTCCTCCACAGATCAGGCAGAATCCTGCACGGCAATCCTTAGCTGGATGAATGGAACCCTCCACGGGCAAGCAGCTCACCGGAGACCTTATGTGTGGTTTGTGTGGTTTGTGTGTCCGACAGGAATTCAAACTTCCGGTGTCTCAATTGTGTATCTAATGCCGTTACCTCCCGATTAGCAACGTGACGTAATTTTTATATAATAATATATATCAGAATTGGCCCAACATTGCACATTTCCACAATTATGCTACAGTGATTATACCCCCCACCCCCCAAAAAAATAACACAATTTTAAACACAATATTAGAATGATTTTCAGGCCTGTCTGCAAATTAGTTTTCTGAAAACCTAAACAAGGAGAAGCTGTGAAGGAATTTTGCAAAGATTTAATTTGGAAACTTAGCTTGCAACTCTTAGTCATAAAAGTCAGTTTTGCTGCTAGCTGATACTTCATCACCAGTTTTATTGATTGTAAACACAGAAAGTATAACATAAGCATAACAGCTGCATAATGGCAGCCCCTTGCTGCTCTAAAAGGTGTACCTGAACAAGTTTCATACAAAACCACAACACACTATGATACTGGCATAGCAAATTTTTACTAAGCTAGGTTGTAAAATACTTGTTCTGTTTGCTAAACACATTACTTTCAACATATTAACAAAAAAGCCAAGATAATATGAATTGGCAGCAAAAACTGCATGTACAGGAATTTTATAATGTTTCATTCAGTGACAAAATTCTAGTAGCAAATATTTCCAGTGACAACAGCCAAGGATGGGAGTCTGCCTAAGAAAATCAGAAAAATATATTTTAAAAAATAAATTTATATGTAAATACATATAAATATTCAGAATTATAAATCAGATGTATCTTTCTCAGTTTTTTTATTCTGTCTGCTTTTGAAATCCAAAAGAGGAACTGGACTCTGGTAACTGTTTCCCCCCAAAAAACAGGCAGGCGAGGCAAAAGACTAATAACTAGCATTGCCTGTGGAACTGATATTTTTCTCATTTGCTGGCTTACCATGCCTTATTTTGAGGTGGCCATCTTGGTAGAAGCAGGGTTGTGCATCCTTAAGTCAAAACCTCCAGCAAGAACAGTGAGCAGCACAATAGTGTCATCACCAAATCAACTGAGACTAAAAGGCAGTAATGTCTTAGATTTCACACCACAGATATACGGTATAACTGTGAGGTTGTAAGCACAAGAGTGCCCAGGCACACTTGCATACCAGGAAGTGTGTCACTATTTTCCCAAAGAAGACAAAAAGCACAATTAAAGTGTATCTAAGGCTGGGTTCACACCGGTACGACAATACAGTTGTACAACTGTGGATCTGACTTGCCCTGCGACTTGAAATCTGAATTCCATCGGACTTCAATGAATGGGATTTGACTTTGATCCCGACAATAACAGGCACTGTGTCTGGTATAAATCTTGAAGGGGAACCCCACGCCAAAATGTAAAAAAAAAAACAGCATAGTGTTCCCCCTCCAGGACCATACCAGACCCCTGAGTCTGGAATGGATTTTTTGGGGGCCCCCCCCAAAATCCATAAAAGACCCTTATCCGAGCATGCAGCCCGGCAGGTAAGGAACAGGAAAGGGGGTGGTGATGAGCGAGCACCCCCCTCCTGAACCATATCAGGCCACGTGCCCTCAACATGGGGGGGTGGGCGCATTGGGACAGGGGGTCCCTATGCCCCCCTCCCCAAAGCACCTTGACCCCATGGGGACAAGTGCCTCTTCCCTGACAGCCCTGGCCGGTGGTTGACGATGTCTGCAGGCGGGGGGGCTTATCGGAATCTGGAAGCCCAGACCAAACCCCCCATCCTATGTAACTGAGTATGGGGTACATTGTACCCCTACCCCTTCACCTAAACTGTTCTCCTTCTGATTTATTCTTCCTCTGGTGATGTCTTCATCCTCCGGTTCTTCTCCCTCCGCTGATCAGATCTTCCTCCGGTTCTTCTCCCTCCGCTGATGTCTTCTTTCGCTGCCGGTTCTCTTCTCTCTGCTGTCTTCTCCCACTCGGGGCTCAGCCCCACCCAGTCCCCCCCCCCCCCCCCCACGCCACTGATTACAACCAAATATTTTTTTTCATGTTGAATAGCATTGGAAATGATTAGAGCTGCTGTAAGCTTTTTTTATTGCTATTTCTAGCTCTGTTACAACCACTTGCTTTCTTGATGACACAACAATAATTAAAGCGGAGGTCCACCCACCGCTGCAAAAATTAAAAGCCCGCAGCTGAACATACTACACTTACACTTACCTGTCCTGGAGTCCAGCGATGTCGGCATCGCAGCTGATGTTTCCATCAGCTGTTGGGTGCATGCCGCCTCCATTTCGATTAAGGGAAATTGGCAGTGTAGCCTTACGCAACCCTACTGCCCATACGCGAGGCTCTGCTCCTCTCTCCTGCTGGCCCGGTGGCTGGGGAAGGAGGAGGGAGCCCCAGCGATGACGCACATACCTGCGGCTGAGGCTCCCGGAATTGGGGAGAGGATACCTGTGAAAGACAGGTATCCCCCCTCCCCCTGAAAGGTGCCAAATGTGGGACCGGAGTGGGGAAGAGTACAACGAACAGAAGTTACACTTTTGGGTGGAACTCTGCTTTAAAGAGCCGTCTTTAACAAGGACAGTGACAGCAACAGAAACCTGGTGGAGGTTCTACCTCTTGCCTGCTTTATTCAAAACAAACAAAAAAATTCTGTTGTTTTACGTTAGGTTAGGTTTAACAATATAGAAGTTCAAGCCAACAAAGTAGCTTTAGTGTTACAATAATGATAAATTGTTCAATTCCCAATCCTCCAGTGAAATTTTCATTAAGTATAAAAGTAAAACACAAGTTTTAGCACAAATGTGAAATCCAGCACTCTTCCAGACATACCAGGTAAAGACTTGTGGAAAAATATTCAAACAAAAACATATTTTCTTCAGCAGTAAAACATATTACACAAAATGCATTGCCATGGAGAGACATAAACACAACAATATTTCACAATGACAGTTACAGTAAGAAAATCATAGGACAGAAAGGAATGTCAAGACAAAGTACAGTTTCCTTATACGGCAATGCAATAATATTGAGACCTCATTAACACTGGGGCCGTGGCCTCGTTAGCGCTAAAGCACTGCTCATTTTAGCGGTGCTTTACCACGGTTTAAGCGGCGCTTTTTGGCTGCTAGCGGGGGGCTTTTACCCCAAAGAAGCTTTTCAGGCAATTTCGAAGCACTGCCTGTTCATTTTTGGGAGGTGTTTGGGAGCGCTAAATACAGTGCTCCCAAACCATCCCAAAGATGCTGCTTGCAGGACTTTTACTAACATCCCACAAGCGCACTGCCCCAGTGTGAAAAGACACACTGAAATTAATAGGAGGCGGGGTTCAGGCGCTATTTAGAGGCTATTTCTAGCGTTAAAATGCCTGAAAACCACCTCAGTGTGACAGGGGTCTAATAATAATGGCAAACACACCTTACATGTAACACAGTATTTCCAACTGCTGATGTACATCCACAACATGTAATTATATATATACAGCGGGTAAAATAAGTATTGAACACCTCACCATTTTTCTTGGTAAATATATTTCTAAAGGTGCTATTGACATGAAATGTTCACCACATCTCAGTAACAGCCCATGCAATCCATACATACAAAGAAATCCAAACAAATACAATCAGAAATTAAGTTATGTGTAAAAAAATTGAATGACACAGGGAAAAAGAATTGAACACGCTAACTGAAATGTATTTAACACTTCGTACAAAATCCTTTGTTGGTAATGACAGCTTCAAGATGCCTCCTGTATGGAGAAACTTTGGCCCATTCTTCCACACAGTCTTCAAATCTTGAAGGTTCCGTGGGCCTCTTCTATGAACACTGTTGGTATGGTGTTTTTGGGGTGATGTGCAGTGCCATTTGACCTCCAAACATGGTGTGTATTATGGCATCCACAGAGTTCCATTCTGGTCTCATCTGACCAGACTATATTCTCCGAGTATTTCATAGGCTTGTCTAAAGGTTTTGCAGCAAACTTTAAATGAGCTTCAACATGCTTTTTCTTCAGCGATGGAGTCTTGCGTGGTGAGTGTGCATACAGGCCATGGCAGTTATATGCATTACTTATGGTTTTCTTTGAAACAATTGTACCTGCTAATTCCAGGTCTTTCTGAAGCTCTCCACAAGTGTTCCTTAGCTCTTGGACAACTCTTCTGATAATTCTTTTCATCACTCCTCTGTCAGAAATCTTGTGTGGAGCACCTGGTTGTGGCCAGTTTATGGTAAAATTATGTTCTTTTCACTTCTGGATTATGGCCCCAACAGTGCTCACTGGAACATTCAGTTTAGAAACCTGTGAAACACAACACATTATTAAAAATGAGTGAGACTTTTTCTTTAAAAGCTCCTCAGCTACCCTAGCACTGATCAACCTTGAATTGAAACCCAAAATGCCGATTGGCTGGGTGAAGGGAAGGGGCGATAGAGTTGCTTATGTAAGCAATAAAGCTTGCTGGAGTAAAAGCAATGGCGGGGAACACTTATAAGGGCTTCCAGTGAAGAGCAGTGTCTAGATTTCTAGTGCACTATAGACAGCATAGCAGTAACTGCTTGCCTAGAGGCTAGTTTTGTCTAACTGAGAATTCAAAATTAGATAAGATAAGAGTGGCTGCAAACATTCAGTTCTCTGTCTGATTTGCAGCTTGAACTATTGGTGTCTGCAAGCCATAGGCTTTTTGTACTATGCTCTAAAATCTTTAATTGTCATAGTCCTAACTAGAGATGAGCCGAACACCCCCCCTGTTCGGTTCGCACCAGAACCTGTGAACAGACCTAAAGTTCGTGTGACCTTTAGAACCCTATTAAAGTCTATGGGACTCGAACGTTCAAAATCAAAAGTGCTCATTTTAAAGGCTTTTATGCAAGTTATTGTCATAAAAAGTGTTTGGGGACCTGGATCCTGCCCCAGGGGACATGTATCAATGCAAAAAAAGTTTTAAAAACGGCCTTTTTTTCGGAAGCAGTGATTTTAATAATGCTTAAAGTGAAACAATAAAAGTGTAATATTCCTTTAAATTTCATACCTGGGGGGTGTGTATAGTATGCTTGTAAAGGGGTGCATGTTTCCCATGCTTAGAACTGTCCCTGCACAAAGTGTCATTTTTGCAGGAAAAAAAGTAATTTTAAATCACTCGCGGCTATAATGAATTGTCAGTCCTTGAAAGTCATTGATAAAAAAAAAAAAAAAGCGTGGGGTTCCCCCCAAATTCAATTACCAGGCCCTTCAGGTCTGGTATGGATATTAAGGGGAACCCCTGGTCAAATAAAAAAAAATGACGTGGGGTTCCCCCTAAATATCAATTCCAGACCCTTCAGGTCTGGTATGGATTTTAAGGGGAACTCCACGCCAAATTTAAAAAAAAATTACGTGGAGTTCCACCCAAAAATCCATACCAGACACTTTATCCAAGCACGCAACCTGGCAGGCCGCAGGAAAAGAGGGGGGGACGAGAGAGCGCCCCCCTCCTGAACCTTACCAGGCCACATGCCCTCAACATCTGTGACCCCTCAAAGCACCATGTCCCCATGTTGATGGGGACAAGGGCCTCATCCCCACAACCCTTGCCCGGAACCCCCAGATCCCGCCCCCCACCCGTTTGAAATTGTAAGGAGGTACAAAAGTACCCCTACCATTTCACAAAGAAAGTGTAAAAAATTTTTAAAAACACGCAGACACCGTTGGGAAAAGTCCTTTATTAAAAATAAAAAAAAGATTCCAGCGGTGGTAATCCACTCTTGCTATCCAGCGATGGGTGATCTCTTCTCCAGGGTCCAGCGATGGCTGATATCTTCCGATGACTTCCAACGCAGCGCATCCTGTCTCCACAGAGACACTGCGGGAATCCGGTCTTAGCTAAGGAGGACCGGAGGGGGGCGGGGCAGAGGGGGGCGGGGTCACCTGTACATCACTGGGGAAGCCTGAGTTTCCCCTGGGTTTCTCCACGGAGACACTGCCGGAATCCCAGGTCTTAGCTGAGGAGGACCGGGCCACCCGTCACCTGACCCCGCCCCCCCTCTGACGCAAGGGAAAAGCTGGGCTTCCCCAGTGATGTACGGGTGACCCCGCCCCCTCTGATGTAATGCAGGTTTCCGTTACATCAGAGGGGGGCGGGGTCACCCGTACATCTCTGGGGAAGCCCGGCTTCCCCCTTGCGTTGCGTCATAGGGGGCGGGGTCAGGTGACGGGTGACCCGGTCCTCCTTAGCTAAGACGGGATTCCTGCAGTGTCTCCATGGAGACAGGATGCGCTGCGCTGGACGTTGTCGGAAGAGATCACCCATCGCTGGACCCCGGAGAAGAGATCACCCATCGCTGGACCCCGGAGAAGAGATCAGCCATCGCTGGATAGCAAGAGTGGATTACCACCGCTGGAATCTTTTTTTAATTTTTTTAATTTTTAATAAAGGACTTTTCCCAACGGTGTCAGTGTGTTTTTTAACTATTTTTTACACTTTCTTTGTGAAATGGTAGGGGTACTTTTTTACCCCCTTACCATTTCAAACAGGGGGGGCGGGATCTGGGGGTCCCCTTGTTAAAGGGGGCTTCCAGATTCTGATAAGTCCCCCACCCACAGACCCCCACAACCACCGGGCAAGGGTTGTGGGGATGAGGCCCTTGTCCCCATCAACATGGAGACATGGTGCTTTGAGGGGTCACAGACCCCCAAAGCATCCTCCCAATGTTGAGGGCATGTTGCCTGAACCGGTTCAGGAGGGGGGCGCTCTCTTATCCCCCCTCTTTTTCTGCGGCCTGCCAGGTTGCGTGCTCGGATAAAGGGTCTGGTATGGATTTTTGGGTGGAACCCCACGTCATTTTTTTTTTAATTTGACCCGGGGTTCCCCTTAATATCCATACTAGACCTGAAGGGCCTGGTAGTTGAATTTGGGGGGAACCCCATGCATTTTTTTTTATCAATGACTTTCAAAGACTGTTCTCTGTATTACGGGAGCCGACAATTCATTATAGCCGCAAGTGATTTTAAATGCTTTTTTTCCTGCAAAAATGACACTTTGTGCAGGGACAGTTCTAAGCGCGGGAAACATGCGCCCCTTTACAGGCTTACTATAGACACCCCCCAGGTACGAAATTTAAAGGAATATTACACTTTTATTGTTTCACTTTAAGCATTATTAAAATCACTGCTCCCGAAAAAAATGACTTTTTTAAAACCCAGGTCCCCAAACACTTTTTATGACAATAACTTGCATATAAGCCTTTAAAATTATCACTTTAGATTTTTCCCATAGACTTTTACAGGGTGTTCCGTGGATTTTCGAATTTGCCGCGAACACCCCAAATTGTTCGCTGTTCGGTGAACAGGCGAACAGGCAATGTTCGAGTCGAACATGAGTTCAACTCGAACTTGAAGCTCGTCCCTAGTCCTAACCATAACAAACCATAACCATCACAAAGAAATTTTAAAAAGAGTACAAAACCACTTTTCATTCCTTATAGTGGCAATGACAACCATGAGTTATATGAATGATTTTCCATTAAGAGACACATGATTGGAAATGTTGGATATCAGGCTGTTGGCGGGAAATCCGACCATGTGTATGCTCCATCGGACAATTGTTGTCTGACTTTCCGTCAACAAATGTTGGCTAGCATGTCTTCAAATTGTCTGCCAACAAATGTGTGTTGTCAGATTTTCCGATCGTGTGTGCACAAGTCCATCGAACAAAAGTCCAAAGTACAAACACACATGCTCAGAAGCAGAAGCGGTCAGTCTTGTAAACTAGCGTTTGTACTGGAGAATTAACATTCGTGACGTGGCAAATTATGAAATCTCCAAATGCAGCGCACAATTCTCTTCTTCTTTAATGGTATAATAATGAAGCTGCTTTGCTGGTGATACTGATGGAGTTATTGCAAACAAATTTTCAAAGGCTTTTTTTTTCTAGTGATCTCAAGAATAATATTATTATTATTATTATTTTTTTAATTTGTGCAAGTTACCACAACACCATTATCCTGTACTTTTTAAGATCAAAGATACAACTATGTTAGTGTTCCTCAATTTTACATTGTATTTTTTAAAATGTAACTGCCTACTCCCAAACTGTCATTTGAAGAAAAACACATAGCCAAGTATTATTCTCCACAATTTTTTTTATTGTGCTTTAATGTGTTTATTTTTATTAAAAAAAAAATAATAATTAGACATGCTATCTGCCAATAGAACTTAACCAAAAAGTGCATTCTATGCATCCAAAAATATAGAAAATATACCAAATCAAATCATTATTCAACCAAAAAAATAATGTCAAAGCAATAACTCCAAGGCCAATAATAAATAACGTGTTATCTCCTCCGATTCCGCAACATGTCTGGTTGGCGAATGGCCTTTCAGAAACGAACTGAAAAGCACGAACTGAAAAGCGATACATGAAAAACGTGAAAAGAAAAGCGAGAATCAACACTCACCAAACTTCTACTAAAATGAAATTAGCAGAAGGAGCCCAAAGGGTTGCGCTAAAGAGCTGAAAAACCATGTAGTACATCCAGTAGGTCACTACGTTCGTAATTGTTGGCCAACATTTGTGTGACTGTGTGTATGCAAGACAAGTTTGGGCCAACGCCCTTTGGACAAAATTCAATGGATTTGTTGGCCAACAATCCGATCGTGTGTACGAGGCATAATACAGGAACTTTGAAATTTGTGGACCTGCCTCATCAAGAATTAGCTTCATTTGTGGATAATCTGTATCTAGGTTTTTATGAGCTAGAAATGACTAAAGAGGAAATTGGATTTAAACTGAAACTGACTAAAACACAATGGTATAACAGTGATACCAGTGCTGCTGAAGGGAGGATATCTTGTGGTGTGTGCAAGTACTTGTTATAGTCTTCTTCTGATTCCTTTGTTCCTGTGAAGTCCATTTTATTTTAGCTGTACACAGGACCTCAATTGCTATTCAAGTCAAAGTTTTATTTTATATCTTATTATTTATTCTTTTCTCTGTATTTACATGCACAAAAAGCTGTTCACCAAAAGTGACAGAGGTTGGTGTGAACTATATTACTGTCAGACGTACTTATAATGATCAACTTTTAGTGTCAAATCGCGAGTTTTTCTCTTTTGGACAAAAAAGGTGTTGCTGCAACTGCTCAGGTCACCCTGGCAGTTTGTTCCATACCCAGTCACTGTCACTTTTGCTGAAAGGGCAAAATGGAAATATAAAAGCATGTGAAATAACTAAAAGACTTCAAAGATGTTATCATTACATGTATACCTTTATACAGTTGTCAGAATAGAATACTGGCGTAATGGTCCTTTACGTTCCGCACTCCAACCACTAAGTTACACCTCATGTCATTCAACTGTCAAATACCAGAGTCCCAATGGCCTACTGGCCAATTGGCTAGACTTCTTAATGCAAAACACAAAAATTTGTACGCTCTCCCTTTAAATATATTATGATAAGATTAACAACAAAAACAGTGCTGGAATAAGTGTGATCAGATATTCAAAGTGCCACTTAAAATATAAATAAAAATCCTCCGAAAAAATCCTATTGCTGTTCACAGGGATTTCACCACCACCGTCCACAAGCCTCTTGCCAGCTGCATGGGATCTCTAAATGGTAAGAGATCAAAATAGTGCTATTTAACAATGATGGTAGTAACCAAAGCCTCCAAACACCTCCTGTTTGATCATTCGCAATCAAAGACAGCACTGTTTTGGTATTAATCGAATGACTATATATTTAAAGGGATAGTGCACCAAAGTTTATGTTTTAAATTCTTGCTGGCCTTGTATTCAAATCGTTTGAGTGCTGCTGTGCAGGAATTCCTTTCTTGTTTATTTGACATTTTATTGATGGGGGTGGGATCTAAATTGTAAGTGCCAGTTCACACCATAGAAACTCAGTCCGAATGCGTTCCAGATGCTTTTCTGCATGGGCGTTATTGATGTGTTTTTTGATGCAGTTTTTTTTCCATCTTTTTTCTTAACTTTAAGGGCCAGTTCACACCATATGCAGTCCAGTGCATTTTTTTCTGCATCAAAAACGCATTGAAAGTAGGTTATATGGTTTTCAAGGGCATAGTTCACACCAGTGCGGTCAGTTCCAGTGAGTTCCAGGTCCAGAAAAAAAAGTAGAACATGCTGCATTTTTTCTGCACTGGACTGTACTGGAACGCTGTAAAACGCATCAAAAATGCACTGGAACACACCAAAAACGCACTGGAATGCACATTGAAAAACATATAACCTACTTTCCATGCGTTTTTTGTTGCAGAAAAAAGCCTGCACTGGACTGCATGTGGTGTGAACTGGCCCTAAGTCTTTAGAACCATCTGTCAAGATTTTACTGCTATCTGGGGGCCCCATTATAATTGAGAATTTCTTCTTACTTACTGTCAAGGTGCCAATAGTTTTATTAAACAGGAAGTGAAGAAAACTCTACAAAAGGGACACAGTATTAAAAAACTGACTGACCTAGTCTACCAAAAAATCTTTTATTGGTGTCTATGTCACTGTTGGACATTTTCCCTAAGAATCTTGGATAGCAGTAAAAACTGTCCTTCCTCACTCTATTAAACAAAATTGAAAAAAGGATTCTGTTGTACATAGACATTAAAGTAGAACTATAGGCAAAACTTTTTTTTTTTTTACTTTTGGATAGAGCAAGGGAGGGTTAGAACCCCTGTCAGATTTTTTTTGTCATCTTTGTCCCATTGCAGAGGTTTTTCCTTAACTTCCTGTCCCATAGCCAAACAAGACATGAGAGGAAATCCCTGCAAATTAAGGGAAGTCCTTGGGGACCCCCAGGCCACCATAATTTGTGCCCCCATTGGAAGATTTCCCCTCTATTACTTTTCTGGGGACAAGACACATTTTTCTTTTACTTTCACTTTTAATGATAATGGTAAACAGAACAAATAGGGAGAGTGAATCTCCCCTCGGGAACACAGACAGCAATACAAACTGACAAGCGTTCTAATCCCTCTCCCCTCTATCGAAAACTAAAATAAAAAGCTTTGCTTAGTTTGATTCAAGTAGAGGGCAGGGCCTAATTTAAAGAAGTTAAAGCTATCTGTACCTTGGCTCTAAGGGGTAAATGCAAAAACGTGGGGTATATTTTGAAGACCGATAAAAAGTGCCAGAAGATCTGTGCAATTTAGCACTGTTATTATTTACTTAATTTTGTATTGGTTAGTTTCACTTTGAGGTATAACAGTGTGTTAGAATGATAGGCCATTTCTACCTGACTTTGAATGAACTATGAAAATCATCAGGCACCATATAAGGCAACACTCATTTGAGACAAGTTAAAAAAGTGTCCTAAACCCAATATTCCACGGGTCAATACTTTGCAGAACCATCTTTTGTTGCAATTACAGCTGAAAGTCTTTTTGGATATGTCTCTACCAGCTTTGCACATCTAGAGAGTGACATTTTTGCCCATTCTTCTTTGCAAAATAGCTCAAGATCTGTCAGATTGGATGGGGAGCATCTGTGAACAACAATTTTTAAGTCTTGCCACAAATTCTCAGTTGGATTTAGGTCTGGACTTTGACTGGGCCATTCTAACACATGAATATGCTTTAATCTAAACCATTTCATTGTAGCTCTGGCTGTATGTTTCGGGTCGTTGTCCTGATGGAAGGTGAACCTCCGCACTAGTCTCAAGTCTTTGCAGACTCTAACAGATTTTCTTCTAAGATTGCCCTATATTTGGCTCCACCCAACTTCCCTTTACCTCTGACCATCTTCCCTGTCCCTACAGAAGAAAAGCATCCCCACAACATGATGCTGCCACCACCATGTTTCCTGGATGGTGTGTTCAGGGTGATGTGAAGTGTTAGTTTTCCTTCACACATAGCATTTTGCTTTTAGGCCAAAAAGTAAAATCTTGGTCTCATCTGACCAGAGCACTTTTTCCACATGTTTGCTGTGTCCCCCACATGGCTTCTCGCAAACTGTAAACGGGACTTCTTATGGCTTTCTTTCAACAATGGCATTCTTCTTGCCACTCTTCCATAAAGTCCAGATTTGTCGATTAGACAACTAATAGTTGCCATGTGGACAGATTCTCCCACCTGAGCTGTGGATCTCTGCAGCTCCTCCAGAGTTACCATGGGCCTCTTGGCTGCTTCTCTGATTAATGCTCTCCTTGCCCGGCCTGTCAGTTTAGGTGGACGGCCATGTCTTGATAGGATTGCAGTTGTGCCATACTCTTATTATTTTCGGATGATGGATTTAACAGTGCTCTGTGAGATGTTCAAAGCGTGTCATTTTTTTTATAACCTAACCCTGCTTTAAACTTCTACACTACTTTATCCCTGACCTGTCTAGTGTGTTCCTTGGCCTTCATGATGCTGTTTGTTCACTAAGGTTCTCTAACAAACCTCTGAGGGCTTCACAGAACAGCTGTATTTATACTCAGATGAAATTACACACAGGTGGACTCTGTTTACTAATTAGGTGACTTCTGAAGACAATTGGTTCCACTTGATTTTAGTTAGGGGTATCAGAGTAAAGGGGCTACAAATGCACACCACACTTTTCAAATATTTCTTAGTAAAAAAAAATTAAAACCATTTATCATTTTCCTTCCACTTCCACAATTATGTGCCACTTTTTGTTGGTCTATCACATAAAATCCCAATAAAATACATTTACGTTTTTGATTGTAACATGACAAAATGTGAAAGAATTTAAAGGAGTATGAATACTTTTTCAAGGCACTGTACATCCTTGGTAGGAAAGAGGTAAAAAATGTAACATCTAAATCTTGCAGCATTATCATTGTCATTTATGTGTGTGTGCTGAGATACTAAATTTAACCTGTGCATTGTAAAGGCTAGAAACAGCCTCAAAGCTTCTTCAGACTGAAGAGACTATTTGTAGGAAAAGGCTTGTGTGTAAATCTTGCTTCTGCTCTATTTTGCTTCTGCTCTGACGCCCCTGCACTTCTAAAGCTATCACTCTTTTTGGTGTTGGAGTATTTATGCCGCCATCGATATCCTGCTGACTTCACTCTTCTTATCTTCATGGTCTTGAAAAGCTGCAAGACACTAAGATGTGTTACAGTCACACTGTGACAGCAGTAGTAGATGGAAGACAATGAAAGATTCATACTCAAATTGCTCACATGTGTTTTCTTTCCTGCGGGAAATGAAATAAGTATTATATGCCAAATAGTCAACAAATAGGCAACAAATAAATGAAATTCTTCAAACAAATCCTGAAATGTTACCCGTTTCTACTGCACTTTATAATATTTGTCAAAGGTGGCACATATAGTAATAAAAATGTTAAAAAATATTCAAAGTTCTGTAGCGTGCCAAAGTAATGGGAGAAGGAAAACTGACTTTCATAGTTTCATAGTTAGTAAGGTTGAATAAAGACATCAGTCCATCCAGTTCAACCTGAGTGAGTGTCTACAATTGTCCCCACCCCTGTACATCACACACTCACATTGGTCCCTACCCTCAAGGAGCCCACAATCCAAGGTCCCCATTCATATACTAGGGCCAATTTTTGGACAGAAGCCAATTAACCTACCTGCATGTCTTTGGATTGTGGGAGGAAACCGGAGTACCCGGAGGAAACCCACGCAGGCACAGGGAGAACATGCAAACTCCAGGCAGGAAGTGTCGTGGTTGGGATTCGAACCAGCGACCCTTCTTACTGCTAGGTGAGAGTGCTAACCACTACACCACTGTGCAGCCCTATGCATTGCTAGCTCTTATAAGTCTATATAAATATTGCCCATATATTAAGACTACCAAAGTAATTTTATTGAAACATGTAGCCACTATAAGTGCTGCAAGTCCAAATGAATCCTATTGTTTGGATAGTACACTTATGTTGTTTACTCCCTTATATGGCTACTCATACAGCCATGTGTGCATAAATATTGCCCAGATTAAGGAAAATTGTTGGCTATACTTACCGTAATTTTCCTTTCCTGGATCCTCCCCATGTCAGCCTACTATGGGTCAGCTCCACAACCTCTGACCCCTCCAGGACCACCTTTTTTCTGCCCACACCAGTGATCAAAAAATACCCGCCTTGCGACGGATAAACTGGGTGGGAATCCTCCGGCTGACATGGGGAGGATCCAGGAAAGGAAAATTACGGTAAGTATGGGCAAAAATTTTCCTTATTCCTGGACCTCCTCATGTCAGCCTACTATGGGATGTACCAAGCAACATTAAAAAGGGAGGGAAGACAAAAAATCAGCCAAACCCTCAATGCAATGCTACTCAAATTTTTAATGGGCAACAGCCGCCGTAATGACCATAGAGCCAAATGTTTCCTCAGGTGGACAAGCCAAATTAAGCCTGTAATGCCTAATAAAAGGTGTTGGGCACGCTCCAGCTTGCTGCTCTGCAAACTACCTCAGGGGCGACCCTTACGTATGCTGCCCAGGATGCTGCCATACCCATACTCATTGAATGTGCTTTGATCTCTGAAGGAGGAGGAAGGCCCAGCGTTTTGTATGCAATATGTATGGTTTTTGACAAATCCGGAAGACACAATTCTGGATGTTGCCTGTCTACCCTTTTAGGGCCCATTGGGAAAGAAAATACTGCTGATTTGCTATTAGTCCATTCCAGGTAGGTTGAAACCGCAGAGGCCAGGTCTAACCTACTCCACCCATCAGCTGTATCCACCGGAAAGGCTGGGAGAATGACCTCCCAGTTCCTACGAAATTATATGGGAACCTTAGGTAGTAAGCTTGGTATCGGCCTAAGGACTGTCTTGTCTGGGAGCACCAAACAATATGGTTCTTTAGATGACTACTCGGAGACTCTTCTGGCCGAGGCAACAGCTAGTAAAAAAAAAAAAAAAAAAAAAAACTGTTAAAAGTAATAATGAACAAGAGAAAGCTTGATCAAACGGAGGAACCAGCGATGTTCCCAAGACTAGTGTTAAGTCCTCTTTTGGAAAAAACTATTTCAATGGACGTCTAATTTCTATGGCTGCCCCTAAAAATCAGATCACCAATGGATGTAGAGCATATCTTGTACATGACATAGCCGACAAAGCGGGGATTTGACCCTTCAGGGAATTATAAGCTAACCCTAAGAGACCACTCTGCAGAAACTCCAAAATGTTAGATACCGAAGGAGATCCAAGGCCCCAAACCCTTTCTGTAGTATTCCAGATCTGGTAATAGGTTACAATCGTGGACCTCTTACGAGCCTGTAATAATGTCTCCACTATACTGCCCGAGAGACCCAAGCCAGCTAAAGCCTCCCTCTCACTTCCAAGTTATTAACTTCATCCTCCTGCGGTTCGGGTGTCAGGCTCCACTCCGCAAAAGGAGATTTTGACAAGGAGGCAGTGGGATTGGTGAGCCCAACTTTATCCTCCAAGCCAGAGGGAACCACGGCTGCCTGAGCCAGTAAGGTAAGACTACTATTGCTGTGATCCTTTCTCGCTGAATCTTCAGCAGGATTTTGAGAGCCAATGGAAGCGGCAGGAACACATATACCAAGGGGAAATTCCAAGACCTGGACAGAGCACCCCGACCCAACGCCTGTGGATGCCAGGTCCGGGAGGAGAAGCAAGGCAGTTGACAGTTCTCCTCCAATGCCAGTTGACAGTTCTCCAATAAGATCTATCGATTGAGGCCCCATTCGTTATGATCCTCAAAGCCTCGACTCAAGTGATCTGCTAAAACCTTTCCAGGCTCTGGGAGATAAGATGAAGTAAGAGAGCCGAGATTCTTCTCTGCGCATAGGTAGATTGACATGCCACCTGAAGGAGAGGGCAACTTCTTGTGCCCCCTTGATAAGACACATAAGACTCTTGACAGCTCGACCTCGCAACATAGGTTGGAATGCTAAGAGAGCGCGTCTGACAGCATCCAATCCCAGGAAATTTGAAATCTTCACCCCACAAAAGTTCCATCGGCCTTGAACCTGCTGTCCCAGGCAGTGTGCCCCGCAGCCTGCCAGACAGGCATTGGCCGTCACCACTATTGGTTCTGAGGCCTTCAATGGAACTCCGCAGGAAAGATTGCGATCTACTGGCATTGCTTCACCATCATAGACGGCCTGCCAAACCAGGGACCAGATTATCGGAATTAGCAGATAGATTTTCTGGAACAAGGAGTGACGATCCCACTGAAGAAGAAAGTTGCATTGAAACCTCCTTCTGCGCCACCTGACCCACGGGACTACTGGAACTGTGGCTCTTCTGAGAGTTGAACAACCAACCGAAACAAGCTAGTGTTTTACAGGTGAAATTCACATGAAGTAGAAGGAGCTCATTTGACGGACCCAGAAGTAGCATGTCGTCTAGATAATGGAATATTTGCACTCCCTTGACCCTGAGAGTCGCGATGACAGCAGACAGTAGCTTTGAGAACATTCTCAGAGTCGTGCAGAGACCGAATGGGAGACATTCAAATTGAAAATTAGAGTATTCCACGGAAAACCTGAGAAATCGATGGTGAGATGCGTCTATGGAAACAAGAAGATACGCACCGCCAGATCGATGGAAACCATCCAGTCTCCTGAGTCCAATGACTCAATTTTGAATAGTGGTACCTTCATGTAAGAATTCTGAAACCCCCTGAAGCCTCTGGGACCAAAAACAGAGGGGGACATACTCTTTGCCCCAATTCGTGCCTTGGAACCGGAAGGATGGCCCTTGCTGCCAACAGCTCCCCTATATAGCCTCACAAACATCCGTAGGAAGCCCAGCTTCTACGAACAAGGTCTGAGGAGGCCTTGCTTTGAACTTGAGATGATAACGTGATCAAATGATGGCCACAATCCAGGCATCCTGTAATTTGTCCGCCCACACCCCCCCGAATTGGGCTAGTCTTGCTCCTACTCGAGAGGGTCAAGTGGAGACCCCTTCAGAAGGACCTATTTAAAGCCTTAGGAGCTTTGTTGGCCCTGGGCTTGGAAGGTTTCTGGAAGGTTGAACCGGCTCGCTTCCACTGTCTGAAAAAACTGTCTGTAAGCACTGGCCTCTGAATCCTTCTTTGGATCTCTTGTTAAACTGAAAGGGCTGCTGTTGTCTTTTTCTCTTCTGCAGGATTAGGCTAGATCTGCCGCTGGAAACCCGCTGAATTGCTGATTCTAAGTCTTCCGGAATAGTAGCTTCCCGCCGAATGGAACTTAATGTGACTGTGCTTAGAAGCCTTATCAGCTGACCAATGCTTCAACCATAAGGCTCTGTGGGCTGTGACGGAATGAGCCAATATCTTTGCTTTCATTTTTGAACCAGCTCCCTGACCTGGTCAACAGCCACTTCAGCCACAAAATCTAAAGCAGTCCTGAAAACTGCAAAAGAGAAGAACTGCCACTTCCCAGACTTTCATCTGAACGTCCATCCACCAGCTCCGCTACCCCCAGTCTAAGGCTGGATTCACACCCATGCATCCCTGTATTCCGCAGACCCGCACCACAGAACACGTCCCCTAGGAGACCACGGTAAATAAATGGTAGAGCAAAACTGCAAAAAGCACCAAAATAAATAACTAAATAAAAATTAAAAACGCACAGGTGCGAATCCACCCCAAGTGCTCCTGCCACAGAAGTGAGCACTACCGCCGGTCTGCAGGCTGCTCCGGCCAAACTATACAACTTTTTTTTTTATCAGGTCTGCATTTATTCTGTGATTCATAGGATCCCTAAAGGCATCCAAATTCTCCAGCGGAAGTGGAATGTGGCAGGCGAATCTACGCAATGAAGTATCCAACTTAGGCGTAGTGTCCCAAGGGTTACAGCCTCAATACTCTTTTATGCACATTGAGCCCCTTCTCAGGCCCCGCCCACTCATCATCAAATACTTCTTTAATTTCAGAAATGAATGGGAAGGAAGGTAATGATTTCTTTAAATACGGGTAGTATCTCTGCTGTTTCTTTGGAGGTGACAATTCTTCCTGCCACTTCATCGCATCCTTAACAGCCTCCACCAAGGGGGGAACCTGTGCAAAAAATCAAACGTATGCGATTCCGAGACCATCACAGCCTCAGATGGATCCGAATCGCTATCGACTTCAGAGTTAAAACGCACTGAAAACACATGATCTGAATCTGCAGATGCTTAAAGATACAGCAGGATGAGCAGGATTCCTTGAAAGGCTGTTTAACCCTTCCTTGACTGTGTCCTTAATGTAGGATTTAACCTGGCGTGCATTTGCATCATTGTCCTGAGCCGCTTCCTTTAAGCAAGGTACACAAACCCACTTTCCTCTGATGACCTCAGCTGAGCAGGCCCAACAGGATCCTTCTTCTGCCTGGGCTGGCGATGAAGACTTATCCAAAGAAGAGGATCTTCTTCTCTGTCTGTGCCCGGATATGCTCTTTCTAGAGGCTTTCTGATGTCTTGACCTCTCTTGGCTCCAGTCCGAGCGACTAAAGTGAGGTAAGGGTGAGGGAGATCTGGAATGCAGCGACAACAGACGTCTATCCAGCTGCATGCGACTCTGCGATTTGTCATGTCCAGTCTCCTTTTTACTTCTTTGAGGCTGGAGTGCTGATTAGGAACCTCTTTGCGGGCATTTAGCGTGCATTGGGCCCTTCTCTCTGTGGAACCTCTTTGCGGGCATTTAGCATGCATTGGGCCCTTCTCTCTGTAAAACAGAGGATGTGCTCTCTTTTTTTTTAAATAAAAATAAAAATAAATAAATAAACTAACTAACTACCAAATAAATAAAATAAAATAAACTTCTCCATCCGAATCTTCAGTGCTAAGGCAGCTAGGCAGGCAAAACAACCCAGATCTATAAAGGCACAGGATAATAAAAACACTCCAGACAAGTAACACAGCAGTTAGTAATAGAAGTCAGGTTTACCAGAGCAGAGTAGCAGATTGATCAGCTGGAGACTGAGATTAGCCTAAAGGACACAGCCTGCTGCAAATCAGTAGTGATCATTCTGGTGTTTGCTAAGCAATCCAAGAGGAAGCTACCTCTGACCTCACCTGCTCAACTCTGAGCTTCCTGAAAGGAATACATGTGGAGGTGGTGAACTGCAAGTCCCAGCGAGCCAAACCACTGCATGAACGCACAAAAACATGGAAGGAGAGAGTGCCAGCACCTGCCTAACGAAGGTGTATTCAGTAATTTATACTGTTGTGACCGTGCCAGTAATACACAGTCATTTATACTGTACCATACAATCCCAGCACCACGGGAACCCACACTCCTCGGGAGATTTACAGCCCATCTGGGGGGGTCTTCTGATCCGGGAGAGGCTTAACCCGGACCGGATGGATGGTGGATGGAGAAAAAAATAAATAAATACATAAATAAAATAAAAATAAATATAAATAAATAACTAAAATTAAACTTTAAAAGGCGTCCGGAGCGAGGACGAAAAAAGAACCCTGGTGTGGGCAGACAGCCGCCCTTTATGGGCTAGAAAAAAGGTGGTCCTGGAGGGGTCAGAGGGGGCGGAGCTGACCATAGTAGGCTGACATGGGGAGGTCCAGGAAATAGTGTTTACCCCCAGAAGGGCCACAGGAAATAACCCAGGTCTCCCTTACTTGTTCAGAGGCTGCCAGACTAGGTACCAGTTCCTGAGCACTCCTACGAAATTCAGGATCAGTCTAGGGGTGCATTTTTGAAGGTTTATTGCAGTACTTAATCGCAGGTCGATAAAGGGATGAGGGTGCAGGATACAGTAAAACACACATAAATTAGAGGACAGATTCTCAAGCAAAGTCCTTCAGTAAAAGTTTTAAGTATTGCTGGAGGTAGAGGGGACAGCCAGCTAATTTGAGACTCTGTAAGAGCAGTCCCAGTCCTTGTAGCTACCTCTAACCCTCAAAGCACAAGGATCTCTGGAGCTCTAGGCAAGGTCCTAGTCACAATGCCCAGACAGCTTCCAACAAGCCTCCCTGCAACACTCTTAAGTGAAAGGGTTCCCTATTCCAGCTGAGCTTCAAAGGCAGTGTCTTCCATAAAGTTTAATTAAAAGAGATGTATGGGTTTTTGTTTTTTTTATTCATACTTATCTAGGTGGATGCAGCATTGGACCCCCGGCACCCCCGGCACTGTCAATCAGCAGCTCTCTGCTCTACCTCCTCCTTGTTTACTGGAGTGCTGGGCTGTGGTGGGGGTGGAAGCAGCCAGCTCAGGCTCTCAGCGGCTCGCTTAGAGGCTGAGCCAGGTGCCTGTCCAGGCATGTGGGCGGTTCCCAACTCTATGGTCATGATGATGCCTGAGCCTGGACCGACTCTGTGACATCAGCAGACAGCAGACTTTAACCCCCTCTCTGCTGAAAACGGGTCACAGGACTGCATAACGAACTGCACTCCTGTGATCCACAGGAGAAGTACAGCCAAATGAGCTGAACTAAGCTTATCCAGTCTGAGATGGGGAGTTTGAAATAAAGGTGTGGCTCTTATCCATGGATTTTGCCAATCTATGTGCAGCAGAAAATGGAAGTTTTTTTTGTGACTGATGCCACTGACATGGACATTCACTGTACTGTTCATTTAAGCACAAGAGACTCCATTTTGTTCTCACTGTTGAAATGTGTTCTGTAACCTTCACCTAACACACAGACACATCTCCTCTAGAAGCTCTCTACTCCCCCCTCCCCTATCAAGGTTTTACTTTTACAATTGTTCTATTCGCTAGCTTTTAATAATATATTTCTATTTGTTAGCTTTTAATAACATATTTCTATTTGTTAGTTTTTAATAACCTCTCACACCACCCCTTTCTTATCTATGTATAAAATAACATGTAATAATACATTTTGACACTGAACGGACATTTTAAACACAGTGATTGAGTCCTGTGAATCTGTTCCTGCAGCTGCAGTATTAATATTTGTTTTAGGGTTGGTTCACACTTGTGCGATGGCAGACATTGCATGTAATTTGCAGCGCACTGCTGTTCACATTACATGCAATGTCTATGTGGTGCGATGTCAGCCATACAGATAGTATGGCTGATATCGCACTGCATTCGGTCCAAACATGCACAGGACCCTTTTTTCAGTTTGGACCAGAATCGGATCGCATGTGTGTTCACACATATGCGATCCGATTCATGTCTGAACTGTCAGTTCGCATTGCGATATGCGGGCTGAAATGGGGGTGTCGTTAACATAAAATGACACTCCCCAGCAGTTCGCATATGGCAGTGTGAACTGCCGTGCGTGTTGGGTGCGATGCGGGAACCCACAGTGGATCCACACGGTTCTCGCATCGCACAAGTGTGAACCGGCCCTTAGAGTCGCAATCAGAAATTAGTCATAACACCACCATGATGTGAGTCATTTTGGTGTATTTGTTGTATCATTGATGGGGCTCCCTTTCATCTCTTGCAATCGGTCTGACCCAGGAAGCTGACTTCCCATTGACTGCAGCAGTCAATTAGCATGACTAAAGTGAATGCAAAAGAAAAAGTAACAGAGTATAGGAGGAAGGCCAACATACCCTGTTTCCCCGAAAATAAGACCTAGCGTGATTGTCGGTGATGGCTGCAATATAAGCCCTACCCACCAAATAAGCCCTACCCTGTTTCCCCGAAAATAAGCCCTAGCCTGAAAACAAGGCCTACAACGACTTTAACTAGGGCTTATTTGGGGGGTAGGGCTTATATTGCAGCCAACACCGACAATCACGCTAGGTCTTATTTTCGGGGAAACAGGGTAGTATCTGCTGTGTAGTGGGGAGAAGTGCTGGGCAGTATATATACTGCTCTAGTTGCTGTTATAAATTGCACATTTGCCTTTGGCAGATGTAAGCACAGATCACAAATCAGCATCAGTTGGTAAAGTAGACCATATATATATATATATATATATATATATATATATATATATATATATATATATTGTTTTTTTTATTTTTATTTTTTTCATTCCATGGGGTGTAAAAATTCTGCATCTGAGACTAATTCCAGAGCATTTGGCCAATTGCCAGCAAAGAAAACTTGTAGTGAGTACTAAGAATGCTTTTTTGGGTAAATTATATTTATGTTATAAAACGTCATTCAAAGCCCATTCCTAACACAAATATTGATTTTGCTATTTGTTCTGAAAACCAACAATTAATCTTTTCTTTGTTCAAATAAATCTAAGCCCCCGTACACACGGTCGGACATTCCGATCACCAAATCTGTCCGACGGATTTTGTCCGAAACTGGTGTTGCACACACACGGTCGGACAAAGTTGTTGGAAAATCCGATCATTCCGAACGAGGTGACGTACGAAACGTACAACTGGACTATGTACAGGGCAGTAGCCAATAGCTTTCGTCTCTAAATTTCTTCTGAGCATGTGTGGCACTTTGTGCGTCAGAATTCTCTACACACGATCGGAAAAAGTCTGATCGGATTTTGTTGTCGGAAAATTTTAGATCCTGCTCTCAAATTTTTTCTGACGGAAAAAGTCCGCTAGAGCCCACACATGATCTGATTTTCCGACAACATAAAAGTTATCATTCCCTGCATTAAAGCATAATAACTTGATAAAATATAATGTTCTTTAGCAAGGAACATACATTCCACACTTTAGATTGTGAGCTCCTTGAGGGCAGGGCCTGATGTTAATGTACAATATCTATGTAAAGTGCTGCGAAAATTGACAGTGCTATATAAGTACATGTAATAAACCACGCTGTAACCACATAAAATGTATGTACTTTTTCCCCACAAATAGAGCTTTCTTTTGGTGGTATTTGATCACCTTTGTGGGGGGTTTTTTTTGCGTTATAAACAAAAAAAGACCGACCATTTTGAAAAAATAAAACAATACTTTTTGCTTTCTACTATAAAACATATCCAATAAAAAAAATAGTTAACATCTAATATCTTCATCAGTTTAGGCCAATATGAATTCTGCTACATATTTTTTGTAAAAAAAATCCCAATAAGCATATATTGATTGGTTTGTGCAAACGTAATAGCGTTTATAAACTATGAGATATTTTTATTTATTTATTTGTGCTGTAAATTGCCTCCAACATTGCACCTGTTTCTTTTTGCTGGAGGCTGGCATTTTGCTGAAGCCCAGAGCCCCTAAACAGCAGTAAATCATAAAGCGGAACTAAACCCATCTGTTTCAACTGTCACATTTGCGTGTGTCCTCAACCACACTGTCAATCCATCAAATGGATGTGTGATAACTGATCGCATGTGCAGCACCATGGCAGTTGCAGATCAAACAAAAGCAGCTTCCTTGGCTGTAAAGAATAGGTGGGTTTCATTCTGCTTTAAGGTTGTCAGCAGATTGGCCTCTACAAATTCGGCAGTGCCTAAAAATAGAGAGCAACTGAGCATGTGCAGAGCAGGATGAGACAGTGTATTACTGGATGATTTTAAACAGTATAGACACTTATTTACATAGCTATACCTGCAAAAGGGTCCAGCCTGAAGTGATCTAGCAGGACACTTCCAAACTTCCAAATAGTCAGAACATAAAATCAATACTTTGAACACAGGTAAAGGGAAGCACCCTGAGAACTGAGACAGGGAAAGTCAAGGCCATTGTGGCTTTGCTTACCCCTCAAAACAAGATGCAGGTTATGTTATCGTAGAGACAGCTGGCTACTCTAGGACATTTGTGTGCAATTATAGTACCGTAGCTAAACCCATGACTGACTTAATTTAAAGGAAATTGCCCAAGCTGATGTTTTGGATGTCAATGTGATAAGGCCTTCAAAGTTATGAAGAAGGCCATGGCCAGTGCTCTGATGCTACAGGCTCCAGAATTTACCTATCAATTTCTGGTGCAAGCTGATGCCTTTACCTTTGGCTTATGTGCTGTTCTGAGCCAGGTGGGCCACTGTCCCAGGATGCACTGTCCCAGCAAGTAGAAGAGGAGCATCTCATCCTATATCTGAGCAGGAAGCTTCAACATACTCCCCAGGAAGGTAGCATATGCCACCACAGAGAAGGAGTGTTTTAAGTTTGTGTACTTGTATAGTCACCAGTGCCGGACTGGCCTACCGGGATACCGGGAAATTTCCCGGTAGGCCGTCTGCTCTATGTGCCCTGGGGCCGCTTTAGTCTCGGGGCTGGGTGGTAGTGTGACAGCGCAGCAAAAAAAAAAACGGCAGAGGCGGCCGCCGCTCTTAGCATTGTAACAGCCTGTGTGTGCGGCGCGCGTGCCTGTATCTCCTCTTCTGATCCGCGCCGCACACACTGATATTTCTGCCTGTCTGCCTGTGTGAGGGGAGGGAGGAGCATGATTTTTACATGCATTTGGCCCGTGCGGCGCCACGCACGGCAGCGCAGCACCGCTGATTTCTTCCTCCATTCGGCCCGCCCACTATTTTGCACGAGGAGAATAGGAGAAGTGGACGGCCGCTCATACATCAGAAGAATTAAGGTGCTCTCTCTCTCTCTCTCTCTCTCTCTCTCTCTCTCTCTCTCTCTCTCTCTCTCTCTCTCTCCCTCTCTCTCCCTCTCCCTCCCCCCCCCCTCTCTCTCTCTCCCCCCCTCTCTCTCTCCCCCCCCTCTCTCTCTCTCCCCCTCTCTCTCTCCCCCCTCCCCCCCCTCTCTCTCCCCCCCCCTCCCCCCTCTCTCTCTCCCTCTAATAAAATAGTACTGAAAATAAAACATCAATTGGATCACTGTGCCCATCAAACACAGCCACTGTGCCCTGTGCCCTCAAACGCAGCCACTGTGCCCTCAAACGCAGCCACTGTGCCCTCAAACGCAGCTACTGTGCCCTACAAACGCAGCCACTGTGCCCTCAAATGCATTGCCACCGTGCCCTCAAACGCATTGCCACCGTGCCCTCAAACGCATTGCCACCGTGCCCTCAAACGCATGCCACCGTGCCCTCAAACGCATGCCACTGTGCCCTCAAACGCAGCCACTGTGCATTCAAACGCATTGCCAGTGTGTCCTCAAACGCATTGACACCGTGCCCTCAAACGCAGCCACTGTGCCCTCAAACGCATGCCATTGTGCCCATCAAACGCAGCCATTGTGCCCATCAAACGCAGCCATTGTGCCCATCAAACGCAGCCACCGTGCCCTCAAACGCAGCCACTGTGCCCTCAAACGCAGCCACTGTGCCCTCAAACGCATGCCACTGTGCCCTCAAACGCAGCCACTGTGCCCTCAAACGCATTGACACCGTGCCCTCAACCGCAGCCACTGTGCCCTCAAACGCAGCCACTGTGCCCTCAAACGCATGCCACTGTGCCCATAAATTGCCACCACTGTGCCCAAACGCAGCCATTGTGCCCAACAAACGCAGCCATTGTGCCCATCAAACGCAGCCATTGTGCCCATCAAACGCAGCCACTGTGCCATCAAACGCAGCCACTGTACCCATAAATTGCCGCCACTGTGCCATCGAACGTAGCCACTGTGCCCATAAATTGCCACCACTGTGCCCATCAAACGCAGCCACTGTGCCCTCAAACGCATGCCACTGTGCCCATAAATTGCCACCACTGTGCCCATCAAACGCAGCCACTGTGCCCTCAAACGCATGCCACTGTGCCCATAAATTGCCACCACTGTGCCCATTAAACGCTGCCACTGTGCCATCAAACGCAGCCACTGTGCCCATCAAACGCAGCCACTGTGCCCATCAAACACAGCCATTGTGCCCATCAAACGCAGCCACTGTGCCATCAAATGTAGCCACTGTACCCATAAATTGCCACCACTGTGCCCATTAAACGCTGCCAGTATGCCATCAAACGCAGCCACTGTAACATTAAATGCAGCCACCGTACCCATAAATTGCCACCACTGTGCCCATTAAATGCTGCCACTATGCTGCCACTATGCCATCAAACGCAGCCACTGTACCATGTATCTGTCTTATCTATATATAGTGCACTCTACAAATGTGCTTTAAAATGTATGGTTTTCCCTTTTATGAACAAGAAAATAATGACGTTATGCGGTTGGGCTGGGATAATAAATTGGGGGGGGGGGGGGCTGGTATGAACTTTTTTCCAGGGCTGGTTTTCATCCCCAGTCCGGCCCTGATAGTCACAGCTTCACAGTGCTCACTAACCTTAGCCCATTTAGATGGTTAATTGCTAGGGAAAATGGCAAGTTACTCTGGTAACTAGCAATATGATTTTACCTTACAGTGCCAGAAGGAGAGTATTCACAAACACATGCTGTGCTGGCAAGCAGATCCAGCAGAAGTCAATCACAATGGAAAAAAAAATTAAATTCCTTTCATGGGAAGGTGTGCCAATAATGAGGTCTGATGAACTTCAAACTAATTGAAGAGAATGAGGTGTCATGCTGATCACAGGGTCTCTCTCTTTTCCTTAAAATGTGCAAGTCAGCAACAGACAATTAGATTTAAAATCTTGTGTGTGTGACACATCCCATATCATGTCCCAATAAAAATACTCAGCTCTTGACAAGATCAAGTTGGAATGCAAAAAAAGTACTAGCGAAAGTCTAGAAACCTAATTTTTAAGAAAACTCTCTGAACATTTGGCCACATTTTCACTTTTTTGTGTCCACATTAAGGCCTGTTGTTTTGAAACTGTGCTGCCAGAGTTGCCAATTTGCCCAAGGCCCAGAGACTAAAGGCGGGTACACACATGTCAAATATCATCTGGTTTTCAGCCAGTTATACAGAAACTGTCTGGAAATTTTGCCCATATGTACTGTATATCAGCCAGCTGAACGGCATGCTGGAAAGCCAATGGCTGCGAGCGCTGACTGAGAGATGAGCTGTGGATGGGGCATACAGAGGTGAACTGTGGATGGGGGGTACAGAGGTGAGCTGTGGATGGGGGGATACAGAGGTGAGCTGTGAATGGGGAGGGGGGTACAGAGGTGAGCTGTGGATGGGGGATACAGAAGTGAGCTGTTGACAGGGGATACAGAGGTGAGCTGTGGATGTAGGGGGTACAGAGATGAGCTGTGGATAGGGCATACAGAGGTGAACTGTGGATGAGAGATACAGAGGTGAACTGTGGATGGGGGATACAGAGGTGAACTGTGAAGGGAGAGGGGGTACAGAGGTGAACTGTGGATGGGGGGTACAGAGGTGAGCTGTGAATGGGGGGGGAGGGATTCAGAGGCGAGTTGTGGATGGGGTACAGAGAAGAACTGTGGAAATGGGATACAAACGTGAGCTGTAGATGGGGGGATACGGAGGTGAGCTGTGGATGGGGATACAGAGGTGAGCTGTGGACGGGGGATACAGAGGTACGCTGTGAATGAGGTGGGGGTACAGAGGTGAACTGTGGATGGGAGATACAGAGGTAAACTGTGGATGTGGTATACAGAGGTGAGCTGTAGATGGGGGGGGGGGGTACAGAGGTGAGCTGTGGATGGGGGATACAGAGGTGAGCTGTGGACGGGGGATACAGAGGTGAGCTATGGATGGGGATGGGGGATTCAGAGGTGAATTGTGGATGGGGGTACAGAGGTGAACTGTGGACGTGGGATACAGAGGTGAGCTGTAGATGGAGGGGTACAGAGGTGAGCTGTGGATGGGGAATACAGAGGTGAGCTGTGGACAGAGGATACAGAGGTTAGCTGTGGATGAGGGCGGGGGGTGCAGAGGTGAACTGTGGATGGGAGATACAAAGGTGAGCTGTGGATGGGGGGGTACAGAGGTGAGCTGTGGATGGGGGGTACAGAGGTAAACTGTGGATGGGGGTGCAGATGTAGGCAAAAAGGTTTGCAGAGGTGAGCAATAGATGGTTACTTTGGGAGGGGATATGCAAGTACTGCTCCTTGTGCTGATTTTTTGTGTGTGATATAAACACCTCAGTACTGCACAGTACGCACTTCCAAACCCTGTGTGTCATGCAATACTGAGTGCGGTACTCTCTTGCTCCTTGTGTACAGCACGGATTATTTGGCGCTGCTCTATGTCTCTCCACAAGGGAGGGTGCGTTCCTGCACCTATTCCCGGAGAATAGAAGCCCTGGCTACCAGTAATAAATCCCAGCTCGCCACCCTCGCTCTCTCCTCCTGCTGAAGAAAGTACAGAGACACCAGAAGCACATGATGGAACATGTAGTCCCAGAGGATGGACAGTGCATTAAAGTGGTTGTATACCCCCAATGCAGAAGTTGTACCTATAGGTAAGCCTATAATAAGGCTTACCTATAGGTACTGTAAATATCTCCTAAACGTGTGCAGTTTAGGAGATATTTACCTTGTAGTGCGCTGATGATGTCATTGGCACATGCGCTGTGAAGAAACGGCCCTCTGTGCCGTTTCTTCACTAACAAGTGCCGTGATTGACAGCTCCCGCGCGACTCCGACCAGTCACAGAGCACAGAGCTGGAGTCCATGGCCCCGGAAAGATGAGGGGTGAAGATGGATGTGGCCACCAGCACGGGCTTTGTTTGCAGGCAACTGGCACATAATAGGCTAGTATTCGTTGCATACTAGTCTATTATGCTTTTACTTTGCAGGGGAAAAAATAGGAAGTAAAACCCATCAGGGTTTACTTCCTCTTCAAAGTCAATGGGACATGGACTACATCCCTCACCCAGCTTTGCAGCAGTCCTGTAAGACTTCTCTATTCCCGGCCGGTCATTCTACTGCAGGCAGCGTACCTAGTCATCTTGTCATTTATTCCTGGCAGCCCATTCTCGGGGATGCTGCTCACATTGGGTCTGTTCCTACTTGCTCTGCTTTGCTCATTGCTAATAACAAGGTACAGTATAGGAGTTTTGTGTCTATTGGGGGGTCCCCTCAGCTACCCAGTCCATGGTTTGTAGGCAGTGAGGAGTTGATGTGCTGTAAACTTTAGCAACCAATCAGTGAGCTGTAATGATGTGCTATAACCTCTAGCAACCAATCAGTGAGCTGTAATGATGTGCTGTAACCTCTCGCAACCAATACGTGGTAATGATGCACAGTAACCTATAGCAATCAATCAGTGAGCAGTAATAATGTGAATTAGTGAGTGGTAATAATGTGCAGCAACCTCTAGCAACCAATCAGTGAGGCTGGACCAATCAGTGAGTGTGGACCAGTTCTTTTTGTTTACATTATTAAATTTTTTTGAGATTATTATTATTATTATACAGGATTTACAACATGAGGGCAGAGAGTACAGTTACAATACAATTCAATACATAACTCTGTGTGTGCGTTTGTTTGTTTTTTGGGATGTTAGGGTGGAGAGCAAATTTGCATGGGGGGGCAGAAAATTTTGCCCAGGGTCCAATTAATATTAAAGACGGCCCTGTATAAGCTAACACAATTGATATGTAGGGAAAAATAATAAATGCACATATTTTTGCAGGAATAATTGTGGAATAATTTTTTTCCCACAAGAGCCTGCAAATTATTTCACCAGTGATAAGTAGATCAGTGTATTGAGGGTGCAATGTCAGGCACCTACAGACACTCTCTCAAGTTTCCCACCTGTACCTCTATAGGGTTTTCTTGAAGAAAGCTGGAGCAAGTGTCAATTGACTACAAGTGTGCTGATCAGGGCACTCATAGTCCATAAAGAACTAAAAGCCATATGTGACGGTGGCAGACAGGACTTGCAGGTGGCAGACTGCGGACATCCTCCCAGAAACTTTCTCCTGTGCGCCCCCTGGGGAGAGCACTTGGGAACATCGGATCACGGTAAACGGCCGCTGATAGCAAAACACGTCATGAAGCCGGTTCCTCCCTCCCCTCTCTGTACCGATCGGTACAGTGAGAGGGGAGAAGCGGAAAGGGGGAGAGATGGGACCAGCGCTGTGGGCTGGATGTGTAGTGCCCACAGTGCTGGTCAGTGCCTGCAATGTGCAATACTCTGCCACCACTGTGCAATACTCTGCAACCACTGTGCAATGCTCTTCCCCCACTGTGCAATACTCTGCAACCACTGTGCAATGCTCTGCCACACTGTGCAATGCTCTGCCACCACTGTGCAATGCTCTGCCACCACTGTGCAATGCTCTGCCACCACTGTGCAATGCTCTGCCACCACTGTGCAATACTCTACCAATACTGTGCAACACTGCAATACTGCAATACCCGGCCAATACTCGCCAATACTCTGCCAATACTCTGCCAATACTCTGCCAATACTCTGCCAATACTCTGCAAATAATTTTTAATAGAAACAAAGAATTTATTTTATTTTTTTTTACTGAATTTTCAGTATTTTTTGATTTATAGCGCAAAAAATAAAAAAACCAGCGGTGATTAAATACCACCAAAATAAAGCTCTATTTGTGTGAAGAAAAGGACACAAAATTCATTTGGGTACAGTGTTGCATGACTGAGTAATTGTCATTCAAAGTGTGAGAGCACCGAAAGCTGAAAATTGGTTTGGTTAGGAAGGGGGTTTAAGTGCCCAGTGGGTAAGTGGTTAAACAGTACAAACAATATGTACTTGAAGATCAACTATATTAACACTACTCATAAAAAGTAATCTGCCCGGCTTTGGAATTAAGAAGTCAAAACAGCATGACAAAATATGAGCAAGAGTAGAATTATGAAAGACATGAGGTACCCTGGGACAGAAAAGAAAAGTATGTTCTGTGGTGCTCATACATGCCACTGTGAACAATGAGCATAGCCAGTGGGAAGGTCTTAAGGGAGGACTGAACAAAATCGGTGCCTGCTGTATACACTGCACACATAAACCACAGTCCTTTCACCCACATAATACTACTTACAATGCAACAACTAACACAAACAAAAAATGACAAAGGATCTTTTTTATTATTATTAAATGTTTCCATTACATATGTTTTCATGCACACAAAAAGCGTATTTTTGTTTTTCCAAGCCTACCTTAAAGAAGAACTTCATTAAAATAAGCAACTGTTGAGACAATGAACACCTTGGTCAGGTCTATTTACAACATAATGTATAGAGTACAGGGGTCTTGAGTAAGTAACAAACAAAGCAACATATGGAGTGCAGCAGTCAGAATGAGGGCAATGTTCACAACAGCCCTGCCCTACATCAAATTCCCCACCTTCTCCCTATACATCAGTCTGCAAAGTCACATCTTTTGCCAGTGCCCCCAAAATGCCACCTTACATCAGTCCCCCCTGAGTGCCTCCTTACATAAGAGCCCCCAGAGCCCTACCTTAAATCAGAGCTCCCATAGTGTCACCATATATCATTATCCCCAGAGTGGCATCTTTACATTACATTAGTGTCCCAAGAGTGCCACCTTATATCAGTGACCCCAGAGTTTCACGTTACATCAGTACTTGCAGAGTACCACCTTACATTGGGGCTCCAAGAGTGCCATCCTACATCAGTGCCCCCTCACATTAGAGCCAACAGAGTGTCAGCTTGCATCAGTACCCACAGAGCCCTACTTTATATCAGAACTTCCAGAGTGCCACCTTACATTAGTACCTCCAGAGTGCCATCATACATCAGTGTCCACATAGTGCCACCTAAATCAGTGCCTCCATAGTGCCACCTTACAACAGTACACCCAAAGTGCCACCTTAAATCAATGCCCCAGAATGCCACCTTACATTGGTGCCCCCAGAGTGCCACCTTACACCAGCACCTCCAGAGTGCCACCTTACATCAGTGTCCCCATAGTGCCACCTTACATAAGTGCTCCTAGAGTGCCATCATACATCAGAGACCCCCAGAGTGCCATCCTACATCAGTGCCACATTACATTAGAGCTATCAGAGTGTCAGCTTGCATCAGTACCCCCTAGAGGCCTACTTTATATCAGAACTTCCAGAGTGCCACCTTACATCAGTGCCCCTAGAGTGCCACCCTTACATCAGAACCCCTATAATGCCTCTCTTCATCAGTGCCCTCTTACATCAGAGCCCTCAGAGTGTTACTTTACATCACTGCCCTCTTACATCAGTGCCCCCAGAGTGTCCCTTTACACACACCTTCACCTCTGTCCTTGGCATGGCGGGCAGCTGGCAGGAAAAGGCCTTTAACAAATTCTACTTGTTGCTGACTCTGAACTGCACATGTGCAGTTCTTGAGAAAGCTGAATGATAAACTGCCAAACTCGGCCTTGGATCGAGCAGCAGTTTGCCATTCAGCTGCGCAGTTAGGAGCAAGTGACAAGTTTTTTTAACAGGCACATTTCTCCTCTCTATGGACATTTACAGACAGGAGAAAAGTGCCTGTTTTTTTTACAAATGTCCATAAATTTACAGACGGTTGACAACACAGTTGGAGTGTGTATCAGAATGAGCTTATATCCTTCCAAAGAAGATCCACTTATATGGGTAAGTAGCCTTATATCTCATGTGAATTACAATTGTTAGAGTAAATATACATATACTGTATAATGTGGCACCCAGTAAAAGGACTATCAAATAAACTATTGTCCTAGTTTATTCATTTTGGCCCATTTTACTTATACTACTGAATCAGCTATTAAAAAGAAGAACAAAGCAAAATCTTGCACCTGGTACTGCAGTACTCATCACTTATCTTTAACCCTTTGTGGAGTTTCCAGAATACCGCCTGAATGTGAAATGACATTGTAGAGAAATTTACCATACTGGCTGGTTTACCATATACTATAGTTATTCTAGTATACTGTATATATACTCTTCTAGAGCACTTTTTCTATGTTTATATATAACTGCCAGACTAAGGAACTAATTTCATATCTAATTTCATATCTAGTAAGCATAAGAATGTTTAGATTCTTGAGATTTTAGTTTGAGGCTAGAAATGTAGACTTTTTTAAATTGTAGGTATTGTATTTTAACCATGGGAACTAAAAAACTCTTATACTACAGATTTCCTTAACAGATTTGTATTTATGTCTGTGTCACTGTTTAGGTTTTCTCTTAGTTCCTCCCGAGTAAAACCATTGCAGAACAGACAGAAATAGAGGGAATATCTCCCTAACAAAGCCCCGGACAGCAGTAAAAACTTGACAGGCATTCCATTTCCCACACTATACAAAGCTAAAAATAAGACTTGTTTTTTGTAATTGTCCTCATTTGCTGGGTTCTTGACTCTAAGCTACACTGTTAATAAAACTTTTTTTAGAGAGGATGAGTGACTAAAGTTTAAAGTTTGGATTGAAATAATTTATAATCTTATTTTTGAATTTAACTATTCATTAATGTTCAATTTTTTGGTGATGTCAAAAAATCGTTTTTTAAAAATATTTGTATTTTCATTTTCCCTTATAACCATTTTATTAGAAATGCATTAGCTTATAATTGGGCTCATCACATACTAGTGTTGAATAAATATACAGTATAATAAAACAAAGTTTATATTTAATATAGCTGTGGGGTCTGGTCTTGAAGAAAACCTTAAAGAAAACTGAACTTCCAATCTTAAACATTTAGTTTATATTAGCTAAATACTTGTCTGTCACGTCAAAACAAAAAGGTGTCCAAAGTCTAACGAGAAGGACCCCCATTGCTCTCTGTGTGTGAAAGCAGTGATCTCTCTGCACAAGTCTGACATGCTTCCTGCTAAGTCAGAGCCTTATGTAGACTTAGTTTGGAACATGTTGGAGGACAGGCTTTTCTACTCAGGGTGTGGCTGCTTTAAAGTGAAACTGCAAGACATCAAACACATTTTGATGCACATGAAATGTATTTAGCTTATGTAAAGGTGAGGTTTAATTGAGCTTTAATTTCCTGTTTGTTAAGGAATGGAGGGGTCTAGGAGTAACCTTTATTGAATTGTGCAGGGGCATTGCTAGTGCTGGGCACCCAGGACACATGCCCTGCATCTCTTGTCTGGTGCATCGAGCCCCAATGGTGTTATTGTCCATGAGTATTTCTCTCCTGCCCTAGGCTGCTCATTGTGGTGTTTTTGGGTATCCACAATTAAGCGCAGGTGTCAAGAAGGAGGCTAAGTGTAAGAAAGAGATGAAAGGCGCGTGATCTAATACATTGATCAAGATGTTGCAGTTTATTCACGGAAAAAGAAATCCATACAAAAAGTATCTACTTATTCAATAAATCAGGTTACAAGTATACACATTAAATTAGAAAAATACACATGCCCATGCAAGGGCAAGTGCTAGAATTTGGCTGATGCATTTCGAGGAAAGAAACCCTCTTCATCAGAGCCTTGTAGAACGACAAGAGAGGCCTGTATAGTGTTGTGGATCAAACATACAGGGGACTGGCTGGTTGGGAGGAGTGACACATGGTAAGTGATCAGTTCTCCTATGCTCCAATTTTGTCCACATCCCACCGCTCTAAATTTCATAGGGAGATGTAATTCATGTGTTCCTTGTGGCAGTTCAAAGTGTACCTGTTGGTTGTGCCTGCATTCCAGTTTACAAGAAAGATGCAGCCTGCATGCATCTGTTTGGGAACAGGAGGCAGCTGCCTCTGCAAGGATTCCAAGCAGTTCCAAACAGAAAGTGGTCTCGTGTTGCAATCAGGATGCCAGCTGTCTCCATCCATGTGAGACATCAGTGATGTCTCCTGTTCCCAAACAGATGCATGCAGGCTGCATCTTTCTTGTAAACCTGAATGCAGGCACAACCAACAGATACACTTTGAACTGCCACAAGGAACAAATGAATTACATCTCCCTATGACATTTAGAGCGGTGAGATGTGGACAAACTTGGAGCATAGGAGAACTCATCACTTAACATGTGTCACTCCTCCCAACCAGCCAATCCCCTGTATGTTTGATCCACAACACTATACAGACCTCTCTTGTCGTTCTACAAGGCTCTGATGAAGAGTGTTTCTTTCCTCGAAACGTGTCAGTAAAATTCTAGTACTTGCCCTTGCATGGGCATGTCTATTTTTCTAATTTAATGTGTATACTTGTAACCTGATTTATTAAATACGTAGATACTTTTTGTATGGATTTCTTTTTCCATGAACAAACTGTAACATCTTGATCAATGTATTAGATCACGCGCCTTTCATCTCTTTCTTACACTTGGCTTACTTCAGACCCCCCTGGTCAGTTTAGGCAGCGGGACTCACATGATCTTCTTTTAATTTATCCTTTGAAAGTACTACCATTTCATACCAACAACGCCTTCACTAGCGCAGGAGAAAATTATTTCTTTGTCAAGAAGGAGGCTGCCTGCCTAGAATGGGGTACAGCCCATCATGCTGCTTCTCCTCAGCACTGCTGTACAGGGCAGGACTTAAGGTGGTGGGGGCCCCTGGGCTTGATTCACTTTCGGGCCCTACCTTCTATACATTACTTTAAATAGAACAAAATGATACATACATAAGCTGATGACACATGACACTGATGACCGATGGCACTAATATGTGGCACTGACACGTGGCACTGATGACACGGGGCACTAATATGTGGCACTGATGACAGATGGCACTAATACATGACACTGATGACAGATGACACTAATACGTGGCACTGGTGACAGATGGCACTAATATGTGACACTGATGACAGATAACACTAATATGTGGCACTGACACTTGGCACTAATACGTGGCACTGATGACAGATGCACTAATACCTGACACTGATGACACTAATACGTGGCACTGATGACAGATGGCACTAATACGTGACACTGATGACAGATGACACTAATACGTGGCACTGATGACACGTGACACTGATGACAGATGGCACTGATATGTGGCACTGATGACACGTGACACTGATAACAGATGACACGTGACACTGACAGGTGGCACTGATGACAGATGGCACTGATACGTGGCACTGATGACACGTGACACTGATGACAGATGGCACTAATAGGTGGCACTGATGACACGTGACACTGATGTGGCACTGATGACAGATGGCACTAATATGTGGCACTGATAACAAATGGCACTAATACGTGGCACTGACAGATGACACTAATAGGTGGCACTGATGACACATGACACTGATGACAGATGACACTTATACGGGGCACTGATGACAGATGGCACTTATACATGGCACTGACAGGTGGCACTGGGGACAGATGGCACTGACCGGTGGCACTGGGGACAGATGGCACTGGGGACAGATGGCACTGACAGGTGGAACTGGGACAGATGGCAGTGGGGAAAGGTGGAACTGCGCGCCTGCGTGCATTGGGGAAGTAAACAGGAGGACATCCAGGGACGTCCTCCCGGCAATTGGAGTCCACGCTGCAGCCGTCTTTCAGCTATAGCGCAGACACCTAGTGGTTAAAACGTAAAGAAGATACAGTATTTAAAACATAAACAGGCGTTGCCTGCGGAGTCCCGTATTGGGCGGGACCCATGGGCTTGAGCCCAGTCAAGCCCAATGGTAAGTCCGGCCCTGCTGCTGTACATACATTTTTCCACTCGCATGAGCAGGAACACAGGGAAGTGATGGGACTAGAAAGACAGCAAACCATGTCACCAGAGGGGTAAGTGATTGAATGTGTGTATGTATGCCTTTACACACACTTTAAAGAATATTTTACATACATTAAATAGACCGTCAGTTTAACTATTCTCCTATTCACCTTTAACCACTTCCATCCCAGGCCAATTCTGGCATTTCTCTCCTACAATGTAAAAAAACTTTTTTTGCTAGAAAATTACTCTGAGCCCCCAAACATTATACAGGTGCATCTCATAAAATTAGAATATCATCAAAAAGTTTATTTATTATAGTAATTAAATTAAAAAAGTAAAACCTATATATTTTATATAGATGCGGTACACACAGAGTACTATATTTCAAGCATTTCCTTCTTTTAATTTTGATGATTATGGCTTATAGCTAGTGAAAACCCAAACTTCAGTATCTCAAAAAAATGTAAATATTACATAAGATCAATAAAAAAAAGGATTTTTATTACAGAAATGTGGGCTTACTGAAAAACATGTCCATATACAGTATAGTATGCGCTCAATACTTAGTCGGGGCTCCTTTTGCATGAATCAATGCAGCGTGGCATGGAGCCGATCAGCCTGTGTGTAATTTAATCTCAGTATAAATACAGCTGTTCTGTGAAGCCCTCATAGGTTTGTTAGAGAACCTTAGTGAACAAACAGCACAATGAAGGCCAAGGAACACACCCAACAGGTCAAAGATAAAGTTGTGGGCAAGTTTAAAGCAGGGTTAGGTTAAAAAAAAAATCCCAAGCTTTAAACATCTCACAGAGCACTTTTCAATCCATCTTTCAAAAATGGAAAGAGTATGGCACAACTGCAAACCTACTAAGACATGGCAGTCCACCTAAAATGACAGGCCAGGCAAGGAGAGCATTAATCAGAGAAGCAACCAAGAGGCCCATGGTAACTCTGGAGGACCTGCAGAGATCCACAGCTCAGGTGAGAGAATCTGTCCACAGGACAACTATTAGTCGTGCACTCCACAAATCTGGCCTTAATGGAAGAGTGGCAAGAAGAAAGCCATTGTTGAAAGAAAGCCATAAGAAGTTCCATTTTCAGTTTGTGAGAAGCCATGTGGGGGACACAGCAAACATGTGAAAAAAGGTGCTCTGATCAGAAGCAAAACACTATCTGGGTGAAAGACTAACACTGCACATCACCCTGAACACAACATCCCCACCGTGAAACCCCACCCCACCGTGGCAGCATCATGTTGTGGGGATGCTTTTCTTCAGCAGGGACAGGAAAGCTGGTCAGAGTTGATAAGAAGATGGATGGAGCCAAATACAGGGCAATCTTAGAAGAAAACCTGTTAGAGTCTGCAAAGGACATGAGACTGGGGCAGAGGTTCACCTTCCAGCAGGACAATGACCCTACACATACAGCCAGAGCTACAATGGAATGGTTTAGATCAGAACATATTCATATACAAGACTTGAAAATTGCTGTTTACAGATGCTCTCCATCCAATCTGACAAAGTTTAAGCTATTTTGCAAAGAAGAATGGGCAAAAATGTCACTCTCTAGATGTGCAAAGTTGGTAGAGACATACCCAAAAAGACTTGCAGCTGTAATTGCAGCAAAAGTTGGTTCTACAAAGTATTGACTCAGATGGGCTGAATACAAATGCACGCCACACTTTTCAGATATTTATTTGTAAAAAATGTTGAAAACCACTTATCATTTTCATTCCACTTCACAATTATGTGGCACTTTGTATTGGTTTATCACATAAAATCCCAATAAAATACATTTACGGCTTTGGTTGTAACATGACAAAAGGTGAAAAATTTCAAGGGGTATGACTACTTTTTCAAGACACTGTAGAATTGATGAAAGCAAAAACAGATCTAGAGGATCGCTCTAGAAGAAATGACTTAAAAATAAGTGGCATACCAGAATCTTTTCAGCAATCTGAATTAAAAGATTACTTCACACAACTGATGACAGATTTCCTCCCTGACAACCCCCCGGGAGAACTGATCATTGATCACATTCACCGACTACCGAAACCACCACACATCCCAGAGACCATCCCAAGAGACACTATTGTCCGAAAAAATTCTTCCACTTAAAAAAAACTTAATGCGGGCCACATGCAACCATCCTGGCTATCCTCAGCCATATACCAATCTGGCTTTTTTTGCAGACTTGTCCAAATACATTATGTTGCAGCATAAGAACCTGTCCACAATTACAAAGCCTCTCAGAAACCACAAGATACAGTACAAATGGGGCCACCCAGTTAAAATGATCATCACAAAAGACAACAGATCCTATTTAATCTGCACTTTGGACGAAGGTCTTTCGTTACTGTGGCAGTGGCACATACTGGAACCGTTGGAGCAACGACAGCACAATTGCAATCAACAAAACCACAATCTGATGACATGACCACCTCCCCACAACAACTGCATTAGAAAGGGTTGACCTATAGGGATTGGCCGAATGGACCCCTGTTTGGTTCTCACCAGAACTTTATAACATCGCGAAAGTTCGCACCCGAATAACAAACCCCATTAAAGTCAATGGGACCCGAACATCAAAAATCAGTGCCCATTTTGAAGGCATATAATTGGGCATACAATGGTTATAGGGGCCCAGGGCAGGACCTGGGTACATGTATCAATAAAAAAAAGTTTGTGAAAAACGTAATTTTTAAATGAGCAGTGATTTTCTATTTTTTTTAAGTGAAGGCATAAAAAAATATATTTTTTTCCAATATAGTGCCTGGGGGGGGGGTCCCTTTAGTCTACCTGTAAAGTTTGTCAATTTCCCGCAACTTGTGGCAAAATATAAAATATTCCATGGACTTACCTTGCCTCTAAGCAAATACCTAGGTGTGTCTACTTTATAAAAATAAAAATGTTAGAAAGCCTGAAGGCGGTGCTTGGTTTTTGGGGTCCTATATGCGGCTAGGCTCCCAAAAAGTCTCACACATGTGGTATCCCCATACTCAGGAGAAGCAGCAGAATATATTTTGATGTGTAATTCCACATATGCCCATGGCATGTTTGAGCAATATATCATTTAGTGACAACTTTGTGCAGCAAAAAAAAAAGTTTGTCATATTCCCGATATGGCAAGATATAAAATATTGCATGGACTCAACATGCCGCTCAGCAAATAGCTTGAAATTTCTACTTTCCGAAATGGGGTCATTTTGGAGGGGGGGGGGGGGGGGTTTGAACTGTCCTGGCATTTTATGCACAACATTAGAAGCATCACCCACTCTTCTAACCACTTGAAGACAAAGCCCTTTCTGACACTTTTTGTTTACATGAAAAAATATTACTTTGAACCCCCAAACATTATATACATTTTTTGCGACAAACTACATCGATTTTTAAAAGCCTTTAAAATCCTTTACAGGTTACCACTTTAGATTTACAGAGGAGTTCTACTGCTTAAATTACTGCCCTTGATCTTAATTTGCGGTGATACCTCACATGCATCGTGCAATTGCTGTTTACATATGACACCAGACCAACACTTGCGTTCGCCTTTGCGCGTGAGCACGGGGGGACAGGGGTGCTTTTTTTAATTGTAGCACTAACCCCCGAAGGAGCTGCTGGTTTGATTTGGGCTTACCATTACCTTCTTGACCTCGTGTGCGTCTAGGGGTTTCCCAAGGTAGATGGTGCAAAAAAATGTAGAAACTGACACTGGATCCACTTTAGGGATTTTTATTTGCAAACTGTTGAACAAAACACAGTCTCTCAATAAAGGAATAGAGGGTATGGGTAAGAAGTTCAGGTAGTCTTGGAACTGCTGACACTCGAATGTCTCTCACTATACAATCCAGGGAATAGCCATTCGCACAATTCGATATTACAGCTATCGGCTATCACCCTTTTGGTGAATTTAGCAACCGACAGGTGATTCAGATAAAGCAAAGTCTCTGCCACAGACTTGGTTGTAGAACTTGAGAAAGAAAAGTCTCTGCCACAGACTTGGTTGTAGAACTTTAAGATGAAAAGTCTCTGCCACAGACTTGGTTGTAACTGGAAGATAAATTAACTTAGAGAACCCTCACACGGTACCAGTAGCTTGCAGCCGGTCCGGCAATACCGTATGAGTATGGATTCACTTGGTGTCCTCTCAACTTAGCTTACAGGCTCTTGCTGAGCAGCCAGCCTTGTGCATGGCCCTCTTCTGAAGAGTCCTCCCCTGGTTGCATTCTCAGTTGCTGGGCCTCTCCAAAACCGAGACGGCACCAGACCACCTTGGAACCCTCCTTCCAGTTACTGCACCTCTGGCTAGCCAGCCCCGAGACTCGGAAATGGATGGATCCGCACCCCAGGCCATGAGGGCCCCTGAGGGCTGGTCAGGAGGACCAGGACCAAGCAGTTAAAAAGATCTTCTGGACCGGAACCCCGAATCACGTGACCTCAGTTCCTTAAGTACCCTCTCCCAGGATGCACAACGAGACAACTTACTCCCTGGTTGGTTCCCAAAAATATTAGCACCCAATACGTCCAACCGGACTGCGTTCCAATGCCTGCCATAGACGACACCGACACCTATGGCCAAGCAGAACACAATACAGTCCAGCCAAACTGGTACTGAGACCATAATTTAAAACAATTAGCCTAAAACCCAACTGTGGTTTTAGAAATATTTAAATTGACAAAAAATATAGCGCGTGCTCTTCAGGAGCCTGGCGCTTCATTATTATTTATTTTGCTTATTTATTCATTTTTTTAACCACTTAACCACTTCAATACCGCGTCATTGTCATATGACGACCACAAGGTGGATCTACCATCCTGGGTGGGCGTCATATGACGTCCTCGCATTCCCGGCCGCCTGGGGGGCGGCCACGTTGCACGACCGCGCATTTGTCAGTTAAAGCGACGCAGTGCCAAATCGCAAAAAGGGGCCTGGTCCTTTAGCTGCAAATTGGTCCGGGGCTTAAGTGGTTAAACTGTTCCTTTCATTTTTTTTTCTTTATAATTTTTATTGTTATCTCCGGGAATGTAAATATCCCCTATGATAGCAATAGGTCGTGACAGGTACTCTTTTTTGAAAAAAAATTGGGGTCTATTAGACCCTAGATCTCTCCTCTGCCCTCAAAGCATCTGACCACACCAAGATCGGTGTGATAAAATTCTTTGCCCAATTTCCCAATGGCGCTGTTTATATCCAGTGAAACCTAAGTCATGAAATGCTCGTAGCTTCCAGTTTTTTAGGCCATAGAATGGAAAATTTCTTCCAATATAGTGCCTGCGGGGGGAGGGTCCCTTTAGTCTACCTGTAAAGTGGCAGATCTGTACCATGTCTAGAATCTGCTGCAGCATTAATTGCATTTATAAGGCCCAACAAAAAGGACATTTTCCCTGCAAGCTGCCTTTATTTTGCTCAGCAATAGCTTGGGAGCCAGTGTATATGATGCTGAGGCTACAATGTAGTGCACTGGGAACAAGATTAGAGATTTTTTAGATACATTCTGGTGTCACTTTGACTTTGTATAGAAGTAACAGGTGCATAAAAATTGGTCTTTGGGTGTCAGTGGCGCCTTCCCACCGTAACCTGGTGCTTGTCAGTTCACCAGAAGGTGAGCAGCACTAGTACTGGCTCTCTGCTCCATACGAGAGCCCTGCAGTTCTTGCACCTCGACAACAGCAGAAGAACGCCTGACCTTGGCAGGGACCACTACTCTGTCGTCAGAGCTATCTGTCAGGGTGCCACTGCTGTCTACAGGTTCGTATTCTGAGCCTGAATCTGACAGATTGGTGAGTTCCTTTTCACTCTCATCTGTCATGCTCAGAAACGTGTAGACCTCTTCACTAGTGTACCTTCGTTTGGACATTTTGGCCTCTAAATTTACTGGTACAATTAATGAGACTCACAGGAAAAAAGAGCACCTGACTGTCAGCGACTGCTTCACACGCTACCAAAAAAACTGTTAGCGTTCACAGGGATCAGGTACCCTGACGCTATAAAAAAAAACTAACTAACCAGCGTCCCCCGTGACACTAATACGGTGATCACTGGTGACAGGGGGTGATCAAGGGGTTAAACCTTTATTAGGAGGGTTAGGGGCCTATCTGGGCCTACTACTAAGTACCCTAACACTGATTAGTGTCACAAATGACACCAGTACAGTGATCAAAAAAAAATATGAACACTGCACTGGGTGACACAGTGACAGGGAGTGAAGGGGTTAACTGGGGGGGGGGGGGTTGGGGGGTGATCGGGGGGTAAAATGTGTGCCTGTGTGTACTGTGTCAGTGTAGTGTTGGTGCAACTCACATTTGGATTTCCTCTCTCCTCTCTCTGGAACGGAAAATAATTCCAGAGAGGGAGATTACATCACTTCCCCTGCCTGTGAAATCATTGGCCTGGGCCTGGAGACTGTTCGGTTCTGAAACAAATCCAATCGTCGCGGCCTTGAACCGGTTAAACTGGCAGTAACGCACACAGAACTATATGGCGTTAAACTGTCAGTAACGCACACAAAACGATATGGCGTTAAACTTGCAGTAACGCACAAAACTATATGGCATTAAACTGGCAGTAACACACACAGAACTATATGGTGTTAAACTGGCAGTAATGCACACAGAACTATATGTTGTTAAACTGTCAGTAACGCACACAAAACTATATGGCATTAAACTGGCAGTAGCGCACACAGAACTATATGGCGTTAAACTGGCAATAACGCAATCAAATAGACGGTGTTCAACCGTCACTACACTGACGCTATCTGAACTGTCCCTACTCTACCTATACACTAATGTCAAGATTACTGACATGGTCTCACTACACTACACTGAATCTATATGAGCTGTCCCTACTCTAGCTGCACACTATGCAAAGCTGAATGATGGTCCTCCTCACTACACTCACACTATCCCTAGGCTGACACTAAACTAATATTCTACACTGACAATTGAAGCAAAATAGCACGGTATAGCACATTAACTAACTAATAGCACTGAAAAGAGCCCTGTTCTATCTCTCTTCACGCCAAAAACACAATGAAAATGTCTGCCATTGAAAGAATACTTTTATATTGTGGGGCGGGAATGAGCCATGATTAGATAAAGTCATGATGACAGTGTCCAATCATGACTCTGACAGTGCTCTGTGCCCTGATTGGCTGAAGCTTTCACTGCTCTGCACTGTTCAGCGCCGCAATGCATTGTGGTCGGTTCGGGGGGGGGGGGGGGAGAACAAATGGTTTGTTCGTCTGTTCGCAGAACGTACAAACAACTGGCCGAAACGTTTTCGCCTATACGTAAACCATTATGCCTCTCAAAATAACATCAATAAATGTTAAAGTGTTAAATCACCCGGGAAAAAGATACCCTCTATGGTCCAAAGCCCGCAAACTCTACCTTGACATTCTATGTCTCCAAGAAACTAATTTCTGTCAGGATAATGCCCCAAACATGTCCCATAAAGACTATCCGAACATATTTTTTGCCAACTCACAAAATAAAACAAAAGGAGTGCTCATAGCAATCAAAAACACAGAATTATTCAAGATGATATCTATTGGTACTGTCCCCCAAGGAAGATACCTCATTTTGGTCTGCAAAATAAACAATACTACTTACACAATTGTAAACATCTACGCCCCTAATACCGGCCAATTACGTTTCCTTCGCAGAGTATAGAAGAAAGTTAACACCCTCAAACAAGGTCGGACATTCATGTGCAGAGACTTTAACCTTGCACCAGAAGCCTCCATAGACATCAAAAGCCCATCTCCCAAAAAAACATGACATTTCCATTCCTACAATCTAACAGCTTGTTTGACATTTGGAGGTGCCAACACGGCATGGAAAGGGACTTCACATTTTTTTTTTCAAAACCCCATCACACATATTTCCGAATCGATTTGTTTGTAGGAGATAAACAGCTTCTCCAAGACACTATTGAGACAGATATTCAAAATATAACATGGTCAAACCGATTTCAATTTCAATGACTCTAGGGAACAAAACCACAAACTCCCTTGCCACCAACTGGAGGAATGATCCGCACCTGATGGCAATTCCCTCCAACTCTACCTATCAACAAACCTGTCTGAAAGAATATTTTGATCTTAACGAATCTTCTGTTAATAACCCATCTACTCTATGGTTAGCCCATAAGGCATTTATCTGTGGTAAGCACCAAAGGACACAGAAGCTGACAGAACTATTAGACAGAATAAATACACTGGAGCTAACAAACAAACACAACCCCACAGCAGCTACTAACGACAAAAAATTCCAAGCCAGAAATTACCTTAAAATTTTCCTTAACGCAAAATATGCAAAAGTACTACTAAAAATATGCACTAATTTCTATGCAGCAGGTAATAAAGCTGACAAACTCTTAGCAAATCAAATCAAGCAAAGAACCAAACACAAAATTCACTACATTTTACATCCCACTAACAACCGCAAAATGTACCATCCGAAAGATATAGCGAACGCCTTTAGGGCATATTACCATGCACTATATAACCTAAAGGATGATTCATCTACCACTCAACCTACTGATAATATTATAGCGAAATTCCTGGATACCCTGAACCTCCCCAAATTATCTACCGAACATTTATCATGTCTGAATGCCCCATTTACAACCAAAGATATTCTACAAGTCTACAAGCCATTTTAGCTTTCCCCAATGGCAAGGCCCCAGGCCCAGATGGCTTTTAGGCTGAATACTACAAACTATTCGATAATACCTTAACCCCACAGTTATGTCAATCGTTCAACAATGCTGTGTCATCTGGCGACTTTCCAAGCAAAATGTTATTCGCAAATATTTTAACACTGCCTTAACCTGGGAAGGAGGCGGTCACCACCTCCAACTTTCGCCCAATCTCTTTATTGAACACTGACCTTAAACTATATGCAAAACTTGTAACGCAAAGGCTAGCCCCAATTATGCCACACCAAATCCATCCCGATCAGGTCGGCTTCATAATGGGAAGACAGACCTAGGACACTACATGAAAGATAACAAACCTCCTACATAAGACCCCTTTCACACTGAGGCTAAAACAAGCGGCGCTTTACCGCTAACGGCCGGCGCTTTCAGTGTGAAAGCAGTCTTATGCTGAGAATAAAAACATACTGTCCTTGTTTGTAACATTAGATGCAGAGAAAGCATTTGATAGGATCCATTGGGGATGCCTGAGACAAACCCTCACAAAATGTGTTTTTCAGGGCAATATATTATCAGCCATTCTGGCCTTATACTCCAACCCAACTGCGCATGTCTTCTCAGAAGGGGTCTTCTCCGACCCCTTTGTCCTTACTAATGGTACAAGGCAAGAATGTCCCCTATCCCCAATCATCTTCACACTATTGATGGAACCATTAGCCCAAAAAAATCCGTTCTTCAAATCTTATTTCCGGAATACAAATCAAAGACCAAGAATACAAAATTACCTTATTTGCGGAGGACACAATTCTCACCCTAACGAACCCGGCTTCTTCCCTGGCAAATGTGTGGAATATCTTGAATACCTTCAACTCGTGCTTATTTTACAAAGTCAATTATTTTAATTCCAATGTTTTGAGTTTTAAGATATATGACACCACTAAACCCCTTTTAAATTCCATAGTCCCCTTTCAATGGGTAACTACCTCCATGCCTTACTTGGGTATCTCCCTAACAACTCCCTCAACAAAATTATACACCTGTTATTTCATACCATTCTTACTTGTAAGAAAGACTTCCAGCTAATCAACAAACAGTATCTCTCATGGTCAGGGTAGCTGCCTTTAAAATGACCATTATCCCAAAGCTCTCATACCTATACAGAGCATTACCCATAGAAATCCCAGAATCATTCTTCAGTAACCTTAAACGCTCTCTAAGCTCCTATGTGTGGCAAGATAGGAAACCTCATTGTCCATATGCAACCATCATTAAATATAAAACTGCAGGAGGCTCAAGCTTCCCTGATCTAATAGATTACTATATGGCAGTAATTCTAAACCAGTCAGACACTAGTTTACACCCGCCTTTAATAAACAATGGAGTTCCATCGAACAAACGTTTATCACCTCTCCTATCGGCCCAATCTTTTCTCAACGAGATTGGGAAATTTAAACATCCCACAATTTCCGCCGCTGCATCAGCCTGGAGGTTCTTCTCCCTGAACTCCTCGCTAACAGAAGACAGTCAAATAATACCTACCCCGATAGAAACTCTTAAATTCATAATCCCCGCGCTAACTCTATCTCATTGGTCTCAAATTAGGTATCAACGGTTAAGCTCCATAATGCATGATAACCATATCCTACCATTCACAACTTTATCAAACAGGCATCCTATTTCCCCACAAGGGGCATATACTTATAGACAAACAGCTTCTTACCTTCAAAATAACTCTATCGCGATTATTAAACTATCGTTTAATCAAGCGTGGTCCTCTTGGTCTTCTACGTCCCCCAAAACAAAAGGAATCACCACTCTGTACAATCTTTTTACATAGTAAAGATACATTTATTAAATCCTCGGCATACAAAAGATGGGAAGGAGATCTCCAGAACACATTCTCTGATTTCCAATGGCAGAAGGCCATCAAGTACAACCATAAAGCCTGTAACTGTGTTAGTTATTGGGAAATATCTAAAAAAATCCATCATATATGGTTCCTCACCCCAGTCCAACTACATAAATTTGCAAACATAGACAACGATCAGTGCTGGAGGGGATGCTCCTTTAAAGGCTCCCTGATCCATATACTTTGGGAATGCCCTCATATTACCCCCTTCTGGAGAAAAGTTTTCTCTTTAATCTCAGAACTCATGGGTATCTTATCCAAACCCTCCACATCCCTGGCTATCTTAAGCATAGGAATAGATACATACCCTCAACAAGTGAGAACAATGCTAAGGCACACACTGTTTGGAGCAAGATTGCATCATGTGCAAATGGAAAAGCTCTATAGCCCCAAACATTTCAGATGTAAAACTTCAACTTCCTTTAGTCAAAGACTATGAATATACAGTCTCTCACAAAAGTGAGTACATCCCTCACATTTTTGTAAATATTTTATTATATCTTTTCATGTGACAACACTGAAGAAATTACACATTGTTGCAATGTAAAGTAGTGAGTGTACAACTTGTATAACAGTGTAAATTTGCTGTCCCTCAAAATAACTCAACACACAGCCACTAATGTCTAAACATAACAAATGTAGGCGCAAGAATCCTTGATTATCAATAGGTATCTCCCTGTATCATGGGAAGCCTATATAAATGAAAAAAAAAAAAAAATTATTCAAAGCAATATGCACAAAGTGTAGATAAAGTCCATAAAACAACCAATATAAATCAGGTTATAGTCTATAATAGGAAGTCAGTCCAGGAGTATATGAGAGACTTTATCCACATTACAGCACAGGGCAGCCTTCAGAGCAGAACAGAAACCATGTTCAGGGACTGTAAGCAAAAAACAAGTGGAGAAAAGGCACCTCTGGGTGTAGTAGTTTTAGTAAAAGGAAATTTTATTACAGCAATATCAATGCACTCACATTTGTGAAGATAGTAAACAGCATGGTATATGTCTCTCAGTGTGGCAGCTCCCCAGCGATGTATGACTGTCAGCTTTGTCCATGCAGTTCCATAGAAGCACTTCCTGTGGGTGGTAAGGGCCGGCACCGGAAGGCGGCCTCGAAAACGAGGCTTGGATAGCAGGGAAGCGACGAGCTCAGGGGGATGACGTCATCAAAGATGGGCGCATTTCGTGAGCATGCACACTCGGATGTAGTGACGAGTCGCACTCCTTACTCAACATTAGGACATAAACCAGGCTAGAAACGAACAAGCTTATAAAGGAAATGGGGGGGGGGGGCGGGGCGGAACTAATAGAGGAGCATTATTGAGCTCGATTGAGTAGCAGAAAAAAAAAAGGGAGGGGGGAGAGAAACGCAGCTGGCAGACATAGTGTTATTAGTGTGAAAATAGGAAGAGGCTAACAGGAATGAAGGAGAAAAGGGGAAGAAAAAGCTAGAAAACGGAAGATCTATTTGTATGTGAAAACACATACCTAAATAAAGGATCGCACTAAGGATATCTGGGGCCGATGGTTTTTTAGAAAAAAAACAAACAGTTGTAAGCATATTTGAAAAAAGCTAATTAGTTTATGTGAAATTGGGGCATGTATGTAGCATAAGATATATATATATCTATCTATATATGGAAAAAATAATAAAACTAATATAAATAGTAATAAATAATAATAATAATAATAATAATAAAAAATAATTATTATTATTTATTAGTATTATTATTTTTTATAATTTTTTCCATATATAGATAGATATATATATCTTATGCTACATACATGCCCCAATTTCACATAAACTAATTAGCTTTTTTCAAATATGCTTACAACTGTTTGTTTTTTTCTAAAAAAACATCAGCCCCAGATATCCTTAGTGCGAGCCTTTATTTAGGAGCCGGCCCTTACCAACCACAGGAAGTGCTACTATGGAACTGCATGGACAAATCTGACAGTCATACATCGCTGGGGAGCCACCACACTGAGAGACATATACCATGCTGTTTACTATCTTCACAAATGTGAGTGCATTGATATTGCTGTAATAAAATTTCCTTTTACTAAAACTACTACACCCCTTCACTTAGGGTCAGTGCAACCCTAAGTGAAAATGTCCAAATTGAGCCCAAAGTGTCAATATTTTGTGTGGCCACCATTATTTTCCAGCACTGCCTAAACCCTCTTCACAGGTTGCCACTGGAGTCCTCTTCCATTCCTCCACGATGACATCATGGAGCTGGTGGATGTTAGAGACCTTGCACTCCTCCACCTTCCATTTGAGGAAGCCCCACAGATGCTCAATAGGGTTTAGGTCTGTAGACATGCTTGGCCAGTCCATCACCCTTACCCACTTTAGCAAGGCAGTGGTCGTCTTAGAGGTGCGTTTGGGGTCGTTATCATGTTGGAATACTGCCCTGCGGCCCAGTCTCCGAAGGGAGGGGATCATGCTCTGCTTCAGTATGTCACAGTACATGGTGGCTTTCATGGTTCCCTTAATGAACTGTAGCTCCCCAGTGCCAGCAGCACTCATGCAGCCCCAGACCATGACATTCCCCCGACCATGCTTGACTGTAGGCAAGACACTCCTCACTTGGTTGCTGCCACACACGCTTGACACCATCTGAACCAAATAAGTTAATCTTGGTCTCATCAGACCACAGGACATGGTTCCAGTAATCCATGTCCTTAGTCTGCTTGTCTTCAGCAAACTGTTTGCAGGCTTTCTTGTGCATCATCCTTAGAAGAGGCTTCCTTCTGGGACCACAGCCATGCAGACCAATTTGATGCAGTGTGTGGCGTATAGTCTGAGCACTGACAGGCTGACCCCCCACCCCTTCAACCTTTACAGCAATGCTGGCAGCACTCATACATCTATTTCCCAAAGACAACCTCTGGATATGACGCTGAGCATGTGCATTCAACTTCTTTGGTCGACCATGGTGAGGCTTGTTCTGAGTGGAACCTGTCCTGTTAAACCACTGTATGGTCTTGGACACTGTGCTGCAGCTCAATTTCAGGGTCTTGGCAATCTTTTTATAGCCTAGGCCATCTTTATGTAGTGCAACAATTCTTTATTTCAGATCCTCAGAGTTCTTTGCCATGATGTGCCATGTTGAACTTCCAGTGACCAGTATGAGAGAGTGAGAGTGATAACACCAAATTTAACACACCTGCTGCCCATTCACACCTGAGACCTTGTAACACTAACGGGTCACATGACACCGGGGAGGGAAAATGGCTAATAGCTCTTAGGGTTGTACTCACTTTTGTTGCCAGCGGTTTACACATTAATGACTGTGTGTTAAGTTATTTTGAGGGGACGGCTAATTTTCACTGTAAAACAAGCTGTACACTCACTACTTTACATTGTAGCAAAGTGTAATTTCTTCAGTGTTGTCACATGAAAAGATATAATAAAATATTTACAAAAATGTGAGGGGTGTACTCACTTTTGTGAAATACTGTAGCTTCGATTTAAAGAATAATACCGTAACAAAATTCACTACAGCCTGGAAGCCCTGGCTACAATTTAAAAATCTGAATAAACAACCCACCCCAAAAGGACAATGTTAATTCAGCGGACCGTATTTTACTGTTTAATCCTGAATCCGCTTCGGATAAAAGTGTTACCGCTCTATGTTTCTTGTTGTTCTAAAGTTGTAACATGTAAGACCCCGTTCACACTGAGGCAATTTTCAGGCGTTTTAGTGCTAAAAATAGCGCCTGTAAAGCGCCTGAAAACTGCCTCTCATGCCTCCCCCGTATGAAAGTCTGAGTGCTTTTACACTGAGGTGGTGTGCTTGCGGGACAGGAAAAAAAGTCCTACAAGCAGCATCTTTGGGGCAGTTTGGGACCCCTCTATACAGTGCTCCTACACCACCCTTGCCCATTGTAATGAATGGGCAGCGCTTCTGAAGCACCTGTAAAGTGCTTCAGAAGCCACGCAACACGGGCGGTCCTAACCCTTTCTTTGGCCGCTAGCGGGGTTAAAAGTGCCCCACAAGCGACCAAAAAGCACAGCTAAAACTACACTATCGCTTAAAACTAGCGATGCTTTACCACTAACGGACCCGCTGCACCAGTGTGAAAGCAGCCTTAAAGTAAACATTTGCTGTGGTGTCTGCCACCCCATGACACAGTCTGTTCCCAAAGGGGTGTCTAGGTATGGAGGACATTATGCTTATGGTTCGATGTGCTTTAACGAAAATGCATTTTTTTCTGTTCAAAGCGAGACCTTTGTATGATTTGTGTAACTTCTTATTAATCTTTCTGTGACATATCTAATGTTGCTTATAACAGTGATGATCTCTGTTATAAGCAGGGTTTTTTCTCAGCTGGGACTTGGTGGAACTCAGTTCCACCACCTTTGGCTCAGGCCCTCTGCTCCCTGCTCACCACTAACACTTGTAAACACAGAAGTCTGGCTTCTGTGTTTACAAGTGACACCGATTGTCTCCCATCGACTCCCACAGATCTGATCTCCTGAGTGGCTCCCACAGAGTGCAGGATGGATGGGGACAAGAGATATGCAGGTTCCATGCAGAGGTCAGAGCTGAAGAGGGATGAAAGATGTGCATGGGGGATGCACAGATAAGTATCTGTGGAAGAAGGCTAAACTTTGCACTCTGTGTGGAGCACACCCCTGAACTCTGCACTCTGTATGCAGTGCACCCCTGAACTCTGCACTTCGTGTGTAACCTACACCAAACTCTGCACGCCATTCATGACAACTTACTGTTGACAGGCTGTGATTGGCGAAGTGCAGGGTGCTGTGATTGGCCCAGGTATGTAATAGCTGTGGGACAATCGCAGCATCACAACAGTAAGCAAGCTGTTCATGACAGGTTGCTTACATAATATCATGTGATCTCTATGACTGGTCTTATGACAGCACCATGTCATAATCAATGGATAACACCAATGAACTCCCCAGTGCGCATGTACATCGCCTAGCCTAGTTGTGCCGCCTGTCCATAGGTAATATACAGTGGGTGAGCGGCAACCGGTTACATTTTTTTTGTGAAATAAGAATCAGAACATGTAACAAATATAAAAAAGCTTCTAGCCCAATTTGGCTGCAAAAGTGGAAATACACTCATTGTAAGCCATCACATATAGAATCCAGTAGAAGTGGCACAGCCTTTGACATTTCTATAAAGTGTTACATGGTATTGTTGACCATCTCATATTTATGTTAAAATGTGCACTCTCTGTCATAGCATACTGTCATAGCAATGAAATGTGGTCAAAAAGAGTATGATGATGGTTTTATTTTTATTTTTTTTATTATTTTTTTTTATGTTTTCATTACGGTAGTTTGAATGTTGTTGGAGTAAATTCATCTGAAAAAAAAAAATGTATATTAATTCGGAAAAGTTTACACAAGGTCAAATAATTCTTGTTATGGTGAATATGTGAATTAAAGGCCTTTTTCCAGCATGCAGTATTTTATTTACAAAAATCCTTTAGAATTTCCTGTCACTGATTTAAACCATGCTTAATCCAGCATTATAGATATAGCAGTTTAATAATGTGGCAGCTGTTTTATTATTATTAGATCATTTCTGTATTTTTTCCAAATGTCTTTTAAATTTTATAAATTCCAAGCACTAAAACCATGTAATTCTGAAGTGTTAATTGCACGTACTGTATGCACTGAAAAAATGGCATTCTCAAAAATTGACACAAATCTGTGTTGCAATATGGCTATATGTTTTTAATAAGGTTTAAAAAATATAAGTGTATCTAAACCCAAGAAAAAGGTATGAATATATATATATATATATATATATATATATATATATATATATATATATATATATATATATATACATATACTGTATATATAGCAGTTTACCGGTTCTTAGTTGTGATAGTCACATTCTTTTTTCAGGCTTTTTCACCTGGTCATTCTGTCAGTAACATATATCCTGTCCTAAGATGACAAAGCTCACTCGATGCACTGTATCTATGGAGGAGCAGTGTTATCATTCAAGAAGAGAAAGTGTATTAGGGTTACAGAACACGCTACTCTCTTTTTCGGAAAAAATAGCATGACTAGAGAGCATGAGAAATTATTATTTTTTGCACTTGTTGAACAAACATTCAATGATATTTAATAGACCAAAGGAGATCAAAGAAGGGAGGTTCATTTTTACGGTTACACACACTTCAAATTAGTGTGATTAGTGTAACTGTCCTTCATTCCTGCAGCACACAGCCATGTACACCTGCTACTCATCCATGGTTGAGGGTCCTTTAAAAGAGGTCTGGACATGGACACCACAGTCCAATTGTCTATTGTGAGATGTAGTTTGCTTGTGAGGGGGCATTTTATTACTACAGTTCTCTGTTGCTGGTCCTGCTTGTTCTGATTACAGTCTAAACCAACCATACAAGGGCTCTTTGAAACCCTAAAGTTCATCCAGAAGTTGATAGGGGTTCCTTGAGCTGTGGCTGATTGACCTCACATTTGATGGTGCCTACATAGATCTGCAGTCAATGCCACTTGGCAGAGTCAGCTGAATGACACCAATGATCTTTTTATCTGTCTGTAAGGGTGGCATTCTTACCACCACTGTAAGGGGTGCATTCTTTCTACTGGCCATTCATGTAAGGGGCTTTTTTTCCACTAGCCCCCAATGAACTGGTTTTAGCTGAATTATTTCAAGGGTTCCTCTGGGACAAAGAAGATGAGAAAGTATTGTCTAAACTAAAGCCTATCCCAACCTTTGCTACTTATGAATTCTGCCTTACAATTCTGCCTGTTGATTTTCTCTCATCTGACCTCTTAGTACTGCTTCTGCTCATTGGTCCTTTTGATTTTTTACGTTTCTTTGGCGTTTTGGGTCATCTGAGAACCTCCTCAATCTGGATAAGCTAAATGAATGTCTTGACTTGATATAAAATGAACAGTTCTTTTGCCTAATGTGTGTCCTTACTTAAGACTCCTCTCTGTGGCAACATAGTATTTACCTCCAAATATACACTTTTTTTTGTCTTGTTGGTGAATTTGTTGGCTTGGGGTAGATGAAAGTTCACAAAGGTAGAATTATGCATGTTGTGAAGCATTCTGAGAACTGTGTCCCAGAAAGTGTACTATAGTGATGGCATGTGACAACTAACCTTGTCACATGGTCCCCGGCTGCCTACTGATAGTATGGGCATAGATTTATATCTGAAGGATTAAGAAGCCTCAAAAAGTCACAGATTTTTGTGGGCATGATTATTGTCAATGGCAATGGCATTTTAAGGATTGGCTGACAGACAATAATGACCAATAATGAACATTCCTGAGGAAAAGGGGTGTATTTAAGTGGTAGGAAGCACAGATTTACTTTCGGATTAAATTCCATTCATATTTTTAGAATTAATTTTCTGCATAGGAAATAACTCCTCCAACACATGACTAAGCTGTTTGAACACTACAAGCAAAAATTTTTGACGTGTTTTAGACTAGTATTTGGATTCAGTTCTCTTACTTTCCTGACATGTTTTGTTTTGTCTTCCTCTGGACATAAAACTGTTGTGAAAGGCTAAACTTGACAGATGTCTCTTTTTTACCCATAATATTTAATGTCTGTATGTTATGGATGCCTGTATTTGTGTAAACACTACGAAGGCCCAGGACTAGGGCAACAAAATTTCAGAGTATACCGTGCTGCCTCTTGTTTCAGTAATTTATCATATTTATTAAAATAAAAATTGCAATTTTGACAACATAAAATTGCAACATATTAACATACGCAATGCTTAAAAACTGGCTTCACTGTCTATTCCATTTATTAGGCAGGCAGGCTGGCTGGGTATGCAATTAAATGCATTTTTTCACTTGCTACGCAAACAGACCAAACACATACAAAATCAAATCATGAGTTAATAGTTTGTATTTTGGCAAAGATAGGTAAGCTTACCACCATACCTAGTATCCTTTTGTCCTGCGAGTTCTACACTAACACTTTACAATGTACCAAAAAATTACATTTTTTCTGTCTCCCCCCTGTGTGAAATGGTAACGGGGTACAAATGTACCCCTATCATTTCACAAAAAAAGTGTGAAAATGGTAAAAATGACATGACATGGCTTGGGGACAAGTCCTTTATTAAAAAATAAAAATAAAGCTGTCCCACAAAGTCTTCTTCTTCTTCTCTTGCTCTGCCGACGGACGGAAAAAGAAAAGAAAAAAAAAACCTGCACACCGCCACCAATCCGCCTCCATGGGATAGTGAATGTTGGTCAAGCTCAAAGAGTAAGGGAAGAGTGGTCTGGTGACCTTTTGTATTCTCCTTGGTACATGATTGGGTATTCAAAGGGAAAATAGCTTCACCTTCCTCTCAAAGCTAATTGAAAATTCACTTTGCTAAGTGTACAATCTCTATTCCTTTAGTAAATAAATCCAAAATATCTTCAAAAGACATCTTTTATGGAAGAAGAGTTTAAAGTATAAGAAGATATTAGATCCAGCAAGAAGAGTTGCAACACCACTCCCTCAAAGGATTGCTGAGATGAGGCCCCTTAGTAGCCAGTCCAGAAGATATATGAAGAATTCATTCAAACTTTGCTGCTAGGTAGGTATATTCCAGTATATTCCAGTACAGAGTGAAAAAAAGCCTTCCCGGGTTCATAGGTTAAAGTGCACATCCTTAAGAGTATTGTTATTTATTAGCCATCAGAATTGTTTTCTTCACACTTAATGTTTAGGTAAGCATTACTTTGATTACTTCATGCACAAGCTGCACCGGGTTTTACAACATGCAATTTCGTATGTTATGTTAACAGGAACCATCGAAAAGTTTCTCTTTATATATGCTATCGGGCTAGCAGCATTCTGTCCACAACCAGGGGAGGTGGGTCCCATTTTTTGTACGATTGAATGTGAATATGTCTTCATAAAGTTTGACACTACAGCTGTTTTTAGTATTTGAACAACATTTAAAATATTATAGGTTTGTGTCAGTTTATCTAGTATGCTCACTTCAATACACAGGTCCCACTAAACAGATCTACATAATCAAACAGCTTTATTTCTAGTTAACTAATATAATGGAGCGAATACAAAGAGTAAAGTGTGCTATCCTTGCATTTATATTTTTGAAAGTCTGGTTGTGTTCTTAGGCCTCGTTTACACTTGTAGCTGGAGGGTGATAACAATTTCTCATAAAATAGGCCTGTATGCTGATGACAAGGGCCTGATCACGGTAGCTCCTATAAATTCTGCCCTATTATACTATTTAAAATGTTATGTTACTTGCTTTCTATTGTAAAGTTTTTCTTATGACAGATGTTTTGACTGGCATTCAGAGATCTTTAAAAAAGCTTGTCGCAAGCCATGTTTTGAAGCAAGCGTAAACGAGCCCTACAGCGCTCCGAAGTGGTCCCCTCCTACCACCGCCTGCCTCCATTCCTTGGGCTCACCTGTTCCACTGGGGAGCCCAGGATGCTGTAATCATTCGGGTCGGCTGTGTACAGAGGAGATGAAGGAACATCTATTCCCTGATCTCCCCTGTGATGAATAAAGCCAGAAGCACCAAGGATTTTGCCACTTCTGGTTTCGGAGCTGCGTTTCCCATGCTTGCAAGCAAATGCATGCACAGGTCCAACATGCATATGTAAACAGTAATTGCACAACACACGTAGATATCACCACAAACGTCAGACTAAGAGCAATAATTCTGGTGCCAGAGCTCATGTTTAACTCTAAACTGATAACCTGTAAAGGCATCACCTATGGACAATTTTGGGTACCTTAGTTGGTCACCACTTTACAGGCATGGGCAATTTTAAAATCATGACATGTTTGGTATCTTTTTACTTGACACTATATCATATTTTATATTTTACCGAAAAAAAAATGGGTATTATATAGTATACAGTTCAACCCACAGAGAAAAAACAAAACACACACAAATAGAAAACCTCCATTTACACAATCCTATACCTACAATTGGTCCAGAGGAAGGCACAAAAAAAAAAACCCTGATAAAGCATGATCCAATTTGCTCCAGATAATGATGATATTCCCTAGATGAATTTTACCTATAAATATCAGTATCCAGTTATATTATGTGCATTTGCAGGCCCTTTTCTAAAACAATCTACTGATGGCCAGAACCAGATCTTAAAGGGAGTCTATTCCCATTTTCACAGTTCTTACTGTGAAGAAGCCTTTCTGTATTTGGAAGTTAAATCTCTTTTCCTCCAGATGTTGCCCTTTGTGGTGACCTTAAAGTGAATACACCAAATTCACTACGTGGATCACTTATGTATTTATACATGTTGATCATATCCCCCCTAATTTCCTCTTCTCAAGAAATAATACATTTAGTTCAGCTAATCTTTCTTCATTCAGCTCCTCCATGCCTGTTATCAGTTTGGTTGCTTTTCTCTGCACTTTTTCCAGTTCCCCTATAACTTTTTTGTGAACTGGTGCCCAAAACTGAACTACATATTCTACATGGCATATTCTAGATGAGGTATAACTAAGGATCTGTACAGGGGCAAAATGATGTCTCTTTCTGCAGTCCATACCTTTTAATACAACAAAGCATTTAGCTTGCTTTGGAAACTGCAGCTTGGTATTGCAGGCTATTATTAAGCCTATGATCTGCCAGAACCCCCAGATCCTTCTTCCCCATTGATTCCGCCAGTTGTGCTCCCCCTAGTATGTATGATGCATGCATATTATTAGCCCCCAAGAGCATAACTTTACATTTATTAACATAGTTGTCCAATTAAACAGTGCACTGATGTTGGTTTGTAAGTTGTAGACATCCTGTAAGAATGTTTTTCCAAGCATAGCTTGGTACCATCTGGAAAGACTTAAATTGTACATTTAATCCCAGACCCTATACCATGTACCATTCCTTATTTAAACGTGTGTGTTGCCCATTTCCTTGACTTTGAAAAAGTGCAGATGCGCGAAATGCATTGTCAAGGCAAATCCCACAGCTAATAGGTCACCCAGGTCCATGAGGTGCTCCAACGACCAGCACCCCCTAGAACCCCAGCAACGCTGACTGACATTCACATCGACCCATCCAGCCCTGGTTTTCCATCTCCCTGAGATCTGCATCATTTTGGGACACTCCAGCTGGAATTCACATCCATTGGGCTTTAAATGCTGTGAACATATAGCATCATCCACAGTGCAGCAATGCGGCTCACTCCGTTCCACCTCCTCCAGCACGTACAGCCCTTCCCACATCCGGCCGCAGTGCAGCAGGGGTATTGGCGCCCCCCCATGCTGCAGGAGGTTTTTTGCCAATGCAGTCAGTTCCTTGTTGCTCCATGGATCTTCTGTGAAACTGTAAGCTGTTGATTTCTATTTTACCTACCTCATATCCCTTCCTGTCTGACAACAGGATTGTTTTTTTACATGCATCACTGAATAAACTAGGACTAATCATGTTCAATTGTCTGCTGTGAGACTGTGTTTGCTCTTCAATCCATTGAGAGCTGGTCTGTTTGTTTTGTTGCATGCTGGAGCATTGTTTATCTGGGAGGATGTCATATGGCACTCTGTTACCTGCCATTTTTACTGGACACGGCTGATGATAGATCACCGTACCATCTCTCTGCCAGCACCATGTGATCTCTGTGGCCCATCACAGCAGATCACATGACAGTTGTACACAATGAAAGGCTTTCTTACATGCCTTTCATTGTGTACTATTGTGATGAGCTCTTTGATTGGTTACAGTCATCAAAGGGTACAGACAGGGCCAATCACAGCCCATCTGTATCATGTAATTAGCTGTGGCCAATCACAGCTAATCACAATAGTAAACGCTGAATGAGTAGCTTTCATTCAGGAAAAAAATGGTTGCTTTAACCGTAAAATGCCTAGTTATAAGCAAACATAGTGTATAAAAAAATTCTGCTCACTTCCCCAGAGTAGTACTTAGTTACAGTGGTAACACTGTATTGCTCTGGTCACTGTATGTAAAAAAAAATAGTAATAAAAAGTAAAGAAATATAAAAAAAAAGAAAAAAAAATGCCTCTTACTAAATACCTTTGGCTGTCTCCTTCATTTGGGGAATATTTGTACTGTTCTGGCATTTCTGGACCTCAAAAAAGGAGGTAGGCCGTCAGTACAGGATTGATCAATTTGCATATATAATATCTCACAAAAGTGAGTACACCCCTCACATTTTTGTAAATATTATATTATATCTTTTCATGTGACAACACTGAAGAAATGACACTTTGCTACAATGTAAAGTAGTGAGTGTACAGCTTGTATAACAGTGTAAATGTGCTATCCCCTCAAAATAACTCAACACACAGCTATTATTGTCTAAACTGCTGGGAAAAAAAGTGAGTACACCCCTAAGTGAAAAGGTCCAAATTGGGCCCAAAGTGTCAATATTTGATATATATAATTTGAATGGGAATCAGGTGTGTTAAATTTGGTGTTATCAATCTCACTCTTTCATACTGGTCACTGGAGGTTCAACATGGCACCTCATGGCAAAGAACTCTCTGAGGATCTGAAAAAAATAATTATTGCGCTACATAAAGATGGCCCAGGCTATAAGAAGATTTCCAAAACCTTGAAGCTGAGCTGCAGCATGGTGGCCAAGACCCTACAGTGGTTTAACAGGACAGGTTCCACTCAGAACAGGCCTCGCCATGGTCGACCAAAGAAGTGAGTGCACGTGCTCAGTGTCATAGGCACAGGTTGTCTTTGGGAAATAGACGTACGAGTGCTGCCAGCATTGCTGTAGAGGTTGAAGGAGTGGGGGGTCAGCCTGTCAGTGTTTAGACCATACGCTGCACACTGCCTTAATTTGGTCTGTATGGCTGTGGTCCCAGAAGGAAGCCTCTTCTAAAGATGATGCACAAGAAAGCCTGCAAACAGTTTGCTAAAGACAAGCAGACTAAAGACTTGGATTACTGGAACCATGTCCAGTGGTCTGATGAGACCAAGATTAACTTAAGTGTGTCTTGCCTACAGTCAAGCATGGTGGTGGGAGTGTCATGGTCTGGGGCTGCAAGAATGCTGCCGACACTGGGGAGCTACAGTTTATTGAGGGAACCATGAATGCCAACATGTACTGTAACATACTGAAGCAGAGCATGATCCCCCTCCCTTTGGGCCACAGGGCAGTATTCCAACATGATAACAACCCCACACACTCCTCCCAGGCATGTCTCCAGACCTAAACTCTATTGAGCATCTGTGGGGCACCCTCAAACGGAACCAGCTCCGTGATGTCATCATAGAGGAATGGATGAGGACTCCAGTGGCAACCTGTGAAGTTCTGGTGAACTCCATGCCTAAGGGGGTTAAGGCAGTGCTGAAAAATAATGGTGGCCACACAAAATATTGACACTTTGAGCCCAATTTGGACATTTTCACTCATGGGTGTACTCACTTTTGTTGCCAGAGGTTAAGACATTAATGGCTATGTGTTGAGTTATTTTGAGAGATATAATAAAATATTTACAAAAATGTGGGGGGGGGGGGGGGGGGTATTCACTTTCGTGAGACAATGTGTGTGTGTGTGTGTATATATGTATATATATATATATATATATATATATATATATATACACATAAACACACACACACACACACACACACCCATATATATATATATATATGTGTAATATGTGTGTGTGGTTGTGAGTATATATATATACACATAAACACACACACACACATATACATATACATACACACACACACATATATATATATATATATATAATATACACACACAGTGAAGCAAAAAAGTATTTGATCCCCTGCTGATTTTGTACGTTTGCCCACTGACAAAGAAATAATCAGTCTATAATTTTAATGGTTGGTTTATTATAACATTGAGAGACAGAATAACAACAAAAATATCCAGAAAAATGCAAATCAATTTATATATTTTTTGAAATGCATTTTAATGAGTGAAATAAGTATTTGATCCCCTATCAATCTGCAAGATTTCTGGCTCCCAGGTGTCTCTATACAGGTAACGAGCTGAGATTAGGAGCACTCTCTGTTAAAGGGAGTGCTCCTAATCTCAGCTTGCTACCTGTATCAAAGACACTTGTCCACAGAAGCAATCAATCAGATTCCAATCTCCCCACCATGGCCAAGACCAAAAAGCTGTCCAAGGATGTCAGGGACAAGATTGTAGACCTACACAAGGCTGGAATGGCAGCTTGGTTGGTGCGATTATTCGCTAATGGAAGAAACACACAATAACTGTCAATCTCACTCGGTCTGGGGCTCCATGCAAGATCTCACCTCGTGAAGTTTCAATGATCATGAGAACGGTGAGGAATCAGCCCAGAACTACACAGGAGAATCTTGTCATTGATCTCAAGGCAGCTGGGACCATAGTCACCAAGAAAACAATTGGTAACGCACTACGCCGTAAATGACTGAAATCCTGCAGCGTCTGCAAGGTTCCCCTGCTCAAGAAAGCACATGTACAGGCCCATCCGAAGTTTGCTAATGAACATCTGAATTATTTAGAGGAGAATTAGGTGAAAGTTTTGTAGTCAGATGAGACCAAAATCAAGCTATTTGGCACCAACTCAACGCAATGTGTTTGGAGGACAAATAATGCTGCCTATGACCGCAAGAAGACCATCCCTACTGTCAAACATGGAGGTGAAAACATTATGCTTTGGGGATGTTTTTGTCTGCTAAGGGGACAGAAAAACTTTGCCGCATCGAAGGGATGATGAACGAGGCCACGTGGGTGAGAACCTCCTTCCCTCAGCCAGGGCATTGAAAATGGGTCATGGATGGTTATTCCAGCATGACAAAGACCCAAAACACATGGCCAAGGCAACAAAGTAGTGGCTCAAGAAGAAGCACATTAAGGTCCTGGAGTGGCCTAGCCAGTCTCCAGACCTTAATCCAATAGAAAATATGTTGAGGGAGCTGAAGGTTCGAATTACCAAACATCAGCCTCAAAACCTTAATGACTTGGAGAGGATCTGCAAAGAGGAGTGGGACAAAATCCCTCCTGTGTGCAAATCTGGTGGCCAACTACAAGAAACGTCTGACCTCTGATTGCCAACAAGGGTTTCTTCACCAAGGACCAAGTCATGTTTTGTGAATACTTATTTCACTCATTAAAATGCAAATCAGTTTAGGGCATGGAGACGAGTGAGGGGAAGATGGCCCCCACCCGTCTCCATAAACGTCACTTCCGCCCACAGCTCTTAAAGGGCAATTTTTAAAAAAAATGTATTGTATTTAAAGTGGAGGGCCACCCTGAAAAACAAAACTTGATAAAAATGTTAATAAAAATTTAAAATAAAAAATAAAAAAATTTTTTTTTTTACATACCAGAAATGGCTGTTGCTAGGCAAATCGTCCTAATCTGCCTCTTCCTGTTCCTCGGAGCTGTTCTTTCTTCTGCTCCTAGCGCCGCCTTCTAGTGAATGGGGCGCGGTGTGTTATGGGAACCGTGTCCCACAAAACATTGCGTTCCCCATTCACAAAGCGACTCACGCATGCGCAGTAGGAAACGGGCAGCGAGGATGGCGGCGCTGGGACCGGAGCGCCGAGGGACATCTCGGTCTCCACGACCGACATCGCGGGCGCCCTGGGATGGTAAGTGTACTTATTAAAAGTCAGCAGCTACTTTTTTTTTAGCTGCTGACTTTTAAAAAAAAAAATTTTTTTAGCTGCAACACCGCTTTAAGTGTAAATATGAGATCTTTTTGACCATAGATCTCATATTTAAGAGGTCCTGTAATACTTTTTTCTATTACAAGGAATGTAAACATGTAAATGTAAAAGTGACACAATTTTTTTTTTAAAAAACAGTGTAAAAATTAAAAGGTAAAATAAGAAAAAAATTATATTTTTTTAAATGCCGAGTTCGAGCGCAGAAGCGAACGCATACTTGAGTAGCGCCCGCATATGAGAACGGTGTTCAAACCACACATGTGAGGTTTCGTCGCGATTGGTAGAGCGAGAGCAATAATTCTAGCCATCTAACTTAAAAAATGCAACCTGCAGAATTTTTTAAACGACGCCTATGGAGATTTTTAAGGGAAAAGTTTGTTGCCATTCCACGAGCTGCCGCAATTTTGAAGCGTGACATGTTGGGTATCAATTTACTCAGTGTAACATTATCTTTCACAATATAAAAAAAATGGGCTAACTTTACTGTTATCTTATTTTTTTAATTAAAAAAATTGTATTTTTTACCAAAAAAAAGTGCGCTTGTAAGCCCGCTGCGCAAATACGGTGTGACAGAAAGTATTGCAATGACCGCTATTTTATTCTCTAGGGTGTTAGAAAAAAAAATGTATCATGTTTGTGGGTTCTAAGTAATTTTCTAGCAAAAAAAGGGTTAGGAATAAAGTTCAGGTACTTTTGAACTGCAAAAGTCTCTCACTATAGAAATCCAGAGAATTACCGTTGCACAGCTGGACACTCACTCGATCCAGTCCCAGCATCCTCCGGGACTGTGACATTGCAAGGGGGCGGGGTCACCATGTGACATGAGCATGTGAACCTGTCCCCATGTCCCTATATAAGTCCCAGCGCAGCGCGGTTCTGGCATTCCGGGCAGAGACAGCGACGGGTCAACATCGGAAGAAGAAGAAGAACAAGAAGAAGAACAAGAAGCAGAAGGCGCCGGCGGCGCGGAAGACGACGACCGCCGCAAGAACAGAAGAGACCCCGGAAGACCCCCGAAGGCGGATCGAGACCCCCAGACGACGGCGACGACGACGACGAAGAAGGTAGCCGGCCTCCTCCGCTCGTGAAAGAGCTAGGTAAAAGAGCAGAAGAGAGCGGAGGAGTCCGGCGAGAAGACCCCCAAGACGGAAGAAGACCCCGGAGCAGTGCAATAAAATATTTTTTTCAAAAGTGTGTGTGTTTTTGTACTTTACATTTTACACCTTAGGTGAATGGGTAGGGGTACATCGTACCCCATACTCATTCACATAGGGTGGGGGGCCGGTATCTGGGGGCCCTCCGTAACACAGAGAACAGTCATTCATTGATAAAAAAAAAAAAAAAAAAAGCGTAGGGGTCCCCCCAAATTCAATAACCAGGCCCTTCAAGTCTGGTATGGATATTAAGGGGAACCCCAGCCAAAAAAAAAAAAAAAATGGCGTGGGGTCCCCCTCAAAATCCATACCAGACCCTTTATCCGAGCACGCAACCTGGCAGGCCGCAGGAAAAGAGGGGGGACGAGAGCGCCCCCCCTCCCGCCTGAACCGTACCAGGCCACATGCCCTCAACATTGGGAGGGTGCTTTGGGGGTCTGAGACCCCCAAAGCACCTTGTCCCCATGTTGATGGGGACAAAGGCCTCATCCCCACAACCCTGGCCGGTGGTTGTGGGGGTCTGCGGGCGGGGGGCTTATCGGAATCTGGAAGCCCCCTTTAACAAGGGGACCCCCAGATCCCGCCCCCCCCCTGTGTGTGAAATGGTAAGGGGGTACAAAAGTACCCCTACCATTTCACCAAAAAAGTGACAAAAATTGTAAAAATGAGAGGAGACGGTCTTTGACAATTCCTTTATTAAAATCTTCTTTCTTCTGGTCTTCCTTCTTCCTTTCTTCATCCTTCGGTTTCTTCATCTTCTCCTTCCGGCATCTTCTTCCATCTTCTTCTTCCATCATCTTCTTCCTCCGATCCGCTTCTTCTTGCGCCGGTCTTCTCGTCCTTCTCGTCCGGCATCGGCTTCTGTTCTCGGGCCGCTCCTCGCAATGGGAGGCTCCCGCTGTGTGAGGCTTCGCTCCGGCTGACAGGTCTTTTATAACGGAGGGCACCTGGTAACCCTGCCCCCCTCTGACGCATGGGGACGTCATGGGGACTTATAATAAAGGAATTGTCAAAGACCGTCTCCTGTCATTTTTACCATTTTTGTCACTTTTTTACCATTTCACACAGGGGGGGGGGGCGGGATCTGGGGGTCCCCTTGTTAAAGGGGGCTTCCAGATTCCGATAAGCCCCGCCCGCAGACCCCCACAACCACCTGCCAGGGTTGTGGGGAAGAGTCCCTTGTCCTCATCAACATGGGGACAAGGTGCTTTGGGGGACTCAGACCCCCAAAGCACCCTCCCAATGTTGAGGGCATGTGGCCTGGTACGGTTCAGGCAGGAGGGGGGGCACTCTCGCCCCCCCTCTTTTCCTGCGGCCTGCCAGGTTGCGTGTTCGGATAAAGGGTCTGGTATGGATTTTGAGGGGGACCCCACGCCATTTTTTTTTTTTTGGCCGGGGTTCCCCTTAAAATCCATACCAGACCTGAAGGGCCTGGTTATTGAATTTGGGGGGACACCCACGCTTTTTTTTTTATATCAATGAATGACTGTTCTCTGTGTTACGGAGCTGACAATTCATTTGCCGGCAATAGCCGCGAGTGATTTTAAATAGCTTTTTTTCCTGCAAAAATTACACTTTGTCATTCGAATCATTCGAATTCATTAGAATTCATTCGTTATATCCGCTATAATAATTTCTTTCGAATTAGTTGAAATTCGATATTGGTAGTTGGATTCGAATAATTTGGAGCTGAAATTCGTAAACGGAATTTTTCCTGCAAAAAATGACACTTTGTCATTTGAATCATTCAAATCCATTTGAATTCATTCGAATTCATTCGAATTCATTCGAATCATTCGTTATATCCGCTATAATAATTTCTTTCATATTAGTTGAAATTCGATATTTGGTAGTCGGATTTGAATAAATTTGGCGACGGAATTCGTATTGGGAAAAATTCGTACTACGGATTCGTAAATTCGTACGAATTTCGAAAAATTCGTACGAATTACGAATTCGTACGAAACTAATCGCACATGTCTAGTAATGGCGCGATCTGCAATTTTTATCATGACTGCGACATTGCAGCGGACACAATGGACACGTGCATGAGGAGAACTTTGATGTAATTGGTATTGCTGAATCCTAGCTTCATTCTTCTCATGACTGGGCTATTAATATTCCTGCCTCTATGTGAGAAGTGATCTCAAAGTGAGTGTGAAAGAGGACCTAGTTGATGGAGAGTGTGATCAGTCTGAAGCATTATAGGTGTACGTACCTCAAAGGTTATCATTGGAGTTTGTTATAGACCTCCCAGTGTTAATGAGGAGGTGGAGACTCAGCTCCTTGCACAGATGGAAATGGCTGCAAGGGCTGGGACAGTGATGATAATGGGGGATTTTAACTATCCAGAAATTGACTGGAGTAATGGCACTGCTGGGACAGTTAAAGCGGTTCTGCACTGTGTGTTGTTTTTTTTTTTTTTTAATGCAATGCAAAGGATTAGGAGATGTGATTAGGAGACTCAGGTGTTCCATTTTTCTAATTTACTGCTGCCGGTTTTCGTCCTATAAAATAATTTATAAAAATGTTTTCTTGCTGGGTGCCATCTTGCCTGTGGGCATGTGAAACCCCACAGGCACTTCAGATGGCCAGCATGCACCGCCGTTACTGCGCCGAGCTCGCACATGCTCAGTAACGGCAGAGTGCAGCTCACGTTCTCCGAAATCTCACGAGATTTCGGCACATTTCGGAAGATGTGGCCGAAATCTCACAAGATTTCGGAAGATGTGGCCGAAATCTCGCAAGATTTCGGAAGATGTCCGCACTGACTCCTGGGATCAATGACATCAGATCCCAGGAGACAGTGCGGCGTGACGACGATCGACGCAGAGAAAGGAAAGGAAAGGAAGTCAGCGATTACAAGGTAAGTGGGGAAAAAAAAAAAAAACACACTTCATTTAGTACTCTTTGCCTGATTTGGAAGGCAAAGAGATTTACTAAATGAAATGTGTGCAGAACCGCTTTAAAGGGCAAAAATGTATAAACCTATTACAAGACAATTTTATGGTCCATTTTATTGAGGCCCCGGACTAGGAATGACGCTCTGCTGGACCTGGTAATCTCAAACCATGCAGAGCTTATTACCAATATTCATATAAAAGAACATCTGGGTAGCAGTGACCAAAACGTGATTTAATTTAATGTTAGCTGTAAGCAACACATTTTTGGGACCATTGTCATTTATACAGCAATCAATGCTATTTAAATGCATAGATTCCTGTGTAAATGACACTGGCAGTGAAGGGGTTAACCACTAGGTGGCAGTGAAGGGGTTAAGTGTGCCTAGAGGTGTGTTTCTTACTGTGGGGGGGGGGGGGTGGCTGTCAGCTAGTGAATGCTGATCTCTGCTCCAATCACAGGGGGTAGAGATCGGCGTCACTAGTTGCTAGGCAGAACGGGGAGATGCTGTTTATTTCCACATCTTTCGTTCAGCCTTCCCGTGAGATGATCGCGGTTACCCCCCATGGCAATCGAGTCTGCAGGAACCGCGCCCGGGCCTCACGGGGGTCCCCACCTGAGCGAGCGGCGCGCCCGATGGCACGGCGGCATCTTAAAGGGGACGTACCTGTACGCCCTTATGCCTGTCCATGCCATTCCGTCGACGTATATCGTCGTGCGCCGGCCGGCAAGCGGTTAATAATGAACCAGACACTCCCAAACAGAATGAGTATGTGATTAGTCTAGTAAAACAACAAGTTATTTCTTCACAACAACAAAAGATAAAAATCAGCTATAAAGTTTGTTAAAATCCTTGCAATGTACATTGATCACCCACAGGGGTTTGTTTTTTCTCAACAAAAGTGGATTTACTCTATAAGAAAAGCAGAGCCTCCTCCACTGTTGTTATTGTGTCTAGTGAATTAGGTAGAAAACTTAAAGAAAATCATTTAAGAGAAAAATCAGATGTTTAAACAATCATTTTTGCTAGACAACATTTTGCATGTTGCATCTGAAAATGAAAAACTTGCAAATCGTCAGCATGTGTTTCTTATAACTACTCAGAAGGAAAGGGGCACTCAATATGCACAGCAATCTTGTAATATCTAGTTCTCTGTCCTACTTACTGAATATTGCAAATGGTGTACCTGATCAAATATGCTATAAAAGGCACTTTGATCTGAAAATACAATGTGTTCATGAACTCAGTTTTTAAGAGGTCACAAAAGAAATATCGCTTTGACAACAGCATGGGCTGGGAATAACGCAAAGTATGAAAACAGTGCATGGCCTCTAAGTTCAGCCACCTCTAGTGCTTCAAAGCTCCCTGCTATTCAATGAGAGCACACATTCCTTACCTAACATACTAGCATTCAGCTCATGATAAGAAGCTAGGTAACACTTTCTTTTTCTGTTGGTCCCATAGGTAACAGTATTCATGTACAGGGCAAAATAACATGCACACAACAGAGCCAGAAATGCTAATAATTAAAGCACATTGATAAAAAAAAATGTGATTTTTCACTTCTTGACTAGCTTTTTGTAGCTTATACTTCACATGCTCTTACAAATGTGGTCCTCTCTTGTTTAGCCCACACCCGGGCCTTGTATGTCTTCTATCGAAAAGCACTCATATTTTTTTTTTTTTAATAAGACATTACTTATAGCATGTATTCTGCAGCAAGATTCTCTAATTAACAAGGCTGGGGGGCTGATTTAGAGAGTTGAGAATAATAAGGCTTCATGTACACAGGACGTTTTTACAACCTCTCCTGAACGATTTAACTTGACAGATGGTAACCCACATTTAAAACGTTCATTTTTCCACGTTTACATGCCACGCTTTGCCGCATTTTGCTGCGTTTGCGTTTAGAAGCGTTTTAAAAGCTCGCTCCAAAGCACTTATACTTCTATGTGGATGACACTCGTTTGAATGGCAGAGGCCACACCACAAAAGCAGAAAGTCCTAATAGGGGCTCTGCCTTGCTACCATTATCCTGGGTCTCCTGTGGTCCAATCAATAATGGTAGCAAGGCAGAACCCCTATAAGGACTTTCTGTTTTGTGGTGTGGCCTTTGCGATTTAAACGAGTGCCATCCACATAAGAAGTATTAGTGCTTTGGAGCAAGCTTTTCTCTCAATATATGGAACTACCCAGTGGTGAGCACAGGATGTGTTGGTGCTAAGATTCTATGCAGCATCTCATCTTTATTTGGGACCTGAATGTCTCTGCAGATCCACCAGCAGGACTCCCCATTTGCTGTCTGTTGAGCCTTGTTTGACCGTTTGGTCATTGTTGGAAAAGTATTAGTGCTTTGGAGCGAGCTTTTCTCTCGATATATGGAACTACCCAGTGATGAGCACAGGATGTGTTGGTGCTAAGATTCTATGCAGCATCTCGTCTTCGTTTGGGACCTGAAGGTCTCTGCAGATCCACCAGCAGGATTCCCAATTCGCTGTCTGATGAGCCTTGTTTGACCTTTTGGTCATTGTTGGAGGTGAGCAGCCAATCTATAAATTTTACAATCGCTGTTGGATTGATGCTTTGTTTTCCTTATATCAAGTTACCATTTTATGAGACATCCATCTCCATATGAACTGATTCCTACCATTTTGTCTTTCACTTGGACCTTTTTTTGCACTGTATTTTAGTTTATTCTATTTTAGTTTTTTATGCTAACGGCACATTATATTAAATAAGCACACCACTCCCCCCTTCTTTTTTCATTCTGTTCATGCAGTGATTTTGAGTACACTACTAAGTGGTTGCAGCTGTTTACATCCATTATATATTTTTTGTGTTCTTCATGAGTTCTTTCTGATTTTCTATTTTCACTATTTTCACTGGAGTTTGATGCTTTATTTTCACTTTAAACTACACATAGTAGAACACAAGTTTTATTCTTATAACACTACTTTTATTATTACCACGTTAAAACGAATATAGCCAATTTTCCAAAATAACAAAAAAAAACAGAACTTCAGAAAATACGAATCAATTTGGAACAACGAATATATACTCTCCCGAAATAACAAATCGTTCCAAAAAGCAATCATTGTAAAATAACGATTATGACTAAACAAAATTATTTCTTCAACAAATGAAATTGAAACAAAACCAAACAAATTATTCTGTTAAGCACGTTAAATTGTTTATTTATTGTTATTGGGCATTCAAATTGGAATTTGGGGGACCCCAATGCATTTTTTTTATTCTATTTTGGTTCGGGGGTTCCCCTGTGGGGGAATCCCATGGCGTTTTTATCAATGAACTTTTATGTGTATTGCCGGGACTGACAATTCATTATAGCCGTGAGTACTTTTAAATTACTTTTTTCCTTTATAAATGTCATTTTGCGCTCGGACTGTTGTAAACACGGGGAACATGCGCCACTTTACAGGCATACTATAGAACCCCCCCAGGTACAATATTTAAATGAATATTACACTTTTATTGTTTCACGTTAAGCATTTTAAAAATCACTGCTCCCGAAAAAACTGTAGTTTTTAAAACATTTTTTGCATTGCATTGATACATGACCCCTGGGGCAGGACCCGGGTCCCCAAACACTTTTTAAGACAATACCATGCATATAAGCCTTTAAAATTAGCACTTTTGATTTCCCCCATAGACTTTTAAAGGGTGTTCCGCGGCTTTCGAATTTGCCGCGAACACCCCAAATTGTTCGCTATTCAGCTTACGTTCGTCTTGAACATTGGGACCATCCCTAGTAGTGAGTGTACAGCTTGTATAACAGTGTACATTTGCTGTCCCCTCAAAATAACTCAACACACAGTCATTAATGTCTGGCAAATTCACATGAAGTAGAAGGAGCTCATTTGACGGACCCAGAAGTAGCATGTCGTCTAGATAATGGAATATTTGCACTCCCTTGACCCTGAGAGTCGCGATGACAGCAGACAGTAGCTTTGATAACATTCTCAGAGTCGTGCAGAGACCGAATGGGAGACATTAAAATAGAAAATTAGCATTCCACGGAAAACCTGAGAAATCGATGGTGAGATGCGTCTATGGAAACAAGAAGATACGCACCGCCAGATCGATGGAAACCATCCAGTCTCCTGAGTCCAATGACTCAATTTTGAATAGTGGTACCTTCATGTAAGAATTCTGAAACCCCCTGAAGCCTCTGGGACCAAAAACAGAGGGGAACATACTCTTTGCCCCAATTCGTGCCTTGGAACCGGAAGGATGGCCCTTGCTGCCAACAGCTCCCCTATATAGCCTCACAAACATCCATAGGAAGCCCAGCTTCTACGAACAAGGTCTGAGGAGGCCTTGTTTTGAACTTGAGATGATAACGTGATCAAATGATGGCCACAATCCAGGCATCCTGTAATTTGTCCGCCCACACCCCCCCGAATTGGGCTAGTCTTGCTCCTACTCAAGAGGGTCAAGTGGAGACACCTTCAGAAGGACCTATTTGAAGCCTTAGGAGCTTTGTTGGCCCTGGGCTTGGAAGGTTTCTGGAAGGTTGAACCGGCTCGCTTCCACTGTCTGAAAAACTGTCTGCAAGCACTGGCCTCTGAATCCTTCTTTGGATCTCTTGTTAAACTGAAAGGACTGCTGTTGTCTTTTTCTCTTCTGCAGTATTAGGCTAGATCTGCCGCTGGAAACCCGCTGAATTGCTGATTCTAAGGCTACTTTCACACTGGAGCGGTGGGGGCGCTGGCGGTAAAGCGGCGCTATATTTAGCGCCTCTTTACCGGCGTTTTAGCAGCGCATTTCGGCCGCTAGCGGGGTGGTTTTCCCCCCCGCGAGCGGCCGAAAAAGGGTCAATACCGCCCGCAAACCGCCGCTGCAGCTGGGTTCGGAGCGCTGCCCCATTGTTTCCAATGGGAACGGCGCTATAGGAGCGGTAAAATATACCGCTCCTATAGCAAGCCAAAGATGCAGGTTGCAGGACATTTTCCAGCGTCCTGCAAGCGCACCGCTTCAGTGTGAAAGCCCTCGGGCTTTCACACTGAAGACACAGCAACAGCTGTTTCGGGTCGGTTTGCAGGTGCTATTTTTAGCGCAATAGCGCACTGCAAACCGCCCCAGTGTGAAAGGGGCCTTAGTCTTCCGGAATAGTAGCTTCCCGCCGAATGGAACTTAATGTGACTGTGCTTAGAAGCCTTATCAGCTGACCAATGCTTCAACCATAAGGCTCTGTGGGCTGTGACGGAATGAGCCAATATCTTTGCTTTCATTTTTGAACCAGCTCCCTGACCTGGTCAACAGCCACTTCAGCCACAAAACCTAAAGCAGTCCTGAAAACTGCAAAAGAGAAGAACTGCCACTTCCCAGACTTTCATCTGAACATCCATCCACCAGCTCCGCTACCCCCAGTCTAAGGCTGGATTCACACCCATGCATCCCTGTATTCCGCAGACCCGCACCACAGAACACGTCCCCTAGGAGACCACGGTAAATAAATGGTAGAGCAAAACTGCAAAAAGCACCAAAATAAATAAATAAATAAAAATTAAAAACGCACAGGTGCGAATCCACCCCAAGTGCTCCTGCCACAGAAGTGAGAACTACCGCCGGTCTGCAGGCTGCTCCGGCCAAACTATACAACTTTTTTTTTTTTTATCAGGTCTGCATTTATTCTGTGATTCATAGGATCCCTAAAGGCACCCGAATTCTCCAGCGGAAGTGGAATGTGGCAGGCGAATCTACGCAATGAAGTATCCAACTTAGGCGTAGTGTCCCAAGGGTTGCAGCCTCAATACTCTATTATGAACATTGAGCCCCTTCTCAGGCCCCGCCCACTCATCATCAAATACTTCTTTAATTTCAGAAATGAAGGGGAAGGAAGGTAATGATTCCTTTAAATACGGGTAGTATCTCTGCTGTTTCTTTGGAGGTGACAATTCTTCCTGCCACTTCATCGCATCCTTAACAGCCTCCACCAAGGGGGGAACCTGTGCAAAAAATCAAACGTATGCGATTCCGAGACCATCACAGCTTCAGATGGATCCGAATCGCTATCGACTTCAGAGTTAAAACGCACTGAAAACACATGATCTAAATCTGCAGATGCTTAAAGATACAGCAGGATGAGCAGGATTCCTTGAAAGGCTGTTTAACCCTTCCTTGACTGTGTCCTTAATGTAGGATTTAACCTGGCATGCATTTGCAGCATTGTCCTGTGCCGCCTCCTTTAAGCAAGGTACACAAACCCACTTTCCTCTGATGACCTCAGCTGAGCAGGCCCAACGGGATCCTTCTTCTGCCTGGGCTGGCGATGAAGACTTATTCAAAGAAGAGGATCTTCTTCTCTGTCTGTGCCCGGATATGCTCTTTCTAGAGGCTTTCTGATGTCTTGACCTCTCTTGGCTCCAGTCCGAGCGACTAAAGTGAGGTAAGGGTGAGGGAGATCTGGAATGCAGCGACAACAGGCGTCTATCCAGCTGCATGCGACTCTGCGATTTGTCATGTCCAGTCTCCTTTTTACTCCTTTGAGGCTGGAGTGCTGATTAGGAACCTCTTTGCGGGCATTTAGCGCGACTAAAGTGAGGTAAGGGTGAGGGAGATCTGGAATGGCGCGACAACAGGCATCTATCCAGCTGCATGCGACTCTGCGATTTGTCATGTCCAGTCTCCTTTTTACTCCTTTGAGGCTGGAGTGCTGATTAGGAACCTCTTTGCGGGCATTTAGCGTGCATTGGGCCCTTCTCTCTGTGGAACCTCTTTGCGGGCATTTAGCGTGCATTGGGCACTTCTCTCTGTAAAACAGAGGATGTGCTCTCTTTTTTTTAAAATAAAAATAAATAAATAAACAACTAACTAACTACCAAATAAATAAAATAAAATAAACTTCTCCATCCGAATCTTCAGTGCTAAGGCAGCTAGGCAGGCAGGCAAAACAACCCAGATCTATAAAGGCACAGGATAATAAAAACACTCCAGACAAGTAACACAGCAGTTAGTAATAGAAGTCAGGTTTACCAGAGCAGAGTAGCAGATTGATCAGCTGGAGACTGAGATTAGCCTAAAGGACACAGCCTGCTGCAAATCAGTAGTGATCATTCTGGTGTTTGCTAAGCAATCCAAGAGGAAGCTACCTCTGACCTCACCTGCTCAACTCTGAGCTTCCTGAAAGGAATACATGTGGAGGTGGTGAACTGCAAGTCCCAGCGAGCCAAACCACTGCATGAACGCACAAAAACATGGAAGAAGAGAGTGCCAGAACCTGCCTAACGAAGGTGTATACAGTAATTTATACTGTTGTGACCTTGCCAGTAATACACAGTCATTTTATACTGTACCATACAATCCCAGCACCATGGGAACCCACACTCCTCGGGAGATTTACAGCCCATCTGGGGGGGTCTTCTGATCCAGGAGAGGCTTAACCCGGACCGGATGGAGAAAAAATAAATAAATACATAAATAAAAATAAAAAATAAATATAAATAAATAACTAAAATTAAACTTTAAAAGGCGTCCGGAGCGAGAACGAAAAAAGAACCCTGGTGTGGGCAGACAGCCGCCCTTTATGGGCTAGAAAAAAGGTGGTCCTGGAGGGGTCAGAGCTGACCCATAGTAGGCTGACATGGGGAGGTCCAGGAAATAGTGTTTACCCCCAGAAGGGCCACAGGAAATAACCCAGGTCTCCCTTACTTGTTCAGAGGCTGCCAGACTAGGTACCAGTTCCTGAGCACTCCTACGAAATTCAGGATCAGTCTAGGGGTGCATTTTTGAAGGTTTATTGCAGTACTTAATCACAGGTCGATAAAGGGATGAGGGTGCAGGATACAGTAAAACACACACATAAATTAGAGGACAGATTCTCAAGCAAAGTCCTTCAGTAAAAGTTTTAAGTATTGCTGGATGAGGGGACAGCCAGCTAATTTGAGACTCTGTAAGAGCAGTCCCAGTCCTTGTAGCTACCTCTAACCCTCAAAGCACAAGGATCTCTGGAGCTCTAGGCAAGGTCCTAGTCACAATGCCCAGACAGCTTCCAACAAGCCTCCCTGCAACACTCTTAAGTGAAAGGGTTCCCTATTCCAGCTGAGCTTCAAAGGCAGTGTCTTCCATAAAGTTTAATTAAAAGAGATGTATGGGTTTTTTTTTTTTATTCATACTTATCTAGGTGGATGCAGCATTGGACCCCCGACACCCCCGGCACTGTCAATCAGCAGCTCTCTGCTCTACCTCCTCCTTGTTTACTGGAGTGCTGGGCTGTGGTGGGGGTGGAAGCAGCCAGCTCAGGCTCTCAGCGGCTCGCTTAGAGGCTGAGCCAGGTGCCTGTCCAGGCATGTGGGCGGTTCCCAACTCTATGCTCATGATGATGCCTGAGCCTGGACCGACTCCGTGACATCAGCAGACAGCAGACTTTAACCCCCTCTCTGCTGAAAACGGGTCACAGGACTGCATAACGAACTGCACTCCTGTGATCCACAGGAGAAGTACAGCCAAATGAGCTGAACTAAGCTTATCCAGTCTGAGATGGGGAGTTTGAAATAAAGGTGTGGCTCTTATCCATGGATTTTGCCAATCTATGTGCAGCAGAAAATGGAAGTTTTTTTTGTGACTGATGCCACTGACATGGATATTCACTGTACTGTTCATTTAAGCACAAGAGACTCCATTTTGTTCTCACTGTTGAAATGTGTTCTGTAACCTTCACCTAACACACAGACACATCTCCTCTAGAAGCTCTCTACTCCCCCCTCCCCTCTCAAGGTTTTACTTTTACAATTGTTCTATTCGCTAGCTTTTAATAATATATTTCTATTTGTTAGCTTTTAATAACATATTTCTATTTGTTAGTTTTTAATAACCTCTCACACCACCCCTTTCTTATCTATGTATAAAATAACATGTAATAATACATTTTGACACTGAACGGACATTTTAAACACAGTGATTGAGTCCTGTGAATCTGTTCCTGCAGCTGCAGTATTAATATTTGTTTTAGGGTTGGTTCACACTTGTGCGATGGCAGACATTGCATGTAATTTGCAGCGCACTGCTGTTCACATTACATGCAATGTCTATGTGGTGCGATGTCAGCCATACAGATAGTATGGCTGATATCGCACTGCATTCGGTCCAAACATGCACAGGACCCTTTTTTCAGTTTGGACCAGAATCGTATTGCATGTGTGTTCACACATATGCGATCCGATTCATGTCTGAACTGTCAGTTCGCATTGCGATATGCGGGCTGAAATGGGGGTGTCGTTAACATAAAATGACACTCCCCAGCAGTTCGCGTATGGCAGTGTGAACTGCCGTGCGTGTTGGGTGCGATGCGGGAACCCACAGTGGATCCACACGGTTCTCGCATCGCACAAGTGTGAACCGGCCCTTAGAGTCGCAATCAGAAATTAGTCATAACACCACCATGATGTGAGTCATTTTGGTGTATTTGTTGTATCATTGATGGGGCTCACTTTCATCTCTTGCAATCGGTCTGACCCAGGAAGCTGACTTCCCATTGACTGCATAGTATCTGCTGTGTAGTGGGGAGAAGTGCTGGGCAGTATATATACTGCTCTAGTTGCTGTTATAAATTGCACATTTGCCTTTGGCAGATGTAAGCACAGATCACAAATCAGCATCAGTTGGTAAAGTAGACATATATATATATATATATATATATATATATATATATATATATATATATATATATATATATTGTTTTTTTTTTTTTTTTTTTTTTTTCATTCCATGGGGTGTAAAAATTCTGCATCTGAGACTAATTCCAGAGCATTTGGCCAATTGCCAGCAAAGAAAACTTGTAGTGAGTACTAAGAATGCTTTTTTGGGTAAATTATATTTATGTTATAAAACGTCATTCAAAGCCCATTCCTAACACAAATATTGATTTTGCTATTTGTTCTGAAAACCAACAATTAATCTTTTCTTTGTTCAAATAAATCTAAGCCCCCGTACACACGGTCGGACATTCCGATCACCAAATCTGTCCGACGGATTTTGTCCGAAATTGGTGTTGCACACACACGGTCGGACAAAGTTGTTGGAAAATCCGATCATTCCGAACGAGGTGACGTACGAAACGTACAACGGGACTATGTACAGGGCAGTAGCCAATAGCTTTCGTCTCTAAATTTCTTCTGAGCATGTGTGGCACTTTGTGCGTCAGAATTCTCTACACACGATCGGAAAAAGTCTGATCGGATTTTGTTGTCGGAAAATTTTAGATCCTGCTTTCAAATTTTTTCTGACGGAAAAAGTCCGCTAGAGCCCACACATGATCGGATTTTCCGACAACATAAAAGTTATCATTCCCTGCATTAAAGCATAATAACTTGATAAAATATAATGTTCTTTAGCAAGGAACATACATTCCACACTTTAGATTGTAAGCTCCTTGAGGGCAAGGCCTGATGTTAATGTACAATATCTTTGTAAAGTGCTGCGAAAATTGAAAGTGCTATATAAGTACATGTAATAAACCACTTGGCCTCCGAAAGATTTTTTGCGAAACGGGACTGCGTTTTTTTAACTGACAATTGCGCCGTCATGCAACGCTGTAACCACATAAAATGTATGTACTTTTTCCCCACAAATAGAGCTTTCTTTTGGTGGTATTTGATCACCTTTGTGGGGTTTTTTTTTGCGTTATAAACAAAAAAGACCGACCATTTTGAAAAAATAAAACAATACTTTTTGCTTTCTACTATAAAACATATCCAATAAAAAAAAATAGTTAACATCTAATATCTTCATCAGTTTAGGCCAATATGAATTCTGCTACATATTTTTAGTAAAAAAAATCCCAATAAGCATATATTGATTGGTTTGTGCAAACGTAATAGCGTCTATAAACTATGAGATATTTTTATTTATTTATTTGTGCTGTAAATTGCCTCCAACATTGCACCTGTTTCTTTTTGCTGGAGGCTAGCATTTTGCTGAAGCCCAGAGCCCCTAAACAGCAGTAAATCATAAAGCGGAACTAAACCCATCTGTTTCAACTGTCACATTTGCGTGTGTCCTCAACCACACTGTCAATCCATCAAATGGATGTGTGATAACTGATCGCATGTGCAACACCATGGCAGTTGCAGATCAAACAAAAGCAGCTTCCTTGGCTGTAAAGAATAGGTGGGTTTCATTCTGCTTTAAGGTTGTCAGCAGATTGGCCTCTACAAATTCGGCAGTGCCTAAAAATAGAGAGCAACTGAGCATGTGCAGAGCAGGATGAGACAGTGTATTACTGGATGATTTTAAACAGTATAGACACTTATTTACATAGCTATACCTGCAAAAGGGTCCAGCCTGAAGTGATCTAGCAGGACACTTCCAAACTTCCAAATAGTCAGAACATAAAATCAATACTTTGAACACAGGTAAAGGGAAGCACCCTGAGAACTGAGACAGGGAAAGTCAAGGCCATCGTGGCTTTGCTTACCCCTCAAAACAAGATGCAGGTTATGTTATCGTAGAGACAGCTGGCTACTCTAGGACATTTGTGTGCAATTATAGTACCCTAGCTAAACCCATGACTGACTTAATTTAAAGGAAATTGCCCAAGCTGATGTCCTGGATGTCAATGTGATAAGGCCTTCAAAGTTATGAAGAAGGCCATGGCCAGTGCTCTGATGCTACAGGCTCCAGAATTTACCTATCAATTTCTGGTGCAAGCTGATGCCTTTACCTTTGGCTTATGTGCTGTTCTGAGCCAGGTGTGCCACTGTCCCAGGATGCACTGTCCCAGCAAGTAGAAGAGGAGCATCTCATCCTATATCTGAGCAGGAAGCTTCAACATACTCCCCAGGAAGGTAGCATATGCCACCACAGAGAAGGAGTGTTTTAAGTTTGTGTACTTGTATAGTCACAGCTTCACAGTGCTCACTAACCTTAGCCCATTTAGATGGTTAATTGCTAGGGAAAATGGCAAGTTACTCTGGTAACTAGCAATATGATTTTACCTTACAGTGCCAGAAGGAGAGTATTCACAAAGACATGCTGTGCTGGCAAGCAGATCCAGCAGAAGTCAATCACAATGGAAAAAAAAATTAAATTCCTTTCATGGGAAGGTGTGCCAATAATGAGGTCTGATGAACTTCAAACTAATTGAAGAGAATGAGGTGTCATGCTGATCACAGGATCTCTCTCTTTTCCTTAAAATGTGCAAGTCAGCAACAGACAATTAGATTTAAAATCTTGTGTGTGTGACACATCCCATATCATGTCCCAATAAAAATACTCAGCTCTTGACAAGATCAAGTTGGAATGCAAAAAAAGTACTAGCGAAAGTCTAGAAACCTAATTTTTAAGAAAACTCTCTGAACATTTGGCCACATTTTCACTTTTTTTGTGTCCACATTAAGGCCTGTTGTTTTGAAACTGTGCTGCCAGAGTTGCCAATTTGCCCAAGGCCCAGAGACACATGTCAAATATCATCTGGTTTTCAGCCAGTTATACAGAAACTGTCTGGAAATTTTGCCCATATGTACTGTATATCAGCCAGCTGAACGGCATGCTGGAAAGCCAATGGCTGCGAGCGCTGACCAAGAGATGAGCTGTGGATGGGGCATACAGAGGTGAACTGTGGATGGGGGGTATAGAGGTGAGCTGTGGATGGGGGGATACAGAGGTGAGCTGTGAATGGGGAGGGGGGTACAGAGGTGAGCTGTGGATGGGGGATACAGAAGTGAGCTGTTGACAGGGGATACAGAGGTGAGCTGTGGATGTAGGGGGTACAGAGATGAGCTGTGGATAGGGCATACAGAGGTGAACTGTGGATGAGAGATACAGAGGTGAACTGTGGGTGGGGGATACAGAGGTGAACTGTGAAGGGAGAGGGGGTACAGAGGTGAACTGTGGATGGGGGGTACAGAGGTGAGCTGTGAATGGGGGGGGGGGGAGGGATTCAGAGGCGAGTTGTGGATGGGGTACAGAGAAGAACTGTGGAAATGGGATACAAACGTGAGCTGTAGATGGGGGGATACGGAGGTGAGCTGTGGATGGGGATACAGAGGTGAGCTGTGGACGGGGGATACAGAGGTACGCTGTGAATGAGGTGGGGGTACAAAGGTGAACTGTGGATGGGAGATACAGAGGTAAACTGTGGATGTGGTATACAGAGGTGAGCTGTAGATGGGGGGGGGGGGGGGGGGGGGGTACAGAGGTGAGCTGTGGATGGGGGATACAGAGGTGAGCTGTGGACGGGGGATACAGAGGTGAGCTATGGATGGGGATGGGGGATTCAGAGGTGAATTGTGGATGGGGGTACAGAGGTGAACTGTGGACGTGGGATACAGAGGTGAGCTGTAGATGGGGGGGGTACAGAGGTGAGCTGTGGATGGGGAATACAGAGGTGAGCTGTGGACAGAGGATACAGAGGTTAGCTGTGGATGAGGGCGGGGGTGCAGAGGTGAACTGTGGATGGGAGATACAAAGGTGAGCTGTGGATGGGGGGGTACAGAGGTGAGCTGTGAATGGGGGGTACAGAGGTAAACTGTGGATGGGGGTGCAGATGTAGGCAAAAAGGTTTGCAGAGGTGAGCAATAGATGGTTACTTTGGGAGGGGATATGCAAGTACTGCTCCTTGTGCTGATTTTTTGTGTGTGATATAAACACCTCAGTACTGCACAGTACGCACTTCCAAACCCTGTGTGTCATGCAATACTGAGTGCGGTACTCTCTTGCTCCTTGTGTACAGCACGGATTATTTGGCGCTGCTCTATGTCTCTCCACAAGGGAGGGTGCATTCCTGCACCTATTCCCGGAGAATAGAAGCCCTGGCTACCAGTAATAAATCCCAGCTCGCCACCCTCGCTCTCTCCTCCTGCTGAAGAAAGTACAGAGACACCAGAAGCACATGATGGAACATGTAGTCCCAGAGGATGGACAGTGCATTAAAGTGGTTGTATACCCCCAATACAGAAGTTGTACCTATAGGTAAGCCTATAATAAGGCTTACCTATAGGTACTGTAAATATCTCCTAAACGTGTGCAGTTTAGGAGATATTTACCTTGTAGTGCGCTGATGATGTCATTGGCACATGCGCTGTGAAGAAACGGCCCTCTGTGCCGTTTCTTCACTAACAAGTGCCGTGATTGACAGCTCCCACGCGACTCTGACCAGTCACAGAGCTGGAGTCCATGGCCCCGGAAAGATGAGGGGTGAAGATGGATGTGGCCACCAGCACGGGCTTTGTTTGCAGGCAACTGGCACATAATAGGCTAGTATTCGTTGCATACTAGTCTATTATGCTTTTACTTTGCAGGGGAAAAAATAGGAAGTAAAACCCATCAGGGTTTACTTCCTCTTCAAAGTCAATGGGACATGGACTACATCCCTCACCCAGCTTTGCAGCAGTCCTGTAAGACTTCTCTATTCCCGGCCGGTCATTCTACTGCAGGCAGCGTACCTAGTCATCTTGTCATTTATTCCTGGCAGCCCATTCTCGGGGATGCTGCTCACATTGGGTCTGTTCCTACTTGCTCTGCTTTGCTCATTGCTAATAACAAGGTACAGTATAGGAGTTTTGTGTCTATTGGTGGGTCCCCTCAGCTACCCAGTCCATGGTTTGTAGGCAGTGAGGAGTTGATGTGCTGTAAACTTTAGCAACCAATCAGTGAGCTGTAATGATGTGCTATAACCTCTAGCAACCAATCAGTGAGCTGTAATGATGTGCTGTAACCTCTCGCAACCAATACGTGGTAATGATGCACAGTAACCTATAGCAATCAATCAGTGAGCAGTAATAATGTGAATTAGTGAGTGGTAATAATGTGCAGCAACCTCTAGCAACCAATCAGTGAGGCTGGACCAATCAGTGAGTGTGGACCAGTTCTTTTTGTTTACATTATTAAATTTTTTTGAGATTATTATTATTATTATTATACAGGATTTACAACATGAGGGCAGAGAGTACAGTTACAATACAATTCAATACATAACTCAATAACCAATAACCATAACCAATTTGCATGGGGGGGCAGAAAATTTTGCCCAGGGTCCAATTAATATTAAAGACGACCCTGTATAAGCTAACACAATTGATATGTAGGGAAAAATAATAAATGCACATATTTTTGCAGGAATAATTGTGGAATTATTTTTTTCCCACAAGAGCCTGAAAATTATTTCACCAGTGATAAGTAGATCAGTGTATTGAGGGTGCAATGTCAGGCACCTACAGACACTCTCTCAAGTTTCCCACCTGTACCTCTATAGGGTTTTCTTGAAGAAAGCTGGAGCAAGTGTCAATTGACTACAAGTGTGCTGATCAGTGCACTCATAGTCCATAAAGAACTAAAAGCCATATGTGACGGTGGCAGACAGGACTTGCAGGTGGCAGACTGCGGACATCCTCCCAGAAACTTTCTCCCGTGCGCCCCCTGGGGAGAGCACTTGGGAACATCCGTGACCGCCGGGTCCCGAGGACCCGGCGCATCACGGATCACGGTAAACGGCCACTGATAGCAAAACACGTCATGAAGCCGGTTCCTCCCTCCCCTCTCTGTACCGATCGGTACAGTGAGAGGGGAGAAGCGGAAAGGGGGAGAGATGGGACCAGCGCTGTGGGCTGGATGTGTAGTGCCCACAGTGCTGGTCAGTGCCTGCAATGTGCAATACTCTGCCACCACTGTGCAATACTCTGCAACCACTGTGCAATGCTCTTCCCCCACTGTGCAATACTCTGCAACCACTGTGCAATGCTCTGCCACCACTGTGCAATGCTCTGCCACCACTGCAATGCTCTGAAACCACTGTGCAATGCTCTGCCACCACTGTGCGATGCTCTGCAACCACTGTGCAATGCTCTGCCACCACTGTGCAATGCTCTGCCACCACTGTGCAATGCTCTGCCACCACTGTGCAATACTCTACCAATACTGTGCAACACTGCAATACTGCAATACCCGGCCAATACTCGCCAATACTCTGCCAATACTTGCCAATACTCTGCCAATACTTGCCATTACTCTGCCAATACTCTGCCAATACTCTGCAATAATTTTTAATAGAAACAAAGAATTTTTTTTTTTTTTTTACTGAATTTTCAGTATTTTTTGATTTATAGCGCAAAAAATAAAAAAACCAGCGGTGATTAAATACCACCAAAATAAAGCTCTATTTGTGTGAAGAAAAGGACACAAAATTCATTTGGGTACAGTGTTGCATGACTGAGTAATTGTCATTCAAAGTGTGAGAGCACCGAAAGCTGAAAATTGGTTTGGTTAGGAAGGGGGTTTAAGTGCCCAGTGGGTAAGTGGTTAAACAGTACAAACAATATGTACTTGAACATCAACTATATTAACACTACTCATAAAAAGTAATCTGCCCGGCTTTGGAATTAAGAAGGGCAATTGGAAAAAGTACAAATATACGGCTTGACAGATAGAATGACTTTAGGTTGTGTCCGCCCGGTATTTGTAGCAGCGCTATATGGTATTTTCACAGTTTAAATGTGAATAAATTATTGGAGAGAGTGCATATTCAAAAAATTCATATCTAATAAATAATGTGGAATACTTATTGCAGAATAATAAATATTTGAATAAAAAAATAATATATTATATTAAAATAATATATTAAAAGTGCACGTGAATAAAAATATTAAATTATATGAATATTAAATTATGTAAAAGAGTTGAATCAATAAATGAATATATGGATAAAACAAGCGTGTCTCCAAAACAGCAGAGTGCTAAAAAGTCCACGTGTTCCACAAGATCATCCAATCACGTAAGTATGAGCAATAATTTGTGACAGTTCTAAAGTTATAAATTCTTGTGCTGAGATTCCGTGACTTCCACCATAGATTTCACCGTGTGGGAAGACTGTCCCCTTTTGGGGGTACACTCACCAGAAATATACTTTATATGCGCCTGTAGTAAAAATTTGTGTGGACCTTCTCCTCCAACATCAGCAAATAAAACCTTGCGGGTAGATATAACCAGGGACCAGCCTTTTCCTCCAGTATCAGTCAATCATATCATCCTCAGCGTGGTTTAATTATATGTACATGTGTGGAGACAAATATTGGGCCACATAGCGTAATATTGCTTAAAATATTTATTGAAATAATTTCCCTTTAATTCGTAAAAATTAAAAATTATATGGTATCTATACAAATCCCCCCTAGTGGGTTCTGCGTACCGAAAACCAGATAAAAAACAGCATTCAAGAATAAGTGTAGCGGTGTACTGTGCCTGCTCTGGCCGGATGTGGGGTTTTTTTGTGCCTTCAGCGAGGCAAACAGCGTCCTTCCTGTCCGGATAGCCGTGGAGCGCACCGTGGACCGCAAATACGTCTGACGTCACTTCCTGTTGACCTACGCCCTGACGCGTTTCGTCATTTCCGACTTCTTCTCGAGGGCGTAGGTCACCAGGTAGGAAGTGAGGTTTATATACACTGATGGACAGCGCTGACGCCCAATCAGGGGGCTTAATTATCCTCCCTTAGGTGCCGATATTGCGTAATGCCATAGTCTAATGATAGAGGCCCACTGCGGACTATATTGGCAGAGCGCAGCGTCATCCCAGTGAAATACACAACAGAGCATGCACATCCTATGTAAAAATTATATGTACCAATCGTGTGTATATCATTATAATACATCATGTAGCACATAACATTGTGGTGCATCTCTAGTTACATATGTTATTTAAAAAATCATGTTATTAAAAAAGAAATGCGTGCGGACTGTGATAGTCAGCGGGTTCACATGATGTCACCCGCATACTCGATGCCCTAAAGAATGTGAATGCAATGTACATAGGAAAAAACGGGGAAAATAGATGGACTTATATTTGCGTGATATTGATTTTAAACCACCGAGATAAATATTTAAATACACGAGTATAGAAATCAGACACTTATATGCATATGTGATTAAAATATGCATATAAATTAATGTTACTGAATACAGGGGAAGTCCCCAATATGCGAATACAAAATATTGCAATAGTGACTAATAGGTGTGTGATTAGTCATATTGCATGTAACATGAAGTATTTTACAGTAATTTAAAATTAAATAGCATTGGTCATATTGCATGTGACATGAAAAATTTAAAATAATTTAAAATTAGATAGCATTTGGTGGTTTATTTAAAATGGTATTATTGTTTGAAGTGGACAAGGAAAATTCATATAAGAATAATAAAAAAATATATAATAAAATTTAAACCCTTATTTAAAATATGTATAAAATATATAAATAAATAAATAAGAGTTATAAAATATATATTCTAAAATTATGATATAAATATCGTGGTTGCTCATATTGATCTGTACACCCACAATAAAATCCTGATGTACTCCACCGATAAAATAGGGTAATGGATGGAGTCTAGGGGGAGAGTGTCCCCTGTTTAAGTGTCTGGTGTTACATTAATATTCTTTTGGCATCTGTAAACCATACAATAAAACATATGATAAAACCTGACATGGGTACAAGGTGCATTTTCTTATAAAGGATCATGCGAAATGGTATGTTGGAACTGCTATTGATAAGGGTGCTGTTTATAGGGCTATGTGTCGCTTATAAAGCAGTTGATATCTAATTCGATATTTAAGCCTTTTGGAGTGAGCACGTCTACCAAATAGATCCATTGGGTCTCGCGTTTTGACAGTTCCCGTACCATATGTATACCCCTCCAATGGGGTTGTAATTGTTCTATACCCCAAAATTGTAAACCTTTGGGGTCCATGTCGTGTTTCAATTTGAAATGTAATGAAACATTGTGATCCTTAAAGCCAATTTTTATGTTATGCACATGTTCAGCTATCCGAACTCTTAATAGCCTCTTGGTGCGGCCAATGTACATAAGCCCACATGGGCATTTAAGTGCGTAAACCACATGGGTACTGTTGCATGTGATAAATTGTTTTATTGCAAAGTTGTTGTTGTTGGATGTGGATGTAAAATTTTCCAATTTTCTAATAGGGCAGGCCACCTCTCGACAAGCCTTACATTTTCTGCAAGCAAAAAAGCCGTTTTGATCCCAAAACGTGGGTGGTTTTTTGGGGGGGTCGATGACTTTCTTGACTACCTTATCCCCAAAATTTGGTGCTTTGCGGTAAATGAACTGAGGTGCTGGAGGTAAAGCAGTCCCCAATCTTTTGTCTAAGCGTAAAATGTGCCAATGTTTTTTAAAAATCTGCTCAACTTCTTCATATTGGGCGTGGAAACCGGATATAAAGGACCACTCTAGATTACGTTTGTTGGTAGGGGCCAGATCTTTGTTTTTCTCTTCCAAAATCGTTGATCTCGGTATTTGTTTTACTTCCTCTACAATTCTCTGCAATTTTTTGGGGTTGTAGCCTCTTGCTTCAAATCTCTCCGTGAGGATTTTTGATTGCTCCATGTAATTTCCTTCCTCTGAGCAGTTTCTTCTTACCCGCATTATTTGACCTTTTGGGATGTTTTTTAGCCAAAGTGGATGGTGTGCACTCGTCGTTGGTAAATAACTATTCCGGTCTGTTTTCTTAAAATAAACTTTTGTTTCTAATTTGTTGTTTTTTCGATAAACTGTAACGTCTAAAAAATTGATTTCATTAAAATCCCAAGCAGATGTTAGTTTAATATTGTTGTTGTTGTTGTTAAGACCTTTTAAAAAAAACTTCCAGGCTAAAATGGGAACCTGCCCAGATAAAAAACAAGTCATCAATAAAACGTTTATAAAATACCAGTTCTGGTCGCTGGTTATTAAAAATGATCTTGTCCTCCCATTCTGCCATGAATAAATTTGCAATACTGGGGGCAAACTTGGCCCCCATGGCTACTCCTCTCTGTTGGGTGTAAAATTTCCCCCCGTACCAGAAATAGTTGTGCGATAAGCAAAAATCTAGAGCGTTTCTTAAAAATACCTTTTGGTTAAAAACAAGATCATCACGTTTACTTAATGCCCAATTCAGGGCTAATAGAGCGTCGTCATGTTGTATAATGGAATATAATGATGAGACGTCTGCTGTAACTAGGATGATTTGTTCGATGTTCTCCAGATTTACCTCTTGCACGGTGTTGAGGAAGTTTTTCGTGTCCCTTAGATAGGATTTTGTGTCCCTTACGCTTTTTTGTAGAAAAGTGTCAAGGTATTGACCTAGCCTGGACGATACGGAGTCAATACTATTGACGATTGGTCTTGCAGGTGGATTCATCGCATCTTTGTGGATTTTTGGAAGAGTGTAAAGTGTGGGTACTCGACTGTTTGTAGGTAGTAGATATCTCTTTTCTTTGTTAGAGAGTACCCCAGTCCGAGAGCCCATATCTATTAATTTTTCCAAATGTTCTCTGTAAGATTGCGTGGGATCTTTTTTGAGTGTGTTGTATGTTTCGTTATCTGATAACATCTCCTCAATCTGTCCGTGGTAAAAGTCTTTAGTGAGCAGGACCACACCTCCACCTTTATCTGCCGGTCTAACTACTATATCCTTACGCTGTTCCAGAAGCTTGATACCCTCCTCCACGTGTTTAATGTTTAGTGCTTTGTTTGGTTTCAAAGACTCTAGGTCGTGTAATACCAAACCCTTGAATACTTCCACGTGGTGGTTTGGATTATTGGGTGGGTTAAACAGGGACTTGTTTTTTAGTCCACTGTTAATAATTTTTGGCTTCTCAGTCGCAGGTGTTTGTTTATTACTTGTTATTTCATTGGTTGTGCCGTTTCCTAGGAAATACTTTTTTATGTTTAATTTTCTAATGTATTTATGTATATCTACATAAACACTGAATTTATTAATAGGTTTTTTCAGGCCACATTTTAGCCCCAAGTTTAAAATATTTACTTCTTTATGGGTCAGATTAGCTTCTGTTAAATTGAAGATACCTCCTACTCCGACCCTCTTCTTCTTTTGCTGGATCTTAAATCCGGCTCTGCACCCTCTGTGTTTTCTTGTTTCTGCGGTTGATGTGTATATTCTTTTGGTTCTTGTCGGTGGTCTACTCTTTGGTTGTGCTGTCCTTGGATTGGTAGGTTCCTTGGGTATTGCGGTGGGTATCTGGGATGGTTGGGGGGTTGGGACTGCATCGGCGGTCGCCCCCTGCGTGGTGGATATCCTCTGCCCCTGTGTTGTCCCCCTCGGCCTCTCCCTAAAAAAGGACGTGGCATCGGTCGAGAGTCATATTCTTCCTCATAATGGTATAAGGGTTCGAATCTATTATATGTGGCAGTTGCCTGTGGTTGTTGTTGTTGGTTCACCCTTTGATTATTACCTCTTGTTCCCTTATTCTTCCATTTTCCTCTTTGTACCGGAGTGGAGTAATAGTTAGGGGAGTTGATATATGATATGTCTTCATATTGGTCCCTTTCTTCTATTACTGGTGGATTTGGTCTTGGGACTGGGGTGGGATTGGGGTTAGGATGTTTGGGGCGTGTTGACGTAGTACCCCTCAATTCTTCGTTATTTATGTTGGCGTTTAAAGATGCTTGTTGCCATGAGTATATTTTGTTGTTTTTAAAATCATCGAAATCTTTATGATATTTTTTGATTTTTTTCTTTTGGGTATCCTTGTCCACTTTTTCTAGTCTTTTTTGTACCTTTATGTTAAAATCTATGATTTGCTGAGACTCTTTAATGGGGTCGAGCTGCAGTTTCAAATCGTTGATCTTCATTTCTATATTTGCCATTTTCCGTTTTTTCCTTTGTATGATTAACTGTTGTAGTTTAAAGCCGACACCATTAAAAAAATCCAACCATTCCTGGGTGGATGCTGGGTCGTCTAGGCCATCATGGGGGATCACATCCCATCTCAAACTTTTTATGATAATGTTATCCTTCATATACTGTTCGAGGGTGCATATGTCCCACCATGTCCGAACCTGTTTTTCTAGAATATTGCTCAGGGCTGACATGGCCCCATTATAGTTGGTTTCGGTAATGGAGGGTATTTGTTCTGAGAAAAGGTTATTGACATCTATGTGTCTTCTACTTAGGAATTGTAGTACATCCATGGCTGCAGAGAAATTTGTAGCAAGTACTCACTTGCTACAGTGAGTACTTGTACTTGTGAACCCGCTGACTATCACAGTCCGCACGCATTTCTTTTTTAATAACATGATTTTTTAAATAACATATGTAACTAGAGATGCACCACAATGTTATGTGCTACATGATGTATTATAATGATATACACACGATTGGTACATATAATTTTTACATAGGATGTGCATGCTCTGTTGTGTATTTCACTGAGATGACGCTGCGCTCTGCCAATATAGTCCGCAGTGGGCCTCTATCATTAGACTATGGCATTACGCAATATCGGCACCTAAGGGAGGATAATTAAGCCCCCTGATTGGGCGTCAGCGCTGTCCGTCAGTGTATATAAACCTCACTTCCTACCTGGTGACCTACGCCCTCGAGAAGAAGTCGGAAATGACGAAACGCGTCAGGGCGTAGGTCAACAGGAAGTGACGTCAGACGTATTTGCGGTCCACGGTGCGCTCCACGGCTATCCGGACAGGAAGGACGCTGTTTGCCTCGCTGAAGGCACAAAAAAACCCCACATCCGGCCAGAGCAGGCACAGTACACCGCTACACTTATTCTTGAATGCTGTTTTTTATCTGGTTTTCGGTACGCAGAACCCACTAGGGGGGATTTGTATAGATACCATATAATTTTTAATAATTTTTACGAAGGGAAATTATTTCAATAAATATTTTAAGCAATATTACGCTATGTGGCCCAATATTTGTCTCCACACATGTACATATAATTAAACCACGCTGAGGATGATATGATTGACTGATACTGGAGGAAAAGGCTGGTCCCTGGTTATATCTACCCGCAAGGTTTTATTTGCTGATGTTGGAGGAGAAGGTCCACACAAATTTTTACTACAGGCGCATATAAAGTATATTTCTGGTGAGTGTACCCCCAAAAGGGGACAGTCTTCCCACACGGTGAAATCTATGGTGGAAGTCACGGAATCTCAGCACAAGAATTTATAACTTTAGAACTGTCACAAATTATTGCTCATACTTACGTGATTGGATGATCTTGTGGAACACGTGGACTTTTTAGCACTCTGCTGTTTTGGAGACACGCTTGTTTTATCCATATATTCATTTATTGATTCAACTCTTTTACATAATTTAATATTCATATAATTTAATATTTTTATTCACGTGCACTTTTAATATATTATTTTAATAAAATATATTATTTTTTTATTCAAATATTTATTATTCTGCAATAAGTATTCCACATTATTTATTAGATATGAATTTTTTGAATATGCACTCTCTCCAATAATTTATTCACATTTAAACTGTGAAAATACCATATAGCGCTGCTACAAATACCGGGCGGACACAACCTAAAGTCATTCTATCTGTCAAGCCGTATATTTGTACTTTTTCCAATACTCTTGTTTGCATAAGCAGCTGCTTCAAAATGTGTATATAGATCTCCTATACTCTCACATTTTTACTTGAATTGTCCTTCACAGACAACCTGAGTATCCAATTCTATCACTCTCACACACACCTTTGATATTCATTTATTTAATTATATTTTAATATACACAGGTTTTCACTAAATATATATTTTCATTTACCTATATATTTATTATCACATATTATATATATCTATTTATTTATTTATATATATGAGCACTTTTTTGGGATCTGGATCACCCACCATCCCAAATACTAGTACACAAACCCAAGGAGCGCAGAGCGGTGTTTTAAATAGGAGGGCAGAAAATATAAACACCCCTTTAATTTCTCTGCAGCCATGGATGTACTACAATTCCTAAGTAGCAGACACATAGATGTCAATAACCTTTTCTCAGAACAAATACCCTCCATTACCGAAACCAACTATAATGGGGCCATGTCAGCCCTGAGCAATATTTTAGAAAAACAGGTTCGGACATGGTGGGACATATGCACCCTCGAACAGTATATGAAGGATAACATTATCATAAAAAGTTTGAGATGGGATGTGATCCCCCATGATGGCCTAGACGACCCAGCATCCACCCAGGAATGGTTGGATTTTTTTAATGGTGTCGGCTTTAAACTACAACAGTTAATCATACAAAGGAAAAAACGGAAAATGGCAAATATAGAAATGAAGATCAACGATTTGAAACTGCAGCTCGACCCCATTAAAGAGTCTCAGCAAATCATAGATTTTAACATAAAGGTACAAAAAAGACTAGAAAAAGTGGACAAGGATACCCAAAAGAAAAAAATCAAAAAATATCATAAAGATTTCGATGATTTTAAAAACAACAAAATATACTCATGGCAACAAGCATCTTTAAACGCCAACATAAATAACGAAGAATTGAGGGGTACTACGTCAACACGCCCCAAACATCCTAACCCCAATCCCACCCCAGTCCCAAGACCAAATCCACCAGTAATAGAAGAAAGGGACCAATATGAGGACATATCATATATTAACTCCCCTAACTATTACTCCACTCCGGTACAAAGAGGAAAATGGAAGAATAAGGGAACAAGAGGTAATAATCAAAGGGTGAACCAACAACAACAACCACAGGCAACTGCCACATATAATAGATTCGAACCCTTATACCATTATGAGGAAGAATATGACTCTCGACCGATGCCACGTCCTTTTTTAGGGAGAGGCCGAGGGGGACAACACAGGGGCTGAGGATATCCACCACGCAGGGGGCGACCGCCGATGCAGTCCCAACCCCCCAACCATCCCAGATACCCACCGCAATACCCAAGGAACCTACCAATCCAAGGACAGCACAACCAAAGAGTAGACCACCGACAAGAACCAAAAGAATATACACATCAACCGCAGAAACAAGAAAACACAGAGGGTGCAGAGCCGGATTTAAGATCCAGCAAAAGAAGAAGAGGGTCGGAGTAGGAGGTATCTTCAATTTAACAGAAGCTAATCTGACCCATAAAGAAGTAAATATTTTAAACTTGGGGCTAAAATGTGGCCTGAAAAAACCTATTAATAAATTCAGTGTTTATGTAGATATACATAAATACATTAGAAAATTAAACATAAAAAAGTATTTCCTAGGAAACGGCACAACCAATGAAATAACAAGTAATAAACAAACACCTGCGACTGAGAAGCCAAAAATTATTAACAGTGGACTAAAAAACAAGTCCCTGTTTAACCCACCCAATAATCCAAACCACCACGTGGAAGTATTCAAGGGTTTGGTATTACACGACCTAGAGGCTTTAAAACCAAACAAAGCACTAAACATTAAACACGTGGAGGAGGGTATCAAGCTTCTGGAACAGCGTAAGGATATAGTAGTTAGACCGGCAGATAAAGGTGGAGGTGTGGTCCTGCTCACTAAAGACTTTTACCACGGACAGATTGAGGAGATGTTATCAGATAACGAAACATACAACACACTCAAAAAAGATCCCACGCAATCTTACAGAGAACATTTGGAAAAATTAATAGATATGGGCTCTCGGACTGGGGTACTCTCTAACAAAGAAAAGAGATATCTACTACCTACAAACAGTCGAGTACCCACACTTTACACTCTTCCAAAAATCCACAAAGATGCGATGAATCCACCTGCAAGACCAATCGTCAATAGTATTGACTCCGTATCGTCCAGGCTAGGTCAATACCTTGACACTTTTCTACAAAAAAGCGTAAGGGACACAAAATCCTATCTAAGGGACACGAAAAACTTCCTCAACACCGTGCAAGAGGTAAATCTGGAGAACATCGAACAAATCATCCTAGTTACAGCAGACGTCTCATCATTATATTCCATTATACAACATGACGACGCTCTATTAGCCCTGAATTGGGCATTAAGTAAACGTGATGATCTTGTTTTTAACCAAAAGGTATTTTTAAGAAACGCTCTAGATTTTTGCTTATCGCACAACTATTTCTGGTACGGGGGGAAATTTTACACCCAACAGAGAGGAGTAGCCATGGGGGCCAAGTTTGCCCCCAGTATTGCTAATTTATTCATGGCAGAATGGGAGGACAAGATCATTTTTAATAACCAGCGACCAGAACTGGTATTTTATAAACGTTTTATTGATGACTTGTTTTTTATCTGGGCAGGTTCCCATTTTAGCCTGGAAGTTTTTTTAAAAGGTCTTAACAACAACAACAACAATATTAAACTAACATCTGCTTGGGATTTTAATGAAATCAATTTTTTAGACGTTACAGTTTATCGAAAAAACAACAAATTAGAAACAAAAGTTTATTTTAAGAAAACAGACCGGAATAGTTATTTACCAATGACGAGTGCACACCATCCACTTTGGCTAAAAAACATCCCAAAAGGTCAAATAATGCGGGTAAGAAGAAACTGCTCAGAGGAAGGAAATTACATGGAGCAATCAAAAATCCTCACGGAGAGATTTGAAGCAAGAGGCTACAACCCCAAAAAATTGCAGAGAATTGTAGAGGAAGTAAAACAAATACCGAGATCAACGATTTTGGAAGAGAAAAACAAAGATCTGGCCCCTACCAACAAACGTAATCTAGAGTGGTCCTTTATATCCGGTTTCCACGCCCAATATGAAGAAGTTGAGCAGATTTTTAAAAAACATTGGCACATTTTACGCTTAGACAAAAGATTGGGGACTGCTTTACCTCCAGCACCTCAGTTCATTTACCGCAAAGCACCAAATTTTGGGGATAAGGTAGTCAAGAAAGTCATCGACCCCCCCAAAAAACCACCCACGTTTTGGGATCAAAACGGTTTTTTTGCTTGCAGAAAATGTAAGGCTTGTCGAGAGGTGGCTTGCCCTATTAGAAAATTGGAAAATTTCACATCCACTTCCAACAACAACAACTTTGCAATAAAACAATTTATCACATGCAACAGTACCCATGTGGTTTACGCACTTAAATGCCCATGTGGGCTTATGTACATTGGCCGCACCAAGAGGCTATTAAGAGTTCGGATAGCTGAACATGTGCATAACATAAAAATTGGATTTAAGGATCACAATGTTTCATTACATTTCAAATTGAAACACGACATGGACCCCAAAGGTTTACAATTTTGGGGTATAGAACAATTACAACCCCATTGGAGGGGTATACATATGGTACGGGAACTGTCAAAACGCGAGACCCAATGGATCTATTTGGTAGACGTGCTCACTCCAAAAGGCTTAAATATCGAATTAGATATCAACTGCTTTATAAGCGACACATAGCCCTATAAACAGCACCCTTATCAATAGCAGTTCCAACATACCATTTCGCATGATCCTTTATAAGAAAATGCACCTTGTACCCATGTCAGGTTTTATCATATGTTTTATTGTATGGTTTACAGATGCCAAAAGAATATTAATGTAACACCAGACACTTAAACAGGGGACACTCTCCCCCTAGACTCCATCCATTACTCTATTTTATCGGTGGAGTACATCAGGATTTTATTATGGGTGTACAGTTCATTATGAGCAACCACGATATTTATATCATAATTTTAGAATATATATTTTATAACTCTTATTTATTTATTTTATACATATTTTAAATAAGGGTTTAAATTTTATTATATATTTTTTTATTATTCTTATATGAATTTTCCTTGTCCACTTCAAACAATAATACCATTTTAAACAAACCACCAAATGCTATCTAATTTTAAATTATTTTAAATTTTTCATGTCACATGCAATATGACCAATGCTATTTAATTTTAAATTACTGTAAAATACTTCATGTTACATGCAATATGACTAATCACACACCTATTAGTCACTATTGCAATATTTTGTATTCGCATATTGGGGACTTCCCCTTTATTCAGTAACATTAATTTATATGCATATTTTAATCACATATGCATATAAGTGTCTGATTTCTATACTCGTGTATTTAAATATTTATCTCGGTGGTTTAAAATCAATATCACGCAAATATAAGTCCATCTATTTTCCCCGTTTTTTCCTATGTACATTGCATTCACATTCTTTAGGGCATCGAGTATGCGGGTGACATCATGTGAACCCGCTGACTATCACAGTCCGCACGCATTTCTTTTTAATAACATGATTTTTTAAATAACATGTGTAACTAGAGATGCACCACAATGTTATGTGCTACATGATGTATTATAATGATATACACACGATTGGTACATATAATTTTTACATAGGATGTGCATGCTCTGTTGTGTATTTCACTGGGATGACGCTGCGCTCTGCCAATATAGTCCGCAGTGGGCCTCTATCATTAGACTATGGCATTACGCAATATCGGCACCTAAGGGAGGATAATTAAGCCCCCTGATTGGGCGTCAGCGCTGTCCGTCAGTGTATATAAACCTCACTTCCTACCTGGTGACCTACGCCCTCGAGAAGAAGTCGGAAATGACGAAACGCGTCAGGGCGTAGGTCAACAGGAAGTGACGTCAGACGTATTTGCGGTCCACGGTGCGCTCCACGGCTATCCGGACAGGAAGGACGCTGTTTGCCTCGCTGAAGGCACAAAAAAACCCCACATCCGGCCAGAGCAGGCACAGTACACCGCTACACTTATTCTTGAATGCTGTTTTTTATCTGGTTTTCGGTACGCAGAACCCACTAGGGGGGATTTGTATAGATACCATATAATTTTTAATAATTTTTACGAATTAAAGGGAAATTATTTCAATAAATATTTTAAGCAATATTACGCTATGTGGCCCAATATTTGTCTCCACACATGTACATATAATTAAACCACGCTGAGGATGATATGATTGACTGATACTGGAGGAAAAGGCTGGTCCCTGGTTATATCTACCCGCAAGGTTTTATTTGCTGATGTTGGAGGAGAAGGTCCACACAAATTTTTACTACAGGCGCATATAAAGTATATTTCTGGTGAGTGTACCCCCAAAAGGGGACAGTCTTCCCACACGGTGAAATCTATGGTGGAAGTCACGGAATCTCAGCACAAGAATTTATAACTTTAGAACTGTCACAAATTATTGCTCATACTTACGTGATTGGATGATCTTGTGGAACACGTGGACTTTTTAGCACTCTGCTGTTTTGGAGACACGCTTGTTTTATCCATATATTCATTTATTGATTCAACTCTTTTACATAATTTAATATTCATATAATTTAATATTTTTATTCACGTGCACTTTTAATATATTATTTTAATATAATATATTATTTTTTTATTCAAATATTTATTATTCTGCAATAAGTATTCCACATTATTTATTAGATATGAATTTTTTGAATATGCACTCTCTCCAATAATTTATTCACATTTAAACTGTGAAAATACCATATAGCGCTGCTACAAATACCGGGCGGACACAACCTAAAGTCATTCTATCTGTCAAGCCGAATATTTGTACTTTTTACAATACTCTTGTTTGCATAAGCAGCTGCTTTAAAATGTGTATATAGATCTCCTATATTCTCACATTTTTACTTGAATTGTCCTTCACAGACAACCTGAGTATCCAATTCTATCACTCACACACACACCTTTGATATTCATTTATTTAATTATATTTTAATATACACAGGTTTTCACTAAATATATATTTTCATTTACCTATATATTTATTATCACATATTATATATATCTATTTATTTATTTATATATATGAGCACTTTTTTGGGATCTGGATCACCCACCATCCCAAATACTAGTACACAAACCCAAGGAGCGCAGAGCGGTGTTTGAAATAGGAGGGCAGAAAATATAAACACCCCTTTTTTTGTGAGAATGAGGGCAATGTTCACAACAGCCCTGCCCTACATCAAAGTCCCCACCTTCTCCCTTTACATCAGTCTGCAAAGTCACATCTTTTGCCAGTGCCCCCAAAATGCCACCTTACATCAGTCCCCCCTGAGTGCCTCCTTACATAAGAGCCCCCAGAGTCCTACCTTAAATCAGAGCTCCCATAGTGTCACCATATATCATTATCCCCAGAGTGGCATCTTTACATTACATTAGTGTCCCAAGAGTGCCACCTTATATCAGTGACCCCAGAGTTTCACGTTACATCAGTACTTGCAGAGTACCACCTTACATTGGGGCTCCGAGAGTGCCATCCTACATCAGTGCCCCCTCACATTAGAGCCAACAGAGTGTCAGCTTGCATCAGTACCCACAGAGCCCTACTTTATATCAGAACTTCCAGAGTGCCACCTTACATTAGTACCTCCAGAGTGCCATCATACATCAGTGTCCACATAGTGCCACCTAAATCAGTGCCTCCATAGTGCCACCTTACAACAGTACACCCAAAGTGCCACCTTACATCAATGCCCCAGAATGCCACCTTACATTGGTGCCCCCAGAGTGCCACCTTACACCAGCACCTCCAGAGTGCCACCTTACATCAGTGTCCCCATAGTGCCACCTTACATAAGTGCTCCTAGAGTGCCATCATACATCAGAGACCCCCAGAGTGCCATCCTACATCAGTGCTACATTACATTAGAGCTATCAGAGTGTCAGCTTGCATCAGTACCCCCTAGAGGCCTACTTTATATCAGAACTTCCAGAGTGCCACCTTACATCAGTGCCCCTAGAGTGCCACCCTTACATCAGAACCCCTATAATGCCTCTCTTCATCAGTGCCCTCTTACATCAGAGCCCTCAGAGTGTTACTTTACATCACTGCCCTCTTACATCAGTGCCCCCAGAGTGTCCCTTTACACACACCTTCACCTCTGTCCTTGGCATGGCGGGCAGCTGGCAGGAAAAGGCCTTTAACAAATTCTACTTGTTGCTGACTCTGAACTGCACATGTGCAGTTCTTGAGAAAGCTGAATGATAAACTGCCAAACTCGGCCTTGGATCGAGCAGCAGTTTGCCATTCAGCTGCGCAGTTAGGAGCAAGTGACAAGTTTTTTTAACAGGCACATTTCTCCTCTCTATGGACATTTACAGACAGGAGAAAAGTGCCTGTTTTTTTTACAAATGTCCATAAATTTACAGACGGTTGACAACACAGTTGGAGTGTGTATCAGAATGAGCTTATATCCTTCCAAAGAAGATCCACTTATATGGGTAAGTAGCCTTATATCTCATGTGAATTACAATTGTTAGAGTAAATATACATATACTGTATAATGTGGCACCCAGTAAAAGGACTATCAAATAAACTATTGTCCTAGTTTATTCATTTTGGCCCATTTTACTTATACTACTGAATCAGCTATTAAAAAGAAGAACAAAGCAAAATCTTGCACCTGGTACTGCAGTACTCATCACTTATCTTTAACCCTTTGTGGAGTTTCCAGAATACCGCCTGAATGTGAAATGACAATGTAGAGAAATTTACCATACTGGCTGGTTTACCATATACTATAGTTATTCTTGTGTACTGTATATATACTCTTCTAGAGCACTTTTTCTATGTTTATATATAACTGCCAGACTAAGGAACTAATTTCATATCTAATTTCATATCTAGTAAGCATAAGAATGTTTAGATTCTTGAGATTTTAGTTTGAGGCTAGAAATGTAGACTTTTTTAAAATTGTAGGTATTGTATTTTAACCATGGGAACTAAAAAACTCTTATACTACAGATTTCCTTAACAGATTTGTATTTATGTCTGTGTCACTGTTTAGGTTTTCTCTTAGTTCCTCTCGAGTAAAACCATTGCAGAACAGACAGAAATAGAGGGAATATCTCCCTAACAAAGCCCCGGACAGCAGTAAAAACTTGACAGGCATTCCATTTCCCACACTATACAAAGCTAAAAATAAGACTTGTTTTTTGTAATTGTCCTCATTTGCTGGGTTCTTGACTCTAAGCTACACTGTTAATAAAACTTTTTTGGAGAGGATGAGTGACTAAAGTTTAAAGTTTGGATTGAAATAATTTATAATCTTATTTTTGAATTTAACTATTCATTAATGTTCAATTTTTTGGTGATGTCAAAAAATCGTTTTTTTTTTAAATATTTGTATTTTCATTTTCCCTTTTAACCATTTTATTAGAAATGCATTAGCTTATAATTGGGCTCATCACATACTAGTGTTGAATAAATATACAGTATAATAAAACAAAGTTTATATTTAATATAGCTGTGGGGTCTGGTCTTGAAGAAAACCTTAAAGAAAACTGAACTTCCAATCTTAAACATTTAGTTTATATTAGTTAAATACTTGTCTGTCACGTCAAAACAAAAAGGTGTCCAAAGTCTTAACGTTTTTACAGCTTGAGAAGAAAAGTCTGCCCTCTGCCACTGTGCTGAAGAGAAGAACCCCCTTGCTCTCTGTGTGTGAAAGCAGTGATCTCTCTGCACAAGTCTGACATGCTTCCTGCTAAGTCAGAGCCTTATGTAGACTTAGTTTGGAACATGTTGGAGGACAGGCTTTTCTACTCAGGGTGTGGCTGCTTTAAAGTGAAACTGCAAGACATCAAACACATTTTGATGCACATGAAATGTATTTAGCTTATGTAAACCTGAGGTTTAATTGAGCTTTAATTTCCTGTTTGTTAAGGAATGGAGGGGTCTAGGAGTAACCTTTATTGAATTGTGCAGGGGCATTGCTAGTGCTGGGCACCCAGGACACATGCCCTGCATCTCTTGTCTGGTGCATCGAGCCCCAATGGTGTTATTGTCCATGAGTATTTCTCTCCTGCCCTAGGCTGCTCATTGTGGTGTTTTTGGGTATCCACAATTAAGCGCAGGTGTCAAGAAGGAGGCTAAGTGTAAGAAAGAGATGAAAGGCGCGTGATCTAATACATTGATCAAGATGTTGCAGTTTATTCACGGAAAAAGAAATCCATACAAAAAGTATCTACTTATTCAATAAATCAGGTTACAAGTATACACATTAAATTAGAAAAATACACATGCCCATGCAAGGGCAAGTGCTAGAATTTGGCTGATGCATTTCGAGGAAAGAAACCCTCTTCATCAGAGCCTTGTAGAACGACAAGAGAGGCCTGTATAGTGTTGTGGATCAAACATACAGGGGACTGGCTGGTTGGGAGGAGTGACACATGTTAAGTGATCAGTTCTCCTATGCTCCAATTTTGTCCACATCCCACCGCTCTAAATTTCATAGGGAGATGTAATTCATGTGTTCCTTGTGGCAGTTCAAAGTGTACCTGTTGGTTGTGCCTGCATTCCGGTTTACAAGAAAGATGCAGCCTGCATGCATCTGTTTGGGAACAGGAGGCAGCTGCCTCTGCAAGGATTCCAAGCAGTTCCAAACAGAAAGTGGTCTCGTGTTGCAATCAGGATGCCAGCTGTCTCCATCCATGTGAGACATCAGTGATGTCTCCTGTTCCCAAACAGATGCATGCAGGCTGCATCTTTCTTGTAAACCTGAATGCAGGCACAACCAACAGATACACTTTGAACTGCCACAAGGAACAAATGAATTACATCTCCCTATGACATTTAGAGCGGTGAGATGTGGACAAACTTGGAGCATAGGAGAACTCATCACTTAACATGTGTCACTCCTCCCAACCAGCCAATCCCCTGTATGTTTGATCCACAACACTATACAGACCTCTCTTGTCGTTCTACAAGGCTCTGATGAAGAGTGTTTCTTTCCTCGAAACGTGTCAGTAAAATTCTAGTACTTGCCCTAGCATGGGCATGTCTATTTTTCTAATTTAATGTGTATACTTGTAACCTGATTTATTAAATACGTAGATACTTTTTGTATGGATTTCTTTTTCCATGAACAAACTAACATCTTGATCAATGTATTAGATCACGCGCCTTTCATCTCTTTCTTACACTTGGCTTACTTCAGACCCCCCTGGTCAGTTTAGGCAGCAGGACTCACATGATCTTCTTTTAATTTATCCTTTGAAAGTACTACCATTTCATACCAACAACACCTTCACGAGCGCAGGAGAAAATTATTTCTTTGTCAAGAAGGAGGCTGCCTGCCTAGAATGGGGTACAGCCCATCATGCTGCTTCTCCTCAGCACTGCTGTACAGGGCAGGACTTAAGGTGGTGGGGGCCCCTGGGCTTGAGTCACTTTTGGGCCCTACCTTCTATACATTACTTTAAATAGAACAAAATGATACATACATAAGCTGATGACACATGACACTGATGACCGATGGCACTAATATGTGGCACTGACACGTGGCACTGATGACACGGGGCACTAATATGTGGCACTGATGACAGATGGCACTAATACGTGACACTGATGACAGATGACACTAATACGTGGCACTGGTGACAGATGGCACTAATATGTGACACTGATGACAGATAACACTAATATGTGGCACTGACACGTGGCACTAATACGTGGCACTGATGACAGATGCACTAATACCTGACACTGATGACACTAATACGTGGCACTGATGACAGATGGCACTAATATGTGACACTGATGACAGATGACACTAATACGTGGCACTGATGACAGATGGCACTAATACGTGGCACTGATGACACGTGACACTGATGACAGATGGCACTGATATGTGGCACTGATGACACGTGACACTGATAACAGATGACACGTGACACTGACAGGTGGCACTGATGAGAGATGGCACTGATACGTGGCACTGATGACACGTGACACTGATGACAGATGGCACTAATAGGTGGCACTGATGACACGTGACACTGATGTGGCACTGATGACAGATGGCACTAATATGTGGCACTGATAACAAATGGCACTAATACGTGGCACTGACAGATGACACTAATAGGTGGCACTGATGACACATGACACTGATGACAGATGACACTTATACGGGGCACTGATGACAGATGGCACTTATACATGGCACTGACAGGTGGCACTGGGGACAGATGGCACTGACCGGTGGCACTGGGGACAGATGGCACTGGGGACAGATGGCACTGACAGGTGGAACTGGGACAGATGGCACTGGGGACAGGTGGAACTGCGCGCCTGCGTGCATTGGGGAAGTAAACAGGAGGACATCCAGGGACGTCCTCCCGGCAATTGGAGTCCACGCTGCAGCCGTCTTTCAGCTATAGCGCAGACACCTAGTGGTTAAAACGTAAAGAAGATACAGTATTTAAAACATAAACAGGCGTTGCCTGCGGAGCCCCGTATTGGGCGGGACCCATGGGCTTGAGCCCAGTCAAGCCCAATGGTAAGTCCGGCCCTGCTGCTGTACATACATTTTTCCACTCGCATGAGCAGGAACACAGGGAAGTGATGGGACTAGAAAGACAGCAAACCATGTCACCAGAGGGGTAAGTGATTGAATGTGTGTATGTATGCCTTTACACACACTTTAAAGAATATTTTACATACATTAAATAGACCGTCAGTTTAACTATTCTCCTATTCACCTTTAACCACTTCCATCCCAGGCTAATTCTGGCATTTCTCTCCTACAATGTAAAAAAACTTTTTTTGCTAGAAAATTACTCTGAGCCCCCAAACATTATACAGGTGCATCTCATAAAATTAGAATATCATCAAAAAGTTTATTTATTATAGTAATTAAATTAAAAAAGTAAAACCTATATATTTTATATAGATGCGGTACACACAGAGTACTATATTTCAAGCATTTCCTTCTTTTAATTTTGATGATTATGGCTTATAGCTAGTGAAAACCCAAACTTCAGTATCTCCAAAAAATTTAAATATTACATAAGATCAATAAAAAAAAGGATTTTTATTACAGAAATGTGGGCTTACTGAAAAGCATGTCCATATACAGTATACAGTGGTGTGAAAAAGTGTTTGCCCCCTTCCTCATTTCCTGTTCCTTTGCATGTTTGTCACACTTAAGTGTTTCGGAACATCAAACCAATTTAAACAATAGTCAAGGACAACACAAGTAAACACAAAATGCAATTTGTAAATGAAGGTGTTTATTATTAAAGGTGAAAAAAAATCCAAACCATCATGGCCCTGTGTGAAAAAGTGATTGCCCCCCCTTGTTAAAACATACTATAACTGTGGTTGTCCACACCTGAGTTCAATTTCTCTAGCCACACCCAGGCCTGATTATTGCCACACCTGTTCACAATCAAGGCATCACTTAAATAGGAGCTGCTTGACACAGTAAGGTCCACCAGAAGATCCTTAAAAGCTACACATCATGCCGAGACCCAAAGAAATTCAGGAACAATTGAGAAAGAAAGTAAATGAGATCTATCAGTCTGGAAAGGGTTATAAAGCCATTTCCAAAGCTTTGGGAATCCAGCGAACCACAGTGAGAGCCATTATCCACAAATGGCGAAGACATGGAACAGTGGTGAACCTTCCCAGGAGTGGCCGGCCGCCCAAAATTACCCCCAAGAGCGCAGCGACGACTCATCCAAGAGGTCACAAAAGACCCCACAACAACGTCCAAGGAACTGCAGGCCTCACTTGCCTCAGTTAAGGTCAGCGTTCATGCCTCCACCATCAGGAAAAGACTGGGCAAAAATGGCCTGCATGGCAGAGTTCCAAGGAGAAAACCACTGCTGAGCAAAAAGAACATCAAAGCTCGTCTCAATTTCTCCACAACACATCTTGATGATCCCCAAGACTTTTGGGACAACATTCTGTGGTCCGATGAGACAAAAGTGGAACTCTTTGGAAGGTGTGTGTCCAAGTATATCTGGCGTAGAAGGAACACTGCATTTCAGAAAAAGAACATTATACCAACAGTAAAATATGGTGGTGGTAGTGTGATGGTCTGGGGCTGTTTTGCTGCTTCAGGACCTGGAAGACTTGCCATGATAAAAGGAACTATGAATTCTGCTGTCTACCAAGAGATCCTGAAGGAGAATGTCCGACCATCTGTTCGTGTACTCAAGCTGAAACGAACTTGGGTTCTGCAGCAGGACAATGATCCTAAACACACCAGCAAGTCCACCACCGAATGGCTGAAGAAAAACAAAATGAAGACTTTGGAGTGGCCTAGCCAAAGTCCTGACCTGAATCCTATTGAGATGTTGTGGTATGACCTTAAAAAGGCCGTTCATGCTCGAAAACCCTCTAATGTAACTGAATTAGGACAATTCTGCAAAGATGAGTGGGCCAAAATTCCTCCAGGACGCTGTAAAAGCCTCATTGCACGTTATCGCAAACGCTTGGTTGCAGTTGTTGCTGCTAAGGGTGGCCCAACCAGTTATTAGGTTTAGGGGGCAATCACTTTTTCACACAGGGCCATGATGGTTTGGATTTTTTTTCACCTTTAATAATAAACACCTTCATTTACAAATTGCATTTTGTGTTTACTTGTGTTGTCCTTGACTATTGTTTAAATTGGTTTGATGTTCCGAAACACTTAAGTGTGACAAACATGCAAAGGAACAGGAAATGAGGAAGGGGGCAAACACTTTTTCACACCACTGTAGTATGCGCTCAATACTTAGTTGGGGCTCCTTTTGCATGAATCAATGCAGCGTGGCATGGAGCCGATCAGCCTGTGTGTAATTTAATCTCAGTATAAATACAGCTGTTCTGTGAAGCCCTCAGAGGTTTGTTAGAGAACCTTAGTGAACAAACAGCACAATGAAGGCCAAGGAACACACCCAACAGGTCAAAGATAAAGTTGTGGGCAAGTTTAAAGCAGGGTTAGGTTAAAAAAAAAAATCCCAAGCTTTAAACATCTCACAGAGCACTTTTCAATCCATCTTTCAAAAATGGAAAGAGTATGGCACAACTGCAAACCTACTAAGACATGGCAGTCCACCTAAAATGACAGGCCAGGCAAGGAGAGCATTAATCAGAGAAGCAACCAAGAGGCCCATGGTAACTCTGGAGGACCTGCAGAGATCCACAGCTCAGGTGAGAGAATCTGTCCACAGGACAACTATTAGTCGTGCACTCCACAAATCTGGCCTTAATGGAAGAGTGGCAAGAAGAAAGCCATTGTTGAAAGAAAGCCATAAGAAGTTCCATTTTCAGTTTGTGAGAAGCCATGTGGGGGACACAGCAAACATGTGAAAAAAGGTGCTCTGATCAGAAGCAAAACACTATCTGGGTGAAAGACTAACACTGCACATCACCCTGAACACACCATCCCCACCGTGAAACGTGGTGGTGGCAGCATCATGTTGTGGGGATGCTTTTCTTCAGCAGGGACAGGAAAGCTGGTCAGAGTTGATAAGAAGATGGATGGAGCCAAATACAGGGCAATCTTAGAAGAAAACCTGTTAGAGTCTGCAAAGGACATGAGACTGGGGCAGAGGTTCACCTTCCAGCAGGACAATGACCCTCCACATACAGCCAGAGCTACAATGGAATGGTTTAGATCAGAACATATTCATATACAAGACTTGAAAATTGCTGTTTACAGATGCTCTCCATCCAATCTGACAAAGTTTAAGCTATTTTGCAAAGAAGAATGGGCAAAAATGTCACTCTCTAGATGTGCAAAGTTGGTAGAGACATACCCCAAAAGACTTGCAGCTGTAATTGCAGCAAAAGTTGGTTCTACAAAGTATTGACTCAGATGGGCTGAATACAAATGCACGCCACACTTTTCAGATATTTATTTGTAAAAAATGTTGAAAACCACTTATCATTTTCATTCCACTTCACAATTATGTGGCACTTTGTATTGGTTTATCACATAAAATCCCAATAAAATACATTTACGGCTTTGGTTGTAACATGACAAAAGGTGAAAAATTTCAAGGGGTATGACTACTTTTTCAAGACACTGTAGAATTGATGAAAGCAAAAACAGATCTAGAGGATCGCTCTAGAAAAAATGACTTAAAAATAAGTGGCATACCAGAATCTTTTCAGCAATCTGAATTAAAAGATTACTTCACACAACTGATGACTAGGGATGGGCCCGGTGCTCGATGCGAACCCACGTTCGCATCGAGCACCGGGCGTTCGCTCGCTCGGCGAGCCAGAACTATTTTGGCCGCTCGCATCACGTTCGTGTGATGCGAGCGGCCCCGCAATGCATTGCGGCCGGCGCGGCCGGCGCGGCCGGCGCAGTGCATTGCTGGCTGATGATTGGCCAAGCATGCACTGTGACCCCGCATGCTTGGCCAATCACAGCCCCGGAAACTCGAAGAGCCATAATTGGCTACAGGCAGGACGCCTGTAGCCAATTACAGCTCAGGGGCTGTAGTACACGCCCCCCCCTATAAAAGGCCGCCACGCCGTCTGCGCCGGTCACATGCTGTTCCGGCGCAGATTGAGCAGGCTGATTCTGTGACACTCTGCTCGATTTAGTTAGGTAGAGAGATTCACTTACAGAAATTGAGTTAGATAGATTCAGTTACAAAGATTGATTGAGAAAGAGGGGCTTGTAGTGTGTTCGTGGCAGGCAGGCAGAGCTCCTATATTTTGTTACCAGAAGCACCTATAGGACTTGTAGTGTGTTCGTGGCAGGCAGGCAGAGCTCCTATATTTTGTTACCAGAAGCACCTATAGGACTTGTAGTGTGTTCGTGGCAGGCAGGCAGAGCTCCTATATTTTGTTACCAGAAGCACCTATAGGACTTGTAGTGTGTTCGTGGCAGGCAGGCAGAGCTCCTATATTTTGTTACCAGAAGCACCTATAGGACTTGTAGTGTGTTCGTGGCAGGCAGGCAGAGCTCCTATATTTTGTTCCCAGAAGCACCTATAGGACTTGTAGTGTGTTCGTGGCAGGCAGGCAGAGCTCCTATATTTTGTTCCCAGAAGCACCTATAGGACTTGTAGTGTGTTAGTCCCATCACACACACAGAGCTATATTTTGTTCCCAGAAGCACCTATAGGACTTGAAGTGTGTTAGTCCCATCACACACACAGAGCTATATTTTGTTCCCAGAAGCACCTATAGGACTTGAAGTGTGTTAGTCCCATCACACACACAGAGCTATATTTTGTTCCCAGAAGCACCTATAGGACTTGAAGTGTGTTAGTCCCATCACACACACAGAGCTATATTTTGTTCCCAGAAGCACCTATAGGACTTGAAGTGTGTTAGTCCCATCACACACACAGAGCTATATTTTGTTCCCAGAAGCACCTATAGGACTTGAAGTGTGTTAGTCCCATCACACACACAGAGCTATATTTTGTTCCCAGAAGCACCTATAGGACTTGAAGTGTGTTAGTCCCATTACACACACAGAGCTATATTTTCTTCCCAGAAGCACCTATAGGACTTGAAGTGTGTTAGTCCCATCACACACACAGAGCTATATTTTGTTCCCAGAAGCACCTATAGGACTTGAAGTGTGTTAGTCCCATCACACACACAGAGCTATATTTTGTTCCCAGAAGCACCTATAGGACTTGAAGTGTGTTAGTCCCATCACACACACAGAGCTATATTTTGTTCCCAGAAGCACCTATAGGACTTGAAGTGTGTTAGTCCCATCACACACACAGAGCTATATTTTCTTCCCAGAAGCACCTATAGGACTTGAAGTGTGTTAGTCCCATCACACACACAGAGCTATATTTTGTTCCCAGAGGCACCTATAGGACTTGAAGTGTGTTAGTCCCATTACACACACAGAGCTATATTTTCTTCCCAGAGGCACCTATAGGACTTGAAGTGTGTTAGTCCCATCACACACACAGAGCTATATTTTGTTCCCAGAAGCACCTATAGGACTTGAAGTGTGTTAGTCCCATCACACACACAGAGCTATATTTTGTTCCCAGAAGCACCTATAGGACTTGAAGTGTGTTAGTCCCATCACACACACAGAGCTATATTTTGTTCCCAGAAGAACCTATAGGACTTGAAGTGTGTTAGTCCCATCACACACACAGAGCTATATTTTGTTCCCAGAGGCACCTATAGGACTTGAAGTGTGTTAGTCCCATTACACACACAGAGCTATATTTTCTTCCCAGAAGCACCTATAGGACTTGAAGTGTGTTAGTCCCATCACACACACAGAGCTATATTTTCTTCCCAGAAGCACCTATAGGACTTGAAGTGTGTTAGTCCCATCACACACACAGAGCTATATTTTGTTCCAGAAGAACCTATAGGACTTGAAGTGTGTTAGTCCCATCACACACACAGAGCTATATTTTGTTCCCAGAAGCACCTATAGGACTTGAAGTGTGTTAGTCCCATCACACACACAGAGCTATATTTTGTTCCCAGAGGCACCTATAGGACTTGAAGTGTGTTAGTCCCATTACACACACAGAGCTATATTTTCTTCCCAGAAGCACCTATAGGACTTGAAGTGTGTTAGTCCCATCACACACACAGAGCTATATTTTGTTCCCAGAGGCACCTATAGGACTTGAAGTGTGTTAGTCCCATTACACACACAGAGCTATATTTTCTTCCCAGAGGCACCTATAGGACTTGAAGTGTGTTAGTCCCATCACACACACAGAGCTATATTTTCTTCCCAGAGGCACCTATAGGACTTGAAGTGTGTTAGTCCCATCACACAGAGCTCCTCTATTTTCTTTGCAGAAGCACCCATAGGACTTGGTAGAATGGATGACCAAGCCCTCCTCATCCTCCTCATCCTCTCTCACCCAGGCTCAGGGTACTGACAGAGCATCATCAGCCACCCCTTCCCTAGACCCACCATGTCCTCCTGAGGAGTCCCCCGAACTCTTTGAGCACAGTGTTGGGTACATGCTCCAGGAGGATGCCCAACGATTCGAAGGCTCGGATGACGATACCCAGCTTGAGGAATCTGGCAGTACTGTTCCACCAGCTGCAGCTTACTGCCAGGTTTGCTCTAGTGGTGAAGAGGGAGGGGATGATGAGGTCACTGACTCCACGTGGGTGCCTCAAGGGAGAGAGGATGAGGAGGAGGACGAGGAGGAGGAGGATGCGGCGTCACATGTCCAACGAGGCAGGATGCCCCTGGAGGCCAGGTAGAGGCCAGCACAGCAACTGTACAACACCGCAGAGCTCCGCCTGTGCAGGGCGCTGCCTCTGCACGTTATCAGAAAAGTTCTTTGGTGTGGGCCTTTTTTGAGACGAGTGCATCAGATCGCACCACTGCTATTTGCAATATTTGTCTCAAGCGTATCTCGCGTGGCCAAAACATCAGCCGCTTGGGCACGACAAGCATGACCAGACATATGGCGACCTGCCATGCAGCTCGTTGGCAGGCACACATAAAAGACCCACACCAAAGAACTAAGCGGACCTCTCCTTGCTCCTCCTCAGCTGGGATCTCCATCCCCACTACACCTTCAGTCCTCTCTGAAAGCTGCTCTGAGAGGACTGAAGGTGTAGAATTCGGTGTGTCACAACCAAGTACTTGCAGTACACCGACGTCCGATTGCAGCAGGCAAATTTCCCTGCCCCAGCTGCTGGACCGTAGAAAGAAGTACACTCCCAGCCATCCACATGCCCAGCGGTTGAATGCTAGCCTTGCTAAATTGCTAGCACTTCAACTGCTGCCTTTTCAGTTGGTAGACTCGGCCCCCTTCCGTGAGTTTGTTCAATGTGCGGTTCCTCAGTGGCAGGTTCCCAAACGCCACTTTTTCTCGCGGAAGGCGATTCCGTCTCTCTACCGGCATGTGGAGGGCAATGTCCATGCCTCGCTGGACAGGGCGGTCAGCGGTAAGGTGCATATTACCGCTGACTCATGGTCCAGCAGGCATGGACAGGGACGGTACCTTTCTTTCACGGCCCATTGGGTCACTATTGGCAGCTGGGAGGGATGCAGGACAAGGTGCAGTAGTGTTGGAGGTTGTTCCGCCACCACGCCTCCAAAACGCGACTACTGCTACTGGTTGTGACACACCTCTCTCCTCCACCCCCTCCTCTTCTTCTTCCTCCAGTGCTCTGTCCTTGGAACCAGCGGTGCTCCGTAGGCGTACAAGGGGCTACGCAAGTACGCAGGCAAAAAGATGCCATGCCGTGCTTGCGCTGGTGTGTTTGGGGGACAGGAGCCACACTGGGCCAGAGGTTCTGGCAGCTCTGCAGGGGCAGGCCGAGAGGTGGTTGACGCCACGTCAGCTTAAGCCAGGAATGGTCGTTTCTGACAATGGCACCAACCTCCTCTCCGCCCTGCGACAGGGGCAGCTCACCCATGTGCCCTGCATGGCTCACGTCCTCAACCTGGTGGTGCAGCGGTTCTTGGGCAGGTTCCCAGGCTTACAGGATGTCCTGAGGCAGGCCAGGAAAGTCTGTGTGCATTTCCGCCGATCTTATAATGCCAGTGCTCGGCTGACTGAGCTGCAAAAGGAGCTGAACCTGCCCAAGAACCGCCTAATATGTGACATGCCCACCAGGTGGAACTCAACGTTGGCCATGCTGCAGCGACTGCACACGCAGCAGAGGGCCATCAATGAGTACCTTTGCGACTACGGCACCAGGACAGGGTCAGGGGAGCTTGGTTTTTTTTCCCCACGTCAGTGGAGCATGATCAGGGATGCATGCACTGTCCTCTCACCATTTGAGGAGGCCACGAGGATGGTGAGCAGTGACAGTGCATGCATCAGTGACACTGTCCCTCTTGTCCACCTGTTGGAGCATACGCTGCGTGGGATAATGGACAGGGCACTTGAGGCAGAACAGAGGCAGGAAGAGGAGGACTTCCTTTCCTCTCAAGGCCCCCTTTATCCGGACAGTGTTCCTTCTGTCCCACCCATCACACAGGAAGAGGATGAGGAGGAGGAGGAGGAGGAGGAGGAGGAGGAGGAGGATTGTGTGAGCATGGAGGTGGAGCCTGGCACTCAGCATCAGCAGCAGCAGTCTTTTAGGGATGATGTACAGTCCCAACAAACCAGTGGACTTGTACGTGGCTGGGAGGAGGTGGCTGGCGATCATGTCATCCTCAGTGACCCAGAAGACTCCGGACCGAATGCCTCAGCTAACCTACGCTGCATGGCCTCCCTGATCCTGCAAAGCCTGCGGAAGGATCCTCGTGTTCTTCGGATCAAGGAGAGGGACCATTACTGGCTGGCCACTCTCCTTGATCCGCGGTACAAGGGTAAGGTTGCGGACCTTATCTTGCCGTCGCAGAGGGAGCAGAGGATGAGACATCTCAGGGAGGCCTTGCAGAAAGGTCTGTGCAACGCGTTCCCAGAAACTGGGAGGCTACAAACTCCTGGTCCTGGGCGACGAGTTGCTGAGGCTTCGGTCAGTGGCAGAAGGAGCGGTGGGGAAGGTGGACGTCTGACCGATGCGTTCAGACAATTTTTTAGTCCGCAGCCCCAAGGTATGATCGGTTCCAGCAACCATCGCCAGCGTCTGATATACATGGTGCAGGAATACCTTGGGGCAAGGTCAGACTTGGACACCTTTCCCACCGAAAATCCTCTGGCTTACTGGGTCCTGAGGATGGATCACTGGCCAGAGCTTGCACAGTATGCAATTGAGCTACTGGCCTGTCCTGCCTCCAGCGTTCTTTCCGAACGCACATTCAGTGCTGCTGGAGGATTTGTGACTGATCATAGGGTGCGCCTGTCCACCGCCTCGGTTGATCGACTGACATTCATCAAAATGAATCAGTCTTGGATCACCACCAGCTACCAGGCACCTGAGGCGGATATAACCGAATAATTTTTAATGTCACATCCCTTCAAGACTGCCTATGCTGATGCTGAGTGACTGTCCTCTTATGTTCACTGACTATCCTCTTCCTCCTCCTCAATGATCCATGCCACCACACCAGTGCCTAAGGCACAATTTTTCAGCCCCTGTTTAACAGGGGCGTGTACTTCCAATTTTTTAAAAAAATGCTTCGCAACACGTGTGACTGCTGTGCTCCAAGTACAGTCTCTGTGAGGGTTGCAGTGTTGTGGCACCAGCACCAGTGCCAAAGGCACAATTTTTCAGCCCCTGTTTAACAGGGGCGGGTACTTACAATTTTTTAAAAAAATGCTTCGCAACACGTGTGACTGCTGTGCTCCAAGTACAGTATCTGTGAGGGCCGGGTTGCAGTGTTGTGGCACCAGCACCAGTGCCTAAGGCACAATTTTTCAGCCCCTGTTTAACAGGGGCGGGTACTTATAATTTTTTTAAAAAAATGCTTCGCAACACGTGTGACTGCTGTGCTCCAAGTACAGTATCTGTGAGGGCCGGGTTGCAGTGTTGTGGCACCAGCACCAGTGCCTAAGGCACAATTTTTCAGCCCCTGTTTAACAGGGGCGGGTACTTCCAATTTTTTAAAAAAATGCTTCGCAACACGTGTGACTGCTGTGCTCCAAGTACAGTATCTGTGAGGGCCGGGTTGCAGTGTTGTGGCACCAGCACCAGTGCCTAAGGCACAATTTTTCAGCCCCTGTTTAACAGGGGCGGGTACTTACAATTTTTTAAAAAAATGCTTCGCAACACGTGTGACTGCTGTGCTCCAAGTACAGTATCTGTGAGGGCCGGGTTGCAGTGTTGTGGCACCAGCACCAGTGCCTAAGGCACAATTTTTCAGCCCCTGTTTAACAGGGGCGGGTACTTCCAATTTTTTAAAAAAATGCTTCGCAACACGTGTGACTGCTGTGCTCCAAGTACAGTATCTGTGAGGGCCGGGTTGCAGTGTTGTGGCACCAGCACCAGTGCCTAAGGCACAATTTTTCAGCCCCTGTTTAACAGGGGCGGGTACTTACAATTTTTTAAAAAAATGCTTCGCAACACGTGTGACTGCTGTGCTCCAAGTACAGTCTCTGTGAGGGGTTGCAGTGTTGTGGCACCAGCACCAGTGCCTAAGGCACAATTTTTCAGCCCCTGTTTAACAGGGGCGGGTAATTACAAATCTTGATCTAATAGTTCACAGCAGGGCCCATTCCTGCGCCCACCAAGAGTAACTATGAGGGCCTGCAGTCTTGTGGCAACACCGTCCACCACCACCGCCAAAGGCCCAATTTTTTCTGCCCTGTTCATCAGGTGCTTGCAATTACAAATCTTGATCTAATAACTCACAACAGGGCCCATTCCTGCGCCCACCAAGAGTAACTGTGAGGGCCTACAGTCTTGTGGCAACACCGTCCACCGCCAAAGGCCCAATTTTTCTGCCCTGTTCATCAGGTGCTTGCAATTACAAATCTTGATCTAATAACTCACAGCAGGGCCCATTCCTGCGCCCACCAAGAGTAACTATGAGGGCCTACAGTCTTGTGGCAACACCGTCCACCACCACCGCCAAAGGCCCAATTTTTCTGCCCTGTTCATCAGGTGCTTGCAATTACAAATCTTGATCTAATAACTCACAGCAGGGCCCATTCCTGCGCCCACCAAGAGTAACTGTGAGAGCTTACAGTCTTGTGGCAACACCGTCCACCACCACCACCACCCCCAATTTTTCTGCCCTGTTCAACAGGTGCATGCAATTACAAATCTTGATCTATTAACTCACAGCAGGGCCCATTCCTGTGCCCACCAGTCTTGTGGCTACACCAACATCTAATAGGGCAAATTTCTGCAGAGTATATACGCCAGGCCCCTACTTTCAAACATCCAACTTACAAACGACTCCTACTTGCAAATGGAAAGAGAAAACAGGAAGTGAGAGGAAATCTACCCCTAGGAAGGGAAATTCTATCCTGTTAGATTTAATTTGGGAAAAAGGTATCTCCTCTCTACTGATACTTTATCACCAATCCTTGTTTCAATTAAAACCCCACTTTTCCAAAAACATTTGTCATTGGGACGGAAAGTGAGGTGACATGTTCTGAACAGATGTGCAAAGACAGCAAATGTTACAGGGGTGATAACCCCTCCCTATGTTCTCCAAAAAGCTTAAAAATAGATTTTTTTGGGATGGAGCTACACTTCATAATGTACCTGTTCAGATTCTACTTAAGAACAAACCTAAAGCCGCAAGTGGTTTTAAATGGCTTCTTTTTTTCCTTTACAAATGTCATTTTGTGCAAGGACAGTTCTAAACACGGGAAACACATGCCACTTCACAGGCATACTTTAGACACCCCCCAGGTACCATATTTAAAGGAAAATTTCACTTTTTTTTTTTTCACTTTATGCATCATTAAAATGACTGCTCCCGAAAAAACGTTAGTTTTTAAAAGTTCTTTTTGCATTGATATATGTCCCCTGGGGCAGGACCCGGGTCCCCAAACCTGTTTTATGACATTAACATGCATATTGGCCGTTGTAATTAGCACTTTTGATTTCGAACGTTCGCGTCCATTATAACGTATAGGGTTCGAAAATTCGCGCGAACTTTCGGTCCGTTCGAAGGTTCTGGTTCGAACCGAACCCGGGGGTGTTCGGCTCATCCCTACTGATGACAGATTTCCTCCCTGACAACCCCCCGGGAGAACTGATCATTGATCACATTCACCGACTTTCCGAAACCACCACACATCCCAGAGACCATCCCAAGAGACACTATTGTCCGAATACAATTCTTCCACTTAAAAAAAACTTAATGCGGGCCACATGCAACCATCCTGGCTATCCTCAGCCATATACCAATCTGGCTTTTTTTGCAGACTTGTCCAAATACATTATGTTGCAGCATAAGAACCTGTCCACAATTACAAAGCCTCTCAGAAACCACAAGATACAGTACAAATGGGGCCACCCAGTTAAAATGATCATCACAAAAGACAACAGATCCTATTTAATCTGCACTTTGGATGAAGGTCTTTCGTTACTGTGGCAGTGGCACATACTGGAACCGTTGGAGCAACGACAGCACAATTGCAATCAACAAAACCACAATCTGATGACATGACCACCTGATGGTTCCCACCAAGACCTAGCTTACAGAGATGCCCTGGAATAACTGCTGGAGCCTAGCTTGCCAGCCAACTAACCCCAATATTTGACGCAGTGCAAACCGCTCATGCATAATTCTGCTGTTTTTCATTGTCACTTTTGTTTCTTTTTTTTTGTTGGATTTTTGGTAACACTGCTATCCTGCTAGTTACGTAACATCCGAAATATTGAATTATCTTCATTCTCTTTTACAGATAACTTCCTAATGCTTTCTCTTCACCAGCAGCGACAACTACATAACCACCCCCCCCCCCCCCCCTGCCGCTATCCAGACACTATGAATTCATTGCTTCAAAGAGTAAGTCATCAATTAATCTACATCAGCACATCTACATTTCCTCACTATACGCTAATCTACGCATCCCCACAACAACTGCATTAGAAAGGGTTGACCTATAGGGATTGGCCGAATGGACCCCTGTTTGGTTCTCACCAGAACTTTATAACATCGCGAAAGTTCGCACCCGAATAACGAACCCCATTAAAGTCAATGGGACCCGAACATCAAAAATCAGTGCCCATTTTGAAGGCATATATGCAAGTAATTGGGCATACAATGGTTATAGGGGCCCAGGGCAGGACCTGGGTACATGTATCAATAAAAAAAAGTTTGTGAAAGACGTAATTTTTAAATGAGCAGTGATTTTCTATTTTTTTTAAGTGAAGGCATAAAAAAATATATTTTTTTCCAATATAGTGCCTGGGGGGGGGGGTCCCTTTAGTCTACCTGTAAAGTTTGTCAATTTCCCGCAACTTGTGGCAAAATATAAAATATTCCATGGACTTAACTTGCCTCTAAGCAAATACCTAGGGGTGTCTACTTTATAAAAATAAAAATGTTAGAAAGCCTGAAGGCGGTGCTTGGTTTTTGGGGTCCTATATGCGGCTAGGCTCCCAAAAAGTCTCACACATGTGGTATCCCCATACTCAGGAGAAGCAGCAGAATATATTTTGATGTGTAATTCCACATATGCCCATGGCATGTTTGAGCAATATATCATTTAGTGACAACTTTGTGCAGCAAAAAAAAAAGTTTGTCATATTCCCGAAACTTGTGGCAAGATATAAAATATTGCATGGACTCACCATGCCTCTCAGCAAATAGCTTGAAATTTCTACTTTCCAAAATGGGGTCATTTTGGGGGGGGGGGGGGTTGAACTGTCCTGGCATTTTATGCACAACATAAGAACTGTAGAAACTGACACTGCTGGATCCACTTTAGGGATTTTTATTTGCAAACCGTTGAACAAAACACAGTCTCTCAATAAAGGAATAGAGGGTATGGGTAAGAAGTTCAGGTAGTCTTGGAACTGCTGACACTCGAATGTCTCTCACTATACAATCCAGGGAATAGCCATTCGCACAATTCGATATTACAGCTATCGGCTATCACCCTTTTGGTGAATTTAGCAACCGACAGGTGATTCAGATAAAGCAAAGTCTCTGCCACAGACTTGGTTGTAGAACTTGAGAAAGAAAAGTCTCTGCCACAGACTTGGTTGTAGAACTTTAAGATGAAAAGTCTCTGCCACAGACTTGGTTGTAACTGAAAGATAAATTAACTTAGAGAACCCTCACAAGGTACCAGTAGCTTGCAGCCGGTCCGGCAATACCGTATGAGTATGGATTCACTTGGTGTCCTCTCAACTTAGCTTACAGGCTCTTGCTGAGCAGCCAGCCTTGTGCATGGCCCTCTTCTGAAGAGTCCTCCCCTGGTTGCATTCTCAGTTGCTGGGCCTCTCCAAAACCGAGACGGCACCAGACCACCTTGGAACCCTCCTTCCAGTTACTGCAACCCTGGCTAGCCAGCCCCGAGACTCGGAAATGGATGGATCCGCACCCCAGGCCATGAGGGCCCCTGAGGGCTGGTCAGGAGGACCAGGACCAAGCAGTTAAAAAGATCTTCTGGACCGGAACCCCGAATCACGTGACCTCAGTTCCTTAAGTACCCTCTCCCAGGATGCACAACGAGACAACTTACTCCCTGGTTGGTTCCCAAAAATATTAGCACCCAATACGTCCAACCGGACTGCGTTCCAATGCCTGCCATAGACGACACCGACACCTATGGCCAAGCAGAACACAATACAGTCCAGCCAAACTGGTACTGAGACCATAATTTAAAACAATTAGCCTAAAACCCAACTGTGGTTTTAGAAATATTTAAATTGACAAAAAATATAGCGCATGCTCTTCAGGAGCCTGGCGCTTCATTATTATTTATTTTGCTTATTTATTTATTTTTTTAACCACTTCAATACCGCGTCATTGTCATATGACGCCCACAAGGTGGATCTACCATCCTGGGTGGGCGTCATATGACGTCCTTGCATTCCCGGCCGCCTGGGGGGCGGCCACGTTGCACGACCGTGCATTTGTCAGTTAAAGCGACGCAGTGCCAAATCGCAAAAAGGGGCCTGGTCCTTTAGCTGCAAATTGGTCCGGGGCTTAAGTGGTTAAACTGTTCCTTTCATTTTTTTTTCTTTATAATTTTTATTGTTATCTCCGGGAATGTAAATATCCCCTATGATAGCAATAGGTAGTGACAGGTACTCTTTTTTGAAAAAATTGGGGTCTATTAGACCCTAGATCTCTCCTCTGCCCTCAAAGCATCTGACCACACCAAGATCGGTGTGATAAAATTCTTTGCCCAATTTCCCAATGGCGCTGTTTATATCCAGTGAAACCTAAGTCATGAAATGCTCGTAGCTTCCAGTTTTTTAGGCCATAGAATGGAAAATTTCTTCCAATATAGTGCCTGAGGGGGGAGGGTCCCTTTAGTCTACCTGTAAAGTGGCAGATCTGTACCATGTCTAGAATCTGCTGCAGCATTAATTGCATTTATAAAGCCCAACAAAAAGGACATTTTCCCTGCAAGCTGCCTTTATTTTGCTCAGCAATAGCTGGGGAGCCAGTGTGTATGATGCTGAGGCTACAATGTAGTGCACTGGGAACAAGATTAGAGATTTTTTAGATACATTCTGGTGTCACTTTGACTTTGTATAGAAGTAACAGGTGCATAAAAATTGGTCTTTGGGTGTCAGTGGCGCCTTCCCACCGTAACCTGGTGCTTGTCAGTTCACCAGAAGGTGAGCAGCACTAGTACTGGCTCCCTGCTCCATACGAGAGCCCTGCAGTTCTTGCACCTCAACAACAGCAGAAGAACGCCTGACCTTGGCAGGGACCACTACTATGTCGTCAGAGCTATCTGTCAGGGTGCCGCTGCTGTCTACAGGTTCGTATTCTGAGCCTGAATCTGACAGATGGGTGAGTTCCTTTTCACTCTCATCTGTCATGCTCAGAAACGTGTAGACCTCTTCACTAGTGTACCTTCGTTTGGACATTTTGGCCTCTAAATTTACTGGTACAATTAATGAGACTCACAGGAAAAAAGAGCACCTGACTGTCAGCGACTGCTTCACACGCTACCAAAAAAACTGTTAGCGTTCACAGGGATCAGGTACCCTGACGCTATAAAAAAAAACTAACTAACCAGCGTCCCCCGTGACACTAATACGGTGATCACTGGTGACAGGGGGTGATCAAGGGGTTAAACCTTTATTAGGAGGGTTAGGGGCCTATCTGGGCCTACTACTAAGTACCCTAACACTGATTAGTGTCACAAATGACACCAGTACAGTGATCAAAAAAAATATGAACTCTGCACTGGGTGACACAGTGACAGGGAGTGAAGGGGTTAACTGGGGGGGGGGTTGGGGGGTGAATGGGGGGTAAAATGTGTGCCTGTGTGTACTGTGTCAGTGTAGTGTTGGTGCAACTCACATTTGGATTTCCTCTTTCCTCTCTCTGGAACGGAAAATAATTCCAGAGAGGGAGATTACATCACTTCCCCTGCCTGTGAAATCATTGGCCTGGGCCTGGAGACTGTTCGGTTCTGAAACAAATCCAATCGTCGCGGCCTTGAACCGGTTAAACTGGCAGTAATGCACACAGAACTATATGGCGTTAAACTGTCAGTAACGCACACAAAACGATATGGCGTTAAACTTGCAGTAACGCACAAAACTATATGGCATTAAACTGGCAGTAACACACACAGAACTATATGGCGTTAAACTAGCAATAACGCAATCAAATAGACGGTGTTCAACCGTCACTACACTGACGCTATCTGAACTGTCCCTACTCTACCTATACACTAATGTCAAGATTACTGACATGGTCTCACTACACTACACTGAATCTATATGAGCTGTCCCTACTCTAGCTGCACACTATGCAAAGCTGAATGATGGTCCTCCTCACTACACTCACACTATCCCTAGGCTGACACTAAACTAATATTCTACACTGACAATTGAAGCAAAATAGCACGGTATAGCACATTAACTAACTAATAGCACTGAAAAGAGCCCTGTTCTATCTCTCTTCACGCCAAAAACACAATGAAAATGTCTGCCATTGAAAGAATACTTTTATATTGTGGGGCGGGAATGAGCCATGATTGGATAAAGTCATGATGACAGTGTCCAATCATGACTCTGACAGTGCTCTGTGCCCTGATTGGCTGAAGCTTTCACTGCTCTGCACTGTTCAGCGCCGCAATGCATTGTGGTCGGTTCGGGGGGGGGGGGGGCGAACAAATGGTTTGTTCGTCTGTTCGCAGAACGTACAAACAACTGGCCGAAACGTTTTCGCCTATACGTAAACCATTATGCCTCTCAAAATAACATCAATAAATGTTAAAGTGTTAAATCACCCGGGAAAAAGATACCCTCTATGGTCCAAAGCCCGCAAACTCTACCTTGACATTCTATGTCTCCAAGAAACTAATTTCTGTCAGGATAATGCCCCAAACATGTCCCATAAAGACTATCCGAACATATTTTTTGCCAACTCACAAAATAAAACAAAAGGAGTGCTCATAGCAATCAAAAACACAGAATTATTCAAGATGATATCTATTGGTACTGTCCTCCAAGGAAGATACCTCATTTTGGTCTGTAAAATAAACAATACTACTTACACCATTGTAAACATCTACGCCCCTAATACCGGCCAATTACGTTTCCTTCGCAGAGTATAGAAGAAAGTTAACACCCTCAAACAAGGTCGGACATTCATGTGCAGAGACTTTAACCTTGCACCAGAAGCCTCCATAGACATCAAAAGCCCATCTCCCAAAAAACACGACAATTCCATTCCTACAATCTAACAGCTTGTTTGACATTTGGAGGTGCCAACACAGCATGGAAAGGGACTTCACATTTTTTTTTTTTCAAAACCCCATCACACATATTTCCGAATCGATTTGTTTGTAGGAGATAAACAGCTTCTCCAAGACACTATTGAGACAGATATTCAAAATATAACATGGTCAAACCGATTTCAATTTCAATGACTCTAGGGAACAAAACCACAAACTCCCTTGCCACCAACTGGAGGAATGATCCGCACCTGATGGCAATTCCCTCCAACTCTACCTATCTACAAACCTGTCTGAAAGAATATTTTGATCTTAACGAATCTTCTGTTAATAACCCATCTACTCTATGGTTAGCCCATAAGGCATTTATCTGTGGTAAGCACCAAAGGACACAGAAGCTGACAGAACTATTAGACAGAATAAATACACTGGAGCTAACAAACAAACACAACCCCACACCAGCTACTAACGACAAAAAATTCCAAGCCAGAAATTACCTTAAAATTTTCCTTAACGCAAAATATGCAAAAGTACTACTAAAAATATGCACTAATTTCTATGCAGCAGGTAATAAAGCTGACAAACTCTTAGCAAATCAAATCAAGCAAAGAACCAAAACACAAAATTCACTACATTTTACATCCCACTAACAACCGCAAAATGTACCATCCGAAAGATATAGCGAACGCCATTAGGGCATATTACCATGCACTATATAACCTAAAGGATGATTCATCTACCACTCAACCTACTGATAATATTATAGCGAAATTCCTGGATACCCTGAACCTCCCCAAATTATCTACCGAACATTTATCATGTCTGAATGCCCCATTTACAACCAAAGATATTCTACAAGTCTACAAGCCATTTTAGCTCTCCCCAATGGCAAGGCCCCAGGCCCAGATGGCTTTTAGGCTGAATACTACCAACTATTCGATAATACCTTAACCCCACAGTTATGTCAATCGTTCAACAATGCTGTGTCATCTGGCGACTTTCCAAGCAAAATGTTATTCGCAAATATTTTAACACTGCCTTAACCTGGGAAGGAGGCGGTCACCACCTCCAACTTTCGCCCAATCTCTTTATTGAACACTGACCTTAAACTATATGCAAAACTTGTAACGCAAAGGCTAGCCCCAATTATGCCACACCAAATCCATCCCGATCAGGTCGGCTTCATAATGGGAAGACAGACCTAGGATACTACATGAAAGATAACAAACCTCCTACATAAGACCCCTTTCACACTGAGGCTAAAACAAGCGGCGCTTTACCGCTAACGGCCGGCGCTTTCAGTGTGAAAGTAGTCTTATGCTGAGAATAAAAACATACTGTCCTTGTTTGTAACATTAGATGCAGAGAAAGCATTTGATAGGATCCATTGGGGATGCCTGAGACAAACCCTCACAAAATGTGTTTTTCAGGGCAATATATTATTAGCCATTCTGGTCTTATACTCCAACCCAACTGCGCATGTCTTCTCAGAAGGGGTCTTCTCCGACCCCTTTGTCCTTACTAATGGTACAAGGCAAGAATGTCCCCTATCCCCAATCATCTTCACACTATTGATGGAACCATTAGCCCAAAAAAATCCGTTCTTCAAATCTTATTTCCGGAATACAAATCAAAGACCAAGAATACAAAATTACCTTATTTGCGGAGGACACAATTCTCACCCTAACGAACCCGGCTTCTTCCCTGGCAAATGTGTGGAACATCTTGAATACCTTCAACTCGTGCTCATTTTACAAAGTCAATTATTTTAATTCCAATGTTTTGAGTTTTAAGATATATGACACCACTAAACCCCTTTTAAAATCCATAGTCCCCTTTCAATGGGTAACTACCTCCATGTCTTACTTGGGCATCTCCCTAACAACTCCCTCAACAAAATTATACACCTGTTATTTCATACCATTCTTACTTGTAAGAAAGACTTCCAGCTAATCAACAAACAGTATCTCTCATGGTCAGGGTAGCTGCCTTTAAAATGACCATTATCCCAAAGCTCTCATACCTATACAGAGCATTACCCATAGAAATCCCAGAATCATTCTTCAGTAACCTTAAACGCTCTCTAAGCTCCTATGTGTGGCAAGATAGGAAACCTCATTGTCCATATGCAACCATCATTAAATATAAAACTGCAGGAGGCTCAAGCTTCCCTGATCTAATAGATTACTATATGGCAGTAATTCTAAACCAGTCAGACACTGGTTTACACCCGCCTTTAATAAACAATGGCGTTCCATCGAACAAACGTTTATCACCTCTCCTATCGGCCCAATCTTTTCTCAACGAGATTGGGAAATTTAAACATCCCACAATTTCCGCCGCTGCATCAGCCTGGAGGTTCTTCTCCCTGAACTCCTCGCTAACAGAAGACAGTCAAATAATACCTACCCCGATAGAAACTCTTAAATTCATAATCCCCGCGCTAACTTTATCTCATTGGTCTCAAATTAGGTATCAACGGTTAAGCTCCATAATGCATGATAACCATATCCTACCATTCACAACTTTATCAAACAGGCATCCTATTTCCCCACAAGGGGCATATACTTATAGACAAACAGCTTCTTACCTTCAAAATAACTCTATCGCGATTATTAAACTATCGTTTAATCAAGCGTGGTCCTCTTGGTCTTCTACGTCCCCCAAAACAAAAGGAATCACCACTCTGTACAATCTTTTTACATAGTAAAGATACATTTATTAAATCCTCGGCATACAAAAGATGGGAAGGAGATCTCCAGAACACATTCTCTGATTTCCAATGGCAGAAGGCCATCAAGTACAACCATAAAGCCTGTAACTGTGTTAGTTATTGGGAAATATCTAAAAAAATCCATCATATATGGTTCCTCACCCCAGTCCAACTACATAAATTTGCAAACATAGACAACGATCAGTGCTGGAGGGGATGCTCCTTTAAAGGCTCCCTGATCCATATACTTTGGGAATGCCCTCATATTACCCCCTTCTGGAGAAAAGTTTTCTCTTTAATCTCAGAACTCATGGGTATCTTATCCAAACCCTCCACATCCCTGGCTATCTTAAGCATAGGAATAGATACATACCCTCAACAAGTGAGAACAATGCTAAGGCACACACTGTTTGGAGCAAGATTGCATCATGTGCAAATGGAAAAGCTCTATAGTCCCAAACATTTCAGATGTACAACTTCAACTTCCTTTAGTCAAAGACTGTGAATATACAGTCTCTCACAAAAGTGAGTACATCCCTCACATTTTTGTAAATATTTTATTATATCTTTTCATGTGACAACACTGGAGTATATGAGAGACTTTATCCACATTACAGCACAGGGCAGCCTTCAGAGCAGAACAGAAACCATGTTCAGGGACTGTAAGCAAAAAACAAGTGGAGAAAAGGCACCTCTGGGTGTAGTAGTTTTAGTAAAAGGAAATTTTATTACAGCAATATCAATGCACTCACATTTGTGAAGATAGTAAACAGCATGGTATATGTCTCTCAGTGTGGCAGCTCCCCAGCGATGTATGACTGTCAGCTTTGTCCATGCAGTTCCATAGAAGCACTTCCTGTGGGTGGTAAGGGCCGGCACCGGAAGGCGGCCTCGAAAACGAGGCATGGATAGCAGGGAAGCGACGAGCTCAGGGGGATGACGTCATCAAAGATGGGCGCATTTCGTGAGCATGCGCACTCGGATGTAGTGACGAGTCGCACTCCTTGCTCAACATTAGGACATAAACCAGGCTAGAAACGAACAAGCTTATAAAGGAAATGGGGGGGGGGCGGGGAGGGGCGGGGCAGAACTAATAGAGGAGCATTATTGAGCTGGATTGAGTAGCAGAAAAAAAAAAAAGGGAGGGGGGAGAGAAAACGCAGCTGGCAGACATAGTGTTATTAGTGTGAAAATAGGAAGAGGCTAACAGGAATGAAGGAGAAAAGGGGAAGAAAAAGCTAGAAAACGGAAGATCTATTTGTATGTGAAAACACATACCTAAATAAAGGATCGCACTAAGGATATCTGGGGCCGATGGTTTTTTAGAAAAAAACAAACAGTTGTAAGCATATTTGAAAAAAGCTAATTAGTTTATGTGAAATTGGGGCATGTATGTAGCATAGGATATATATATATATATATATCTATCTATATATGGAAAAAATAATAAAACTAATATAAATAGTAATAAATAATAATAATAAATAATTATTATTATTTATTAGTATTATTATTTTTTATAATTTTTTCCATATATAGATAGATATATATATATATATCTTATGCTACATACATGCCCCAATTTCACATAAACTAATTAGCTTTTTTCAAATATGCTTACAACTGTTTGTTTTTTTCTAAAAAAACATCAGCCCCAGATATCCTTAGTGCGAGCCTTTATTTAGGAGCCGGCTCTTACCACCCACAGGAAGTGCTTCTATGGAACTGCATGGACAAATCTGACAGTCATACATCGCTGGGGAGCCACCACACTGAGAGACATATACCATGCTGTTTACTATCTTCACAAATGTGAGTGCATTGATATTGCTGTAATAAAATGTCCTTTTACTAAAACTACTACACCCAGAGGCGCCTTTTCTCCACTTGATTAATGTCTAAACCACTGGCAACAAAAGTCAGTGCAACCCTAAGTGAAAATGTCCAAATTGAGCCCAAAGTGTCAATATTTTGTGTGGCCACCATTATTTTCCAGCACTGCCTAAACCCTCTTCACAGGTTGCCACTGGAGTCCTCTTCCATTCCTCCACGATGACATCATGGAGCTGGTGGATGTTAGAGACCTTGCACTCCTCCACCTTCCATTTGAGGAAGCCCCACAGATGCTCAATAGGGTTTAGGTCTGTAGACATGCTTGGCCAGTCCATCACCCTTACCCACTTTAGCAAGGCAGTGGTCGTCTTAGAGGTGCGTTTGGGGTCGTTATCATGTTGGAATACTGCCCTGCGGCCCAGTCTCCGAAGGGAGGGGATCATGCTCTGCTTCAGTATGTCACAGTACATGGTGGCTTTCATGGTTCCCTTAATGAACTGTAGCTCCCCAGTGCCAGCAGCACTCATGCAGCCCCAGACCATGACATTCCCCCGACCATGCTTGACTGTAGGCAAGACACTCCTCACTTGGTTGCTGCCACACACGCTTGACACCATCTGAACCAAATAAGTTAATCTTGGTCTCATCAGACCACAGGACATGGTTCCAGTAATCCATGTCCTTAGTCTGCTTGTCTTCAGCAAACTGTTTGCAGGCTTTCTTGTGCATCATCCTTAGAAGAGGCTTCCTTCTGGGACCACAGCCATGCAGACCAATTTGATGCAGTGTGTGGCGTATAGTCTGAGCACTGACAGGCTGACCCCCCACCCCTTCAACCTTTACAGCAATGCTGGCAGCACTCATACATCTATTTCCCAAAGACAACCTCTGGATATGACGCTGAGCATGTACATTCAACTTCTTTGGTCGACCATGGTGAGGCTTGTTCTGAGTGGAACCTGTCCTGTTAAACCACTGTATGGTCTTGGACACTGTGCTGCAGCTCAATTTCAGGGTCTTGGCAATCTTTTTATAGCCTAGGCCATCTTTATGTAGTGCAACAATTCTTTATTTCAGATCCTCAGAGTTCTTTGCCATGATGTGCCATGTTGAACTTCCAGTGACCAGTATGAGAGAGTGAGAGTGATAACACCAAATTTAACACACCTGCTCCCCATTCACACCTGAGACCTTGTAACACTAACGGGTCACATGACACCGGGGAGGGAAAATGGCTAATAGCTCTTAGGGTTGTACTCACTTTTGTTGCCAGCGGTTTACACATTAATGACTGTGTGTTAAGTTATTTTGAGGGGACAGCTAATTTTCACTGTAAAACAAGCTGTACACTCACTACTTTACATTGTAGCAAAGTGTCATTTCTTCAGTGTTGTCACATGAAAAGATATAATAAAATATTTTAAAAAATGTGAGGGGTGTACTCACTTTTGTGAAATACTGTAGCTTCGATTTAAAGAATAATACCGTAACAAAATTCACTACAGCCTGGAAGCCCTGGCTACAATTAAAAAATCTGAATAAACAACCCACCCCAAAAGGACAATGTTAATTCAGCGGACCATATTTTACTGTTTAATCCTGAATCCGCTTCGGATAAAAGTGTTACCGCTCTATGTTTCTTGTTGTTCTAAAGTTGTAACATGTAAGACCCCGTTCACACTGAGGCAATTTTCAGGCGTTTTAGTGCTAAAAATAGCGCCTGTAAAGCGCCTGAAAACTGCCTCTCATGCCTCCCCCGTATGAAAGTCTGAGTGCTTTTACACTGAGGTGGTGTGCTTGCGGGACAGGAAAAAAAGTCCTACAAGCAGCATCTTTGGGGCAGTTTGGGACCCCTCTATACAGTGCTCCTACACCACCCTTGCCCATTGTAATGAATGGGCAGCGCTTCTGAAGCACCTGTAAAGTGCTTCAGAAGCCATGCAACACGGGCGGTCTTAACCCTTTCTTTGGCCGCTAGCGGGGTTAAAAGTGCCCCACGAGCGACCAAAGAGCACAGCTAAAACTACACTATCGCTAAAACTAGCGATGCTTTACCACTAACGGACCCGCTGCACCAGTGTGAAAGCAGCCTTAAAGTAAACATTTGCTGTGGTGTCTGCCACCCCATGACACAGTCTGTTCCCAAAGGGGTGTCTAGGTATGGAGGACATTATGCTTATGGTTCGATGTGCTTTAACGAAAATGCATTTTTTTCTGTTCAAAGCGAGACCTTTGTATGATTTGTGTAACTTCTTATTAATCTTTCTGTGACATATCTAATGTTGCTTATAACAGTGATGATCTCTGTTATAAGCAGGGTTTTTTCTCAGCTGGGACTTGGTGGAACTCAGTTCCACCACCTTTGGCTCAGGCCCTCTGCTCCCTGCTCACCACTAACACTTGTAAACACAGAAGTCTGGCTTCTGTGTTTACAAGTGACACCGATTGTCTCCCATCGACTCCCACAGATCTGATCTCCTGAGTGGCTCCCACAGAGTGCAGGATGGATGGGGACAAGAGATATGCAGGTTCCATGCAGAGGTCAGAGCTGAAGAGGGATGAAAGATGTGCATGGGGGATGCAGAGATAAGTATCTGTGGAAGAAGGCTAAAAACTTTGCACTCTGTGTGGAGCACACCCCTGAACTCTGCACTCTGTATGCAGTGCACCCCTGAACTCTGCACTTTGTGTGTAACCTACACCAAACTCTGCACGCCATTCATGACAACTTACTGTTGACAGGCTGTGATTGGCGAAGTGCAGGGTGCTGTGATTGGCCCAGGTACTATGTAATAGCTGTGGGACAATCGCAGCATCACAACAGTAAGCAAGCTGTTCATGACAGGTTGCTTACATAATATCATGTGATCTCTATGACTGGTCTTATGACAGCACCATGTCATAATCAATGGATAACACCAATGAACTCCCCAGTGCGCATGTACATCGCCTAGCCTAGTTGTGCCGCCTGTCCATAGGTAATATACAGTGGGTGAGCGGCAACCGGTTACATTTTTTTTGTGAAATAAGAATCAGAACATGTAACAAATATAAAAAAGCTTCTAGCCCAATTTGGCTGCAAAAGTGGAAATACACTCATTGTAAGCCATCACATATAGAATCCAGTAGAAGTGGCACAGCCTTTGACATTTCTATAAAGTGTTACATGGTATTGTTGACCATCTCATATTTATGTTAAAATGTGCACTCTCTGTCATAGCATACTGTCATAGCAATGAAATGTGGTCAAAAAGAGTATGATGATGGTTTTATTTTTATTTTTTTTATTATTTTTTTTTTTATGTTTTCATTACGGTAGTTTGAATGTTGTTGGAGTAAATTCATCTGAAAAAAAAAATGTATATTAATTCGGAAAAGTTTACACAAGGTCAAATAATTCTTGTTATGGTGAATATGTGAATTAAAGGCCTTTTTCCAGCATGCAGTATTTTATTTACAAAAATCCTTTAGAATTTCCTGTCACTGATTTAAACCATGCTTAATCCAGCATTATAGATATAGCAGTTTAATAATGTGGCAGCTGTTTTATTATTATTAGATCATTTCTGTATTTTTTCCAAATGTCTTTTAAATTTTATAAATTCCAAGCACTAAAACCATGTAATTCTGAAGTGTTAATTGCACGTACTGTATGCACTGAAAAAATGGCATTCTCAAAAATTGACACAAATCTGTGTTGCAATATGGCTATATGTTTTTAATAAGCTGTTTGAACACTACAAGCAAACATTTTTGACGTGTTTTAGACTAGTATTTGGATTCAGTTCTCTTACTTTCCTGACATGTTTTGTTTTGTCTTCCTCTGGACATAAAACTGATGGAGTTGTGAAAGGCTAAACTTGACAGAGGTCTCTTTTTTACCCATAATATTTAATGTCTGTATGTTATGGATGCCTGTATTTGTGTAAACACTACGAAGGCCCAGGACTAGGGCAACAAAATTTCAGAGTATACCGTGCTGCCTCTTGTTTCAGTAATTTTTCATATTTATTAAAATAAAAATTGCAATTTTGACAACATAAAATTGCAACATATTAACATACGCAATGCTTCAAAACTGGCTTCACTGTCTATTCCATTTATTAGGCAGGCAAGCTGGCTGGGTATGCAATTAAATGCATTTTTTCACTTGCTACGCAAACAGACCAAACACATACAAAATCAAATCATGAGTTAATAGTTTGTATTTTGGCAAAGATAGGTAAGCTTACCACCATACCAAGTATCCTTTTGTCCTGCGAGTTCTACACTAACACTTTACAATGTACCAAAAAATTACGTTTTTTCTGTCTCCCCGCTGTGTGAAATGGTAACGGGGTACAAATGTACCCCTACCATTTCACAAAAAAAGTGTGAAAAAATGGTAAAAATGACATGGCTTGGGGACAAGTCCTTTATTAAAAAAAAAATAAAGCTGTCCCACAAAGTCTTCTTCTTCTCTTGCTCTGCCGACGGACGGAAAAAGAAAAGAAAAAAAAAACCTGCACACCGCCACCAATCCGCCTCCATGGGATAGTGAATGTTGGTCAAGCTCAAAGAGTAAGGGAAGAGTGGTCTGGTGACCTTTTGTATTCTCCTTGGTACATGATTGGGTATTCAAAGGGAAAATAGCTTCACCTTCCTCTCAAAGCTAATTGAAAATTCACTTTGCTAAGTGTACAATCTCTATTCCTTTAGTAAATAAATCCAAAATATCTTCAAAAGACATCTTTTATGGAAGAAGAGTTTAAAGTATAAGAAGATATTAGATCCAGCAAGAAGAGTTGCAACACCACTCCCTCAAAGGATTGCTGAGATGAGGCCCCTTAGTAGCCAGTCCAGAAGATATATGAAGAATTCATTCAAACTTTGCTATATATATATATATATATATATATATATATATATATGTAGGTATATTCCAGTACAGAGTGAAAAAAAGCCTTCCCGGGTTCATAGGGTAAAGTGCACATCCTTAAGAGTATTGTTATTTATTAGGCATCAGAATAGTTTTCTTCACACTTAATGTTTAGGTAAGCATTACTTTGATTACTTCATGCACAAGCTGCACCGGGTTTTACAACATGCAATTTCGTATGTTATGTTAACAGGAACCATCGAAAAGTTTCTCTTTATATATGCTATCGGGCTAGCAGCATTCTGTCCACAACCAGGGGAGGTGGGTCCCATTTTTTGTACGATTGAATGTGAATATGTCTTCATAAAGTTTGACACTACAGCTGTTTTTAGTATTTGAACAACATTTAAAATATTATAGGTTTGTGTCAGTTTATCTAGTATGCTCACTTCAATGCACAGGTCCCACAGATCTACATAATCAAACAGCTTTATTTCTAGTTAACAAATATAATGGAGCGAATACAAAGAGTAAAGTGTGCTATCCTTGCATTTATATTTTTGAAAGTCTGGTTGTGTTCTTAGGCCTCGTTTACACTTGTAGCTGGAGGGTGATAACAATTTCTCATAAAATAGGCCTGTATGCTGATGACAAGGGCCTGATCACAGTCGCTCCTATAAATTCTGCCCTATTATACTATTTAAAATGTTATGTTACTTGCTTTCTATTGTAAAGTTTTTCTTATGACAGATGTTTTGACTGGCATTCAGAGAGCTTTAAAAAAGCGTGTCGCAAGCCATGTTTTGAAGCAAGCGTAAATGAGCCCTACAGCGCTCCGAAGTGGTCCCCTCCTACCACCGCCTGCCTCCATTCCTTGGGCTCACCTGTTCCACTGGGGAGCCCAGGATGCTGTAATCATTCGGGTCGGCTGTGTACAGAGGAGATGAAGGAACATCTATTCCCTGATCTCCCCTGTGATGAATAAAGCCAGAAGCACCAAGGATTTTGCCACTTCTGGTTTCGGAGCTGCGTTTCCCATGCTTGCAAGCAAATGCATGCACAGGTCCAACATGCATATGTAAACAGTAATTGCACAACACACGTAGATATCACCACAAACGTCAGACTAAGAGCAATAATTCTGGTGCCAGAGCTCATGTTTAACTCTAAACTGATAACCTGTAAAGGCATCACCTATGGACAATTTTGGGTACCTTAGTTGGTCACCACTTTACAGGCATGGGCAATTTTAAAATCATGACATGTTTGGTATCTTTTTACTTGACACTATATCATATTTTATATTTTACCGGGAAAAAAAATGTGTATTATATTTTGTTGGTGTGCACTAAAGTGCATAGTTACATAATTAGCCTTGTTGAAAAAAGACAAAAGTCTATACAGTTCAACCCACAGAGAAAAAACAAAACACACACAAATAGAAAACCTCCATTTACACAATCCTATACCTACAATTGGTCCAGAGGAAGGCACAAAAAAACCCTGATAAAGCATGATCCAATTTGCTCCAGATAAATGATGATATTCCCTAGATGAATTTTACCTATAAATATCAGTATCCAGTTATATTATGTGCATTTGCAGGCCCTTTTCTAAAACAATCTACTGATGGCCAGAACCAGATCTTAAAGGGAGTCTATTCCCATTTCCACAGTTCTTACTGTAAAGAAGCCTTTCTGTATTTGGAAGTTAAATCTCTTTTCCTCCAGATGTTGCCCTCTGTGGTGACCTTAAAGTGAATACACCAAGTTCACTACGTGGATCACTTATGTATTTATACATGTTGATCATATCCCCCCTAATTTCCTCTTCTCAAGAAATAATACATTTAGTTCAGCTAATCTTTCTTCATAGCTGAGCTCCTTCATGCCTGTTATCAGTTTGGTTGCTTTTCTCTGCACTTTTTCCAGTTCCCCTATAACTTTTTTGTGAACTGGTGCCCAAAACTGAACTGCATATTCTACATGGCATATTCTAGATGAGGTATAACTAAGGATCTGTACAGGGGCAAAATGATGTCTCTTTCTGCAATCCATACCTCTTTTAATACAACAAAGCATTTTGCTTGCTTTGGAAACTGCAGCTTGGTATTGCATGCTATTATTAAGCCTATGATCTGCCAGAACCCCCAGATCCTTCTTCGCCATTGATTCCGCCAGTTGTGCTCCCCCTAGTATGTATGATGCATGCATATTATTAGCCCCCAAGAGCATAACTTTACATTTATCAACATAGTTGTCCAATTAAACAGTGCACTGATGTTGGTTTGTAAGTTGTAGACATCCTGTAAGAATGTTTTTCCAAGCATAGCTTGGTACCATCTGGAAAGACTTAAATTGTACATTTATTCCCAGACCCTATACCATGTACCATTCCTTATTTAAACGTGTGTGTTGCCCATTTCCTTGACTTTAAAAAAGTGCAGATGCGCGAAACGCATTGTCAAGGCAAATCCTACAGCTAATAGGTCACCCAGGTCCATGAGGTGCTCCAACGACCAGCACCCCCTAGAACCCCAGCAACGCTGACTGACATTCTTCATTCGACCCATCCAGCCCTGGTTTTCCATCTCCCTGAGGTCTACATCATTTTGGGACACTCCCACGCAGCTGGAATTCACATCCATTGGGCTTTAAATGCTGTGAACATATAGCGTCATCCACAGTGCAGCAATGCGGCTCACTCCGTTCCACCTCCTCCAGCACGTACAGCCCTTCCCACATCCGGCCGCAGTGCAGCAGGGGTATTGGCGCCCCCCCATGCTGCAGGAGGTTTTTTGCCAATGCAGTCAGTTCCTTGTTGCTCCATGGATCTTCTGTGAAACTGTAAGCTGTTGATTTCCTTTTACCTACCTCATATCCCTTCCTGTCTGACAACAGGATTGTTTTTTTACATGCATCACTGAATAAACTAGGACTAATCATGTTCAACTGTCTGCTGTGAGACTGTGTTTACTCTTCAATCCATTGAGAGCTGGTCTGTTTGTTTTGTTGCATGCTGGAGCATTGTTGATCTGGGAGGATGTCATATGGCACTCTGTTACCTGCCATTTTTACTGGACACGGCTGATGATAGATCACCGTACCATCTCTCTGCCAGCACCATGTGATCTCTGTGGCCCATCACAGCAGATCACATGACTGTTGTACACAATGAAAGGCTTTCTTACATGCCTTTCATTGTGTACTTTTGTGATGAGCTCTTTGATTGTTTACAGTCATCAAAGGGTACAGACAGGGCCAATCACAGCCCATCTGTATCATGTAATTAGCTGTGGCCAATCACAGCTAATCACAATAGTAAACGCTGAATGAGTAGCTTTCATTCAGGAAAAAAATGGTTGCTTGTAACCGTAAAATGCCTAGTTATAAGCAAACATAAAGTTACATATTAAAAACACTCATATGGGAGGACTAATATACCAGTCCGCTGCAACAGATTATTTAACTCTGTATTATACATTCCCTAAGCTGTAATAATCTTCTTATGTGCATGGACGTATCCTTACCCCTATTACAACAGGGAAGAGGTAGATCCATAAAGGCATTTATTTATAAATAAATTATTATCAGTATCTATATATGATTATAGTTTTAACTTCCTGATGCTGCTAAAACACTTTTAATGAAATTAAGTATTGGCGGAGCCCGTTCTCTATAACGGACTACAACAAAATGGCCGCCATGCAATTTCCGGTTCCATCCAATATAAACAATGAGGGTTCAACCAATCCGGCTCCCCTGATGAAGTCACATGACGTAACGCGTAGGGAGGGATCGGAAACAGTCACCCTTTGAACCGGAAGTGACGTGAGATCGGCGTTCAGACGCCATTGTTAGCTATTTTGCTTGATTTGTTTTCTACATTGTAAGAGTCCATTTTTATATGTTTTATTTGATAAATAAAGTCTCCTTTATCAACATACTTCACTATTGGAGGCATCCCCTTTGTTTTTGTTTTTCCCTTGCTTTTTCCCGGTTGGCGGTGGATGCTATTGGAGAGTGGAGAGCTATCCATCTAGATATTGGCTGGCTTATACAACACGCAGAGGACAGTGATCCCAGTGACAGCTTGTAATACACCATATCGTGGTAAGACTCCTCCAAACAAGGGAAGGAATCTAAAGAATAAAGGAGGATCGCATTCGCTTAGACTACATGCTGAATGAAAGAGTATATGAGGTGAGAGGCTAGATAGCCCGTTGTTGGATTGCACACACCATCTTTGCTGACAGTTGCATTTTCTATACTGGTGATATCAATTAACTGAGTATCCAGCACAGAACCTTCTCTACATTCACTCTCATCCTATTTTATGGGACATTATCCACTGTGACCCATTGACTGAACTGTTCACCCACTTGATTATTTGATTAGAGACTTTGTCCATAGCTCTTCTTAGAGACCATTCACGTTTATTTATTCACTTGCTTTACCATTGTTTGTGCACTTGTGGATTTATTTTAATAGACACACTTTATATTTATATGGAAGCACTACCACTAGTGGTGACATATTTTGAATTATACGCTTTTAGGATTGTGTTTATATTTATGCGCTAGATCACTTTACTTTATTTATAAGCAAACATAGTGTATAAAAAAAAAATTCTGATCACTTCCCCAGAGTAGTACTTAGTTACTGTGGTAACACTGTATTGCTCTGGTCACTGTATGTAAAAAAAAAAATAGTAATAAAAAGTAAAGAAATATAAAAAAAAAAAAGAAAAAAAAATGCCTCTTACTAAATACCTTTGGCTGTCTACTTCATTTGGGGCATATTTGTACTGTTCTGGCATTTCTGGACCTCAAAAAAGGAGGTAGGCCGTCAGTACAGGATTGATCAATTTGCATATACAATATCTCACAAAAGTGAGTACACCCCTCACATTTATGTAAATATTATATCTTTTCATGTGACAACACTGAAGAAATTACACTTTGCTACAATGTAAAGTAGTGAGTGTACAGCTTGTATAACAGTGTAAAAGTGCTATCCCCTCAAAATAACTCAACACACAGCTATTATTGTCTAAACTGCTGGGAACAAAAGTGAGTACACCCCTAAGTGAAAAGGTCCAAATTGGGCCCAAAGTGTCAATATTTGATATATATAATTTGAATGGGAATCAGGTGTGTTAAATTTGGTGTTATCAATCTCACTCTTTCATACTGGTCACTGGAGGTTCAACATGGCATCTCATGGCAAAGAACTCTCTGAGGATCTGAAAAAAGAATTATTGCGCTACATAAAGATGGCCCAGGCTATAAGAAGATTTCCAAAACCCTGAAGCTGAGCTGCAGCATGGTGGCCAAGACCCTACAGTGGTTTAACAGGACAGGTTCCACTCAGAACAGGCCTCGCCATGGTCGACCAAAGAAGTTGAGTGCACGTGCTCAGTGTCATAGGCAGAGGTTGTCTTTGGGAAATAGACGTACGAGTGCTGCCAGCATTGCTGTAGAGGTTGAAGGAGTGGGGGGTCAGCCTGTCAGTGTTTAGACCATACGCTGCACACTGCCTTAATTCGGTCTGCATGGCTGTGGTCCCAGAAGGAAGCCTCTTCTAAAGATGATGCACAAGAAAGCCTGCAAACAGTTTGCTAAAGACAAGCAGACTAAAGACGTGGATTACTGGAACCATGTCCAGTGGTCTGATGAGACCAAGATTAACTTAAGTGTGTCTTGCCTACAGTCAAGCATGGTGGTGGGAGTGTCATGGTCTGGGGCTGCATGAATGCTGCCGACACTGGGGAGCTACAGTTTATTGAGGGAACCATGAATGCCAACATGTACTGTAACATACTGAAGCAGAGCATGATCCCCCTCCCTTTGGGCCACAGGGCAGTATTCCAACATGATAACGACCCCACACACACATCCCAAGCATGTCTCCAGACCTAAACTCTATTGAGCATCTGTGGGGCATTCTCAAACGGAACCAGCTCCGTGATGTCATCATAGAGGAATGGATGAGGACTCCAGTGGCAACCTGTGAAGTTCTGGTGAACTCCATGCCTAAGGGGGTTAAGGCAGTGCTGAAAAATAATGGTGGCCACACAAAATATTGACACTTTGAGCCCAATTTGGACATTTTCACTCATGGGTGTACTCACTTTTGTTGCCAGAGGTTAAGACATTAATGGCTATGTGTTGAGTTATTTTGAGAGATATAATAAAATATTTACAAAAATGTGAGGGGTGTATTCACTTTCGTGAGACACTGTGTATGTGTGTATATATATAGTGAGGGGTTAGCTTGGCAGCGGGTGTGTGTGACCCCCTGGATGGGTTCACAACACAAAATCAGGCACAGCAAACAGCGTTGTAGATGAAAAAAACAAAGGTGCGGTTTATTTATGCTACATGCAGTGAAAAATATAGCAGCCAAACAAAAAGAAACATGAAAAGAAATCCTGGTCAGCTTGACCTCTAACTACACATGTAGATCCCCTGTCTATCAACTGAGTGCAGCCTTGTGCTGCACCAGTCCCTATCCCTGTTGTAGAGGTTTGCCACACAGGCATTAACTCACCGCACAGAACAGCAGTCACTCCCCAGTCTATACAAACACAAAACTGGTTCCAGGATGGAGCATCTCCCTAAGCATGCTGGGGTTTTTTGTAGAGGTCTTAATGAGCCCACTTACTTCAGCTGGGCTCATTTACTCTTCCACTATAGGACTCCCAGCACTCCCCTCTAGTGGTATAAGTCTGCATAAAGCCTGAATCTAGGGCATACATATTTTCCATCCTGAATACAACCAGGTGATTTTACCTGCCTGCTGTCACATACCCCCCCTCTTGTTTCAACCTTGGACAGACACGCATGTATGCGAGACAAAGCATCCACATTCCCCATTTTAACACCAGGGCGATGCTTAACTGTAAAGTTGAATTCCTGTAGGGCCAGGAACCACCTATTTACCCTTCTATTGGTCTCCTTGTTTTGAGCCATCCACTTCAAAGGAGCGTGATCAGTCACCAGGTCAAAGTGCCTACCTAGCAGATAGTACTGAAGGGAATCTAGAGCCCATTTTACCGCTAAACATTCCTTCTCAATCGTGGCGTAATTTACCTCATGGGACTTCAACTTCCTGCTGAGGTAAATGACTGGGTGCTCTTCCCTGTTCCAGACCTGGGATAACACGGCTCCTAACCCAACATCTGATGCATCAGTTTGTACAATAAAGTCCTTAGAGAAGTCTGGTGAGTACAACACTGGCTGGCTACATAAGGCTGTTTTTAAGGACTGAAATGCTTCTTCAGCCTCTGGGGACCATTTAACCATGACAGACTCTTTCCCTTTTGTCAGGTTGGTGAGGGGCACAGCCTGAGAAGCAAAATGAGGAATGAATCGCCGATAATAGCCAGCGATTCCCAGAAAGGCTCGTACCTGTTTCTTGCTGTTGGGACGTGGCCAACTCTGTATGGCCTCGACTATATTGACTTGGGGTTTTATCACCCCCCTCCCAATAGTGTACCCAAGATATTTGGCCTCCTCCTGTCCAATGGTACACTTCTTTGGATTGGCTGTAAACCCAGCTTCCCGGATAGAGTCTAGGACTGCTTGCACTTTTGGCAAATGTGAGACCCAGTCTGTGCTATGGATAATCACATCATCCAGGTAAGCTGCAGCATATTTCTGATGGGGCCTCAGAATCTTATCCATTTTCTGCTGGAATGTTGCCGGTGCATTCTGTAACCCAAATGGCATTCTCTTATATTGGAATGCCCCATCTGGGGTTACAAACGCAGTTTTCTCCTTGGCCGACTCGGCCAGGGGAATTTGCTAATACCCTTTGGTGAGATCAAGAGTTGTCATGTATCGGGCTGTTCCCAGCCGGTCAATCAACTCATCTATACGCGGCATGGGGTAGGTGTCAAATTTTGTAACTTTATTCAATTGTCGAAAATCGTTACAAAACCGCCAGCTCCCATCAGGTTTGGGCACTAGTACGATAGGACTGGACCAGTCACTCTGGGACTCTTCTATCACACCCAATTCCAGCATCCTTTGAACCTCCCCACCTATTGCCTCCCGTCGGGCCTCTGGTATTCTATAAGGTTTTAGTTTTACCCTTTCTCCTGGTGGGGTGATAATGTCATGCTCTACGCCAGATGTTTGTCCCGGCAGCTCAGAGAAAATCTCTTTGTTGCGAAGTACAAACTCTTTAACCTCCTGTTGTTGGGGTTTCGATAAGGTGACTGCTATCCCAACCTCAGGAACTAAGCAATCAGACTGGGCTTGTGATAAAGTCTCTGCGACTAGGGATTCCCTATCCCTCCAGGCTTTCAGCAGATTGACGTGATAGATCTGTTCCGGCTTTCGCCTTCCTGGCTGTCTGACCCTGTAGTTCACCTCACAAATTTTTTCAATTATTTCATATGGACCTTGCCATTTGGCCAGAAATTTGCTTTCAACCGTAGGGACTAGCACCAAGACCCTATCCCCCGGGGAAAAAGTACGGGTCTTGGCCCCACGGTTGTACACTCTCTGCTGTGCCAACCGCGCTTGGGCCAAATGTTCCTTTACGATTGGCATTACCTGTGCAATTCTATCTTGCATCAGGGCGACATGCTCAATCACACTCCTGTGGGGAGAACTCTCATTTTCCCAAGTTTCCTTGGTGATATCCAGCAGCCCTCTTGGGTGTCTCCCATAGAGCAACTCGAAGGGTGAGAAACCCGTAGAGGATTGGGGTACCTCCCTAATGGCAAACATCAGATAAGGTATTAGACAGTCCCAATTCTTTCCATCTCTATCCACCACCTTCTTTAACATTTGTTTTAGGGTTTTGTTGAATCTTTCAACCAACCCATCTGTTTGGGGGTGATACACAGATGTACGCAATTGTGTTACTTTAAACAACTTGCATAGTTCTTTCATAACCCGGGACATAAAGGGTGTACCTTGGTCCATAAGCAGTTCCTTACAAATACCCACGCGGCTAAAAACAAGAGATAACTCTTTGGCTATGGTTTTGGCCGAGGTATTTCGAAGAGGAATTGCTTCCGGATAACGGGTGGCATAGTCCAATATAACCAAAATGTACTGATGCCCCCTAGCGGACTTCATTATCGGACCGACCAAATCCATTGCGATCCTCTCAAAGGGGACCTCAATGATAGGAAGAGGTACCAGCGGGTTACGGAAATGTGGCATAGGTGCCGACTTCTGACACACAGGGCAGGAGGAACAATAATTTTCTGTTTCCTTCATGACCCCAGGCCAATAGAATCTCTGCAATACCCTCTCTCTGGTTTTCTCGGTCCCCAGATGACCTCCCAGAATGTGCCCATGGGCCAATTCTAACACCAACTTCATGTAAGGTTTGGGCACCACAAGTTGCTCAATGGTTTCTTCTGCCCTTTGAGTCACTCGATACAGCAGGTCCCTTTCCACAGTGAAGTACGGGTAAGTGCAAGTCTTATCTGGGTTCACTAACTCGCCATCTATTTTTACCACATTTTCCCGTGCCTTTATTAGGGTGGGGTCTTTTAACTGTTCTGTAGCAAAATTTTCCCTGT